>OX451216.1:99028201-99354092 GCA_949628195.1 Phasia obesa
TATATATATATATTATATATATATATATATATATATATATATAATATATATATATATATATAATATATATAATATATAATATATATATAATATATAATATATAATACATATATACATACACATATAAGAATCTTTGCCCAAGGAACCATACCTCTAAAATTAATTTTGATGTCCCGGAATTTGACCCGAAGGCCAAATTTTGAATCCCACTTTGACCCATTTAGAGTGCCCCAATCGAGTCCAAACGTATGACGGACCCCCACTAACTTTGGAGGGCCGACCCACCCAGTGGCACACCCCTGGGGAAAACCCCTTACAAATATTAAAAAACACCATTTTTGGCACATTACAAGAAAAAATCAGTGAAATGGCTATGTTTTTTTCTTTTTGGAGTCTATTTTCTCTTTAGAAATTTCTTTAGTCAGAATGAAATGAAAAATTAATTTTACTTAATAATAGAAAAGAACTAAAAAAAGTTATTGTTCGACCATCGCCATAGTGGGTATAATAAATTCGGCATAAGCCGAATATAATTTTTTAACGTGTTTTATTTACATATGTTCTGACTATAAATGCGCAAAAGATCAATGTGTTATTTTGAAAGAAAAGCAGTCGAGCACATAAGCAATAATTTGAGAGGATGAATTCTATGCCAACATGCTTATGCGAGTTTTCATTTATTAACCAGAATATTCAAAAGGGTTCTAACATCGTTCCTGTCGCTGACAACACGTCGCTTACACAGCTGAAATAGAGCAATCAATAGCTATACACTTCCCAAATAAGCGCCGTGTGTGGACTGGAAAAATCACAGCTAAACATAAAAGAATCTGGCCTCCTAAAAATATTACAAGATTGTAGACTTAAGTTCAACTCAATCATCGTCAAAGGACACCAAACTGTATCGACATCTCTTCAGACATCGTAGACGACAATGAGCAATATAAGTGACATCATCTATCCAAATGAAGTTAAATTCGAAAATATTCACGACAAGGTCTATGCTGACCAAAGTAAAAACATCTCTGAAATATAAATCAGATTGCACCAAAGGTATCTGCGGAGTTTCCATCACAAATCAAACCTCGTTCTCGCAAACATAATCAGTATGAAGGTTGTCTGCAAAAAGGTACGATGTACACTAAACCAAAAATTTAACTAAATACTGTAAAATGGCGTGTAAAATTTAAGAAAAGTAGGTTATTATACAGCTAACAAACTTTTTAGTCAAATCTATATACGATTTTCGTAAAAAAAAAATAAATGTTTTAAATGCCTTATATTGAAGAAATTTCTTATATATGACTATTCTTTTCGTTATTTAACAATAAAATATGATGAAAAAAGTTAAATTAACCAAAATTTTAGTTAATTTTTTATTAAATTTATTCTTTATAATATCTTTTCATCATTAGATAAAAATATGCCACATGATCTGAAAACAAAGTTGCGTATCATTAATGCCCTTTTCGCTTTTTTCCTCTTTTAAGAAGAATAAACGAATAAGCTTTTAGTTTATGTTGCGAGAATTTGATATGAAATGTTTAAAATAAAAAAATATAAATTGAAAAATTTTATATTTTTTATTTCAATCCAAATATTTCATGCAGTAAAATTTAAACGAAATTTCTTCTATATTACAGCTGTTTTTTATTTATATATGTATGAGCCATTTTCTTTGAAAGAGGTGTAAGAGTATTTTATTTAATATTTCAGGTTTTGCATTTGAATAATTTGAAAAATATGGATATATGTATGTTATTCTAGTCTAATGTTAATTTTTAAATATTAACGTGATTTAAATTTATAATGTAATCTTATTTTAGGTGTGATAACAAAAATTTCTACTTTTAATGACTTCAAAAGGACTTACGCAACTTTCAAAGTCAGTAAAAAGTTAAAACTTGCATTTACAAAATATTAACTACGACATTTTTATTAAAATACTTCAGCAATAAAAATAAATAAATATAACAAAATATAACAAAAAAAAAAAAAAAAAATAATTTCAGCATTTAGCATTCAATCACATTATTTATACTCGTATTATTAATATATTTTAATTTTTTTCAATAAGATGAAGTCATGAAAATAGCCATGATGTGCTGGAGGGATACGTGGAAATAAATTAGTCATATCTGTGAATTTTTTGAATGTGATGAGCCAGGAATGATGATATAAACGTGTTAGTACTATATTTCTAAAGTTGTGTGGTTTTCCCCGTAGGGGTTATAAATTTAGTGATTTTAAACCCCATTCTCCAATATATCTCAACCTATTTACTTCTTCACCTTTGATATATTTTTTCCTTAGAATTGCATCTTATAAGGGTTTTGTATTTATTATGTATAAACGAGGAAAAAGCGAAATTTCGGGAAACCATACACTTTTTATGTTATTTACAATGTTGCCACACATTTAAAAAAGCACTAATGATTATTATGTAGTACAATTTTGAACTAAATAGTAGTATGTCTTTGAGGATAGTAGACTTACACCGTTTTTAAAGTAGTTATATTTGTAGCTTCATTAACTATTTAATAATAAAAAACAATGCAAATTTAACAGATTTTTTTGCAAAAAGTTCATTGTAAATTGTATTCATTTTTATCATTAACTAATTTTTGTCAAAATAGATTACACCACTTCCAAAGAAAACGGCTCATATATTCAATTTTCTTCAAAAATAAAATTAATAAAAACTTAGGAATATAAAAGAAAAGTTTTTCAATCAACGGGCAAATTAGTCACATTAACTTCTTTTAGGAATGTAAACTTAACTAATTTTAAGGGTTGTTTTACTACTGTTTTAACAAAATTTTTTGGTAATTTAAAAGAATTTCATTTGAATTTTTATAAGTTTTTTCAAGTTTTATTGAAATATGTTTTTGACACAAAGAAATTCTGTTTATTTGAATAAAATTAGTTTATATGAATTAATCGCATATGGAATTGAATAAAAATTAAGTTGATTTAACTAGTTTTATCGTAAGGTTCTACTAATCTTTTTCGTTAATATTGCCTACGAAATTTGGTTCAATCTGCCTTCAACTCCACAATTTAAAGTTAAATTTGTAATTCTAAGATTATAAATAATGTAACATCGTGGCATTTGAAATTTTCTTGAGCATGACTTAACGGCGGGGTGTATGTTCAAACTCACAAAAATTTCTTTAATTTATACGTAAATACGTTTCTATAAATCTACAAACATATTTACATACATATGCATGCACGAAATTATTACTTTAAACTACTGGTTTCATTAATTTTATTTATTTATACATTCTTACCTATTTATAATTTTTCTGTCAAATTACTCTAATTTTGGTTATTTACCTTAATTTAACAAAAACCTTGAACTACTGCTTAAGTTCATTTTAATTTTTGCTTACCTTGTCTTGCATTGGCTGCGGGTTTGTTTCAAGATTGATGAAGGTTTTTGCAAGCGAATGTTTGAGGTTGAATGGTGAAATGTGTTTGTTGGTATAAGCTTTTGCATAGATGACCGAAATTCAGAGACGAAATTGCTTGTGTCTGATATTTTAGTTTGACTTAGGAATTCTCCAGGAATAGCAAGAGTAGTACCATAAACTAATTCCGCTGGTGACGCGTTTAAGTCGGTTTAAACGCAACCCGCACTCCGAGTAAATCGTATGCAGATAATTTACGTATTTCGCTAAATCGTGGCATAAAATGGCTGTTTTGAATGTCCGGTACCACCTTCCAATAATGTCGTTTGCCTGCGGGTGGTATGGAGTTGTTCGTAGATTCATTGCGCTAATTGTTTTAACCAGCTCTGCATAAACTGCGGATTCAAGTTGTCGTCCGCGCTAGAACGCCAAATCTGGAAATCCATTGAGAAAGCAAGGCTTTAACGATTATTTCGGTTGACATGTCAGGGATGGGAATTGCCTCTCGCCAACGCGTAAATCGATCTATTATCGTTAGGCAGTATCTTTGTCCTTTACATATAGGGAACGGGCCAACAATATCGATATTTATATGAGCTAAACGATGCTTCGGTGGTTCGTATTTGGAAGGTGCAGATTGGGTATGACTCTGGACTTTCGACTTCTGGCACTGAATACAATTTCGCACAAACTCTGCAGAGTCTTTTCGCATTCCTGGCCAACAAAATCTGGAGGTGATCAGCTTGGTGGTATTTCAGATACCTGCATGTGATAAATGATGCATCTTGGAAATTACTTGCGTGGACGAACTAGCGACGTAGTTGTGTCACAAACTATGCGATCGTTGCAACCGTCAATTGTAAAGTATTTCAGATCTAACGAGTTTTTAACTTTATTTTCTAAAATATCTTTAAGTTCTCTGTCGACTATTTGATCTGATACGCGAAAGAGCGTATGCCGTTGCATTTCTAACCCCGGGGTATAGCGAATGTTGGTAGTAAACTGACTGATGAGTCGAGTTGACGTATTCTGCGCGGTGAGGCTTTCTCAATCTTTGTATAAATGCAAAAATAAGCGGTCTGTGGTCGGTTACGATGTAGCATTTTCGTCCTTCAATACTATATCGATAGTGGCACACAGCTTGATACATTGCTGTTAGCTCTCGAGCACATGTAGAGTATTTTTTTTTTTGAGTATCTGTAAATTTTTTGGAATAAAACCTTAGCGGTTGCAAAATACCATCTATTTTTTGATGAAGTGCGGCTCCCACAGCGCTGTCGGACGCGTCAACATAAATCGCTAATTCAGCTTCAGTAGCAGGGTGTGCATACAAAGTCGCAATTGTCAGTTCTTTTTTACATCAATTAAAGGCAGTTTCCGCAAATGTAGTTCACAGTAACGGTGTGCGATCAACTATAAGTTTTTGTAGTATTGCCTGGTAAGAATTTTCTGTAAAAATTTTTCATAGCGATTAAACGCTTAAGTTCCTGCGCAACAATGGGTGTCGGAAAATTTCGAATAACAGTAACTTTCTTAGGAAAGAGGACTATCCTTCAGAGTTGACAAGATGGCTCAAAAATTTTAATTCGCTTTTAGCGAATTCGCACTTTTCAACATTGATGGCCAGATGATTTTCTCGCAAGCGGCTAAAGACTTCTGTGATGTATAGACGATGCTGTTCACCTGAAGATGGGGTGACACAAATATGGTCAATGTATGGAAAAGCGAAATCCAAACCTCGGAGTACCTCATTAATTAGCCGTTGAAATGTTTGGGCAGCGTTACATAGCCCAAACTTCATACATTTGAATTAGTATATTCCAAACGGGGTACTAATAGCTGTTTTAGGGACATCATCTGGTTGTTTTAGGGACATCATCTGGTTGTTTTGGAACTTCATGGAATGCTTTTTGCAAATCTATTTTAGAAAAAATTGTTTTTCCTCTTAATTTGTTTTAAAATCCGTTAAATATGGAAAGGGATAGCGAACTGGTAAGGTCTGGGTGTTAAGTGTTCAGTAATCACCACATTGTCTCCAGGTTCCGTCACTTTTTTTAACTAGGTGTAACGGACTTGACCAGATGCTACCAGAAGGCTGACATACCGACTTTCATTAAAAATTTAAACTCCTTTTTGCAGCGGCTAAATTTTCGAGAGAAAGGCGTCTAGAACGACAGAATGTAGGTTTTCCCGTTGTTTCGATTTTTTGAGTGACTGTTGATTTTGTTTTCGAGCCATAAGGCAAAAGTCTAGTGACGTCGGAAATTTTTTTTAAAAATATCGGCAAAAACATCTGTTTAATTAAAGTTCAAATAGAAATTGACTCCGAAAACGGTAATGAGGAAAGCTGATACAGATGTCCAAATACATTGTCAATAAGTCGGTTGCGTCGCAAATCGATAAGCAAGTCGAAAAACTTTATAAAATCGGAGTCGATAATTGGGGAAGTAACATCTGCCACTAAAAAGGACTGATAGACACGTTCTTCCCCGGTTACCATAATAAGCGAGCCATTTGCAGCGAACAACATGATGGAAGTTGGACGAATATCAAAAGATTTTGACGCAATCGCAAGTGGTAAGACCGACACATCAGCACCGCTGTCTACTAAAAATAAATTGTTTGTATACTTAACTTTACCCCGAAGGCGAAAAATTTGGCTTCAGGTGGAGCAGTCATGGATGGAAAACTTCACCTGCCTATCAGGTTATTGTGTTGAAGTATTTACGTGGGCCTGATGTTGGTTATACGGCAAGGAATTCGGCTTTTTTTTCCGACCAAATTTTTATGGTACCAGCATTCCTCTCCGTTTGTGTTGGTTGCAAATGAAGAACGATTTTGTGACCTACCGCGTGGCGTTATTGATCTATGTGGTCGTGAACGTGAGCGTGCTGGAAGTTTCTTGAATTTTTTACTTAATTCCATAACGGCGGCTCGTAATTCGCATATTTCGTTTGACGATGTGGTATGTAACTGATTTACCTGATTAAGTGCCACTGCATCAACAATAGTGTCGGCAATCTTTGTAAATTCAATTGGAACGGTTTTTTTTTTGTCTCCGAGCGGGAGTTCGGATAATAGTCGATTTAGCCGACGCTGTTCACTTGTCTTTCATCTATGTATTGGACGTATGCGTCTATCGTTTTGAGGATGCGTGGTAATAACTTCAGCCAACATTGATAATTCACTGTTTGGCATTCTAGAATCGAATTACGCTGTTTACGACAATGAAAACCATCTTAAACAACTCATGAAATGAACATCAATTGTTGACGAAACTCTAAACATACTTAAACACGATGAAGAGAACATGAAACAAAGGTTCAACAGCATTGATATATATATATATATATATATATATATATATATATATATATATATATATATATATATATATATATATAATATAATATATAATATATATAATACATATATACATACACATATAAGAATCTTTGCCCAAGGAACCATACCTCTAAAATTAATTTTGATGTCCCGGAATTTGACCCGAAGGCCAAATTTTGAATCCCACTTTGACCCATTTAGAGTGCCCCAATCGAGTCCAAACGTATGACGGACCCCCACTAACTTTGGAGGGCCGACCCACCCAGTGGCACACCCCTGGGGAAAACCCCTTACAAATATTTAAAAAACACCATTTTTGGCACATTACAAGAAAAAATCAGTGAAATGGCTATGTTTTTTTTTCTTTTTGGAGTCTATTTTTCTCTTAGAAATTTCTTTAGTCAGAATGAAATGAAAAAATTAATTTTACTTAATAATAGAAAAGAACTAAAAAAAGTTATTGTTCGACCATCGCCATAGTGGGTATAATAAATTCGGCATAAGCCGAATATAATTTTTTAACGTGTTTTATTTACATATGTTCTGACTATAAATGCGCAAAAGATCAATGTGTTATTTTGAAAGAAAAGCAGTCGAGCACATAAGCAATAATTTGAGAGGATGAATTCTATGCCAACATGCTTATGCGAGTTTTCATTTATTAACCAGAATATTCAAAAGGGTTCTAACATCGTTCCTGTCGCTGACAACACGTCGCTTACACAGCTGAAATAGAGCAATCAATAGCTATACACTTCCCAAATAAGCGCCGTGTGTGGACTGGAAAAATCACAGCTAAACATAAAAGAATCTGGCCTCCTAAAAATATTACAAGATTGTAGACTTAAGTTCAACTCAATCATCGTCAAAGGACACCAAACTGTATCGACATCTCTTCAGACATCGTAGACGACAATGAGCAATATAAGTGACATCATCTATCCAAATGAAGTTAAATTCGAAAATATTCACGACAAGGTCTATGCTGACCAAAGTAAAAACATCTCTGAAATATAAATCAGATTGCACCAAAGGTATCTGCGGAGTTTCCATCACAAATCAAACCTCGTTCTCGCAAACATAATCAGTATGAAGGTTGTCTGCAAAAAGGTACGATGTACACTAAACCAAAATTTAACTAAATACTGTAAAATGGCGTGTAAAATTTAAGAAAAGTAGGTTATTATACAGCTAACAACTTTTTAGTCAAATCTATATACGATTTTCGTAAAAAAAAAAATAAATGTTTTAAATGCCTTATATTGAAGAAATTTCTTTAATATGACTATTTCTTTTCGTTATTTAACAATAAAATATGATGAAAAAAGTTAAATTAACCAAAATTTTTAGTTAATTTTTTATTAAATTTTATTCTTTATAATATCTTTTCATCATTAGATAAAAATATGCCACATGATCTGAAAACAAAGTTGCGTATCATTAATGCCCTTTTCGCTTTTTTCCTCTTTTAAGAAGAATAAACGAATAAAGCTTTTAGTTTATGTTGCGAGAATTTGATATGAAATGTTTAAAATAAAAAAATATAAATTGAAAAATTTTATATTTTTTATTTCAATCCAAATAATTTTCATGCAGTAAATTTAACGAAATTTCTTCTATATTACAGCTGTTTTTTATTTATATATGTATGAGCCATTTTCTTTGAAAGAGGTGTAAGAGTATTTTATTTAATATTTCAGGTTTTGCATTTGAATAATTTGAAAAATATGGATATATGTATGTTATTCTAGTCTAATGTAATTTTTAAATATTAACGTGATTTAAATTTATAATGTAATCTTATTTTAGGTGTGATTAACAAAAATTTCTACTTTTAATGACTTCAAAAGGACTTACCGCCACTTTCAAAGTCAGTAAAAGTTAAAACTTGCATTTACAAAATATTAACTACGACATTTTTATTAAATACTTCAGCAATAAAAATTAATAAAATATAACAAAAAAAAAAAAAAAATAATTTCAGCATTTAGCATTCAATCAACATTATTTATACTCGTATTATTAATATATTTTAATTTTTTTCAATAAGATCAAGTCATGAAAATAGCCATGATGTGTTGGAGGGATACGTGGAAATAAATTAGTCAATCTGTGAATTTTTTGAATGTGATGAGCCAGGAATGATGATATAAACGTGTTAGTACTATATTTCTAAAGTTGTGTGGTTTTCCCCGTAGGGGTTATAAATTTAGTGATTTTAAAACCCCATTCTCCAATATATCTTCAACGAATTTACTTCTTCACCTTTGATATTTTTTTTCCTTAGAATTGCATCTTATAAGGGTTTTGTTTTATATGTATAAACGAGGAAAAAGCGAAATTTCGGGAAACCATACAACTTTTTGTTATTTACAATGTTGCCACACATTTAAAAAAGCACTAATGATTATTATGTAGTACAATTTTGAACTAAATAGTAGTATGTCTTTGAGGATAGTAGACTTACACCGTTTTTAAAGTAGTTATATTTGTAGCTTCATTAACTATTTATAATAATAAAAACAATGCAAATTTTAACAGATTTTTTTGCAAAAAGTTCATTGTAAATTGTATTCATTTTATCATTAACTAATTTTTTGTCAAAATAGATATACACCACTTCCAAAGAAACGGCTCATATATTCAATTTTTCTTCAAAATAAATTAAAAAAAAACTTAGGAATATAAAAGAAAAGTTTTTCAAATCAACGGGCAAATTAGTCACATTAACTTCTTTTAGGGATGTAAACTTAACTAATTTTAAGGGTTGTTTTACTACTGTTTTTACAAATTTTTTGGTAATTTAAAGAATTTCATTGAATTTTTATAAGTTTTTTCAAGTTTTATTGAAATATGTTTTTGACAAAAGAAATTCTGTTTATTTGAATAAAATTAGTTTATATAAATTAATCGCATATGGAATTGAATAAAAATTAAGTTGATTTAACTAGTTTTATCGTTAAGGTTCTACTAATCTTTTTCGTTAATATTGCCTACGAAATTTGGTTCAATCTGCCTTCAACTCCACAATTTAAAGTTTAAATTTGTAATTCTAAGATATATAAATATGTACATCGTGGCATTTGAAATTTTCTTGAGCATGACTTAACGGCGGGGTGTATGTTCAAACTCACAAAAATTTCTTTAATTATACGTAAATACGTTTCTATAAATCTACAAACATATTTACATACATATGCATGCACGAAATTATTACTTTAAACTACTGGTTTCATTAATTTTATTTATTTATACATTCTTACCTATTTTTAATTTTTCTGTCAAATTACTCTAATTTTGGTTATTTACCTTAATTTAACAAAAACCTTGAACTACTGCTTAAGTTCATTTTAATTTTTGCTTACATTGTCTTGCATTGGCTGCGGGTTTGTTTCAAGATTGATGAAGGTTTTTGCAAGCGAATGTTTGAGGTTGAATGGTGAAATGTGTTTGTTGGTATAAGCTTTTGCATAGATGACCGAAATTCAGAGACGAAATTGCTTGTGTCTGATATTTTAGTTTGACTTAGGAATTCTCTAGGAATAGCAAGAGTAGTACCATAAACTAATTCCGCTGGTGACGCGTTTAAGTCGGTTTAAACGCAACCCGCACTCCGAGTAAATCGTATGCAGATAATTTACGTATTTCGCTAAATCGTGGCATAAAATGGCTGTTTTGAATGTCCGGTACCACCTTCCAATAATGTCGTTTGCCTGCGGGTGGTATGGAGTTGTTCGTAGATTCATTGCGCTAATGTTTTAACCAGCTCTGCATAAACTGCGGATTCAAGTTGTCGTCCGCGCTAGAACGCCAAATCTGGAAATCCATTGAGAAAGCAAGGCTTTAACGATTATTTCGGTTGACATGTCAGGGATGGGAATTGCCTCTCGCCAACGCGTAAATCGATCTATTATCGTTAGGCAGTATCTTTGTCCTTTACATATAGGGAACGGGCCAACAATATCGATATTTATATGAGCTAAACGATGCTTCGGTGGTTCGTATTTGGAAGGTGCAGATTGGGTATGACTCTGGACTTTCGACTTCTGGCACTGAATACAATTTCGCACAAACTCTGCAGAGTCTTTTCGCATTCCTGGCTAACAAAATCTGGAGGTGATCAGCTTGGTGGTAGTCCAGATACCTGCATGTGATAAATGATGCATCTTGGAAATTACTTGCGTGGACGAACTAGCGACGTAGTTGTGTCACAAACTATGCGATCGTTGCAACCGTCAATTGTAAAGTATTTCAGATCTAACGAGTTTTTAACTTTATTTTCTAAAATATCTTAAGTTCTCTGTCGACTATTTGATCTGATACGCGAAAGAGCGTATGCCGTTGCATTTTCTAACCCCGGGGTATAACGAATGTTGGTAGTAAACTGACTGATGAGTCGAGTTGACGTATTCTGCGCGGTGAGGCTTTCTCAATCTTTTGTATAAATGCAAAAATAAGCGGTCTGTGGTCGGTTACGATGTAGCATTTTCGTCCTTCAATAATATATCGATAGTGGCACACAGCTTGATACATTGCTGTTAGCTCTCGAGCACATGTAGAGTATTTTTTTTTTGAGTATCTGTAAATTTTTTGGAATAAAACCTTAGCGGTTGCAAAATACCATCTATTTTTTGATGAAGTGCGGCTCCCACAGCGCTGTCGGACGCGTCAACATAAATCGCTAATTCAGCTTCAGTAGCAGGGTGTGCATACAAAGTCGCAATTGTCAGTTCTTTTTTACATCAATTAAAGGCAGTTTCCGCAAATGTAGTCCACAGTAACGGTGTGCGATCAACTATAAGTTTTTGTAGTATTGCCTGGTAAGAATTTTCTGTAAAAATTTTTCATAGCGATTAAACGCTTAAGTTCCTGCGCAACAATGGGTGTCGGAAAATTCGAATAACAGTAACTTTCTTAGGAAAGAGGACTATTCCTTCAGAGTTGACAAGATGGCTCAAAAATTTTAATTCGCTTTTAGCGAATTCGCACTTTTCAACATTGATGGCCAGATGATTTTCTCGCAAGCGGCTAAAGACTTCTGTGATGTATAGACGATGCTGCTCACCTGAAGATGGGGTGACACAAATATGGTCAATGTATGGAAAAGCGAAATCCAAACCTCGGAGTACCTCATTAATTAGCCGTTGAAATGTTTGGGCAGCGTTACATAGCCCAAACTTCATACATTTGAATTAGTATATTCCAAACGGGGTACTAATAGCTGTTTTAGGGACATCATCTGGTTGTTTTAGGGACATCATCTGGTTGTTTTGGAACTTCATGGAATGCTTTTTGCAAATCTATTTTAGAAAAAATTGCTTTTCCTCTTAAATTTGTTTTAAAATCCGTTAAATATGGAAAGTGATAGCGAACTGGTAAGGTCTGGGTGTTAAGTGCTCGGTAATCACCACATGTCTCCAGGTTCCGTCACTTTTTTTAACGGACTTACCCAGATGCTACCAGAAGGCTGACATACCGACTTTCATTAAAAATTTAAACTCCTTTTTTGCAGCGGCTAAATTTTCGAGAGAAAGGCGTCTAGAACGACAGAATGTAGGTTTTCCCGTTGTTTCGATTTTTTGAGTGACTGTTGATTTTGTTTTCGAGCCGTAAGGCAAAATTCTAGTGACGTCGGAAATTTTTTTTAAAATATCGGCAAAAACATCTGTTTAATTAAAAGTTCAAATAGAAATTGACTCCGAAAACGGTAATGAGGAAAGCTGATACACATGTCCAAATACATTGTCAATAAGTCGGTTGCGTCGCAAATCGATAAGCAAGTCGAAAAACTTTATATAATCGGAGTCGATAATTGGGGAAGTAACATCTGCCACTAAAAAGGACTGATAGACACGTTCTTCCCCGGTTACCATAATAAGCGAGCCATTTGCAGCGAACAACATGATGGAAGTTGGACGAATATCAAAAGATTTTGACGCAATCGCAAGTGGTAAGACCGACACATCAGCACCGCTGTCTACTAAAAATAAATTGTTTGTATACTTAACTTTTACCCGAAGGCGAAAAATTTGGCTTCAGGTGAGCAGTCATGGATGGAAAACTTCACCTGCCTATCAGGTTATTGTGTTGAAGTATTTACGTGGGCCTGATGTTGGTTATACGGCAAGGAATTCGGCTTTTTTTTCCGACCAAATTTTTTATGGTACCAGCATTCCTCTCCGTTTGTGTGGTTGCAAATGAAGAACGATTTTGTGACCTACCGCGTGGCGTTATTGATCTATGTGGTCGTGAACGTGAGCGTGCTGGAAGTTTCTTGAATTTTTTACTTAATTCCATAACGGCGGCTCGTAATTCGCATATTTCGTTTGACGATGTGTTATGTAACTGATTTACCTGATTAAGTGCCACTGCATCAACATAGTGTCGGCAATCTTTGTAAATTCAATTGGAACGGTTTTTTTTTGTCTCCGAGCGGGAGTTCGGATAATAGTCGATTTAGTCGACGCTGTTCACTTGTCTTTCATCTTTGTATTGACGTATGCGTCTATCGTTTTGAGGATGCGTGGTAATAACTTCAGCCAACATTGATAATTCACTGTTTGGCATTCTAGAATCGAATTACGCTGTTTACGACAATGAAAACCATCTTAAACAACTCATGAAATGAACATCAATTGTTGACGAAACTCTAAACATACTTAAACACGATGAAGAGAACATGAAACAAAGGTTCAACAGCATTGATCATCATATGTACATATATATATGTACATATATATATATATATATATATATATATATATATATATATATATATATATATATATATATATATATATATATATATATATTATATATATATATATACATACACATATAAGAATCTTTGCCCAAGGAACCATACCTCTAAAATTCATTTTGATGTCCCGGAATTTGACCCGAAGGCCAAATTTTGAATCCCACTTTGACCCATTTAGAGTGCCCCAATCGAGTCCAAACGTATGACGGACCCCTACTAACTTTGGAGGGCCGACCCACCCAGTGGCACACCCCCGGGGAAAACCCCTTACAAATATTTAAAAAAACACCATTTTTGGCACTTTACAAGAAAAAGTCAGTGAAATGGCTATGTTTTTTTCTTTTTGGAGTCTATTTTTCTCTTTAGAAATTTCTTTAGTCAGAATGAAATGAAAAAATTAATTTTACTTAGTAATAGAAAAGAAACTAAAAAAAGTTATTGTTCGACCATCGCCATAGTGGGTATAATAAATTCGGCATAAGCCGAATATAATTTTTTAACGTGTTTTATTTACATATGTTCTGACTATAATGCGCAAAAGATCAATGTTTTATCTTGAAAGAAAAGCAGTCGAGCACATAGGCAATAATTTGAGAGGATGAATTCTATTCCAACATGCTTATGCGAGTTTTCATTTATTAACCAGAATATTCAAAAGGGTTCTAACATCGTTCCTGTCGCTGACAACACGTCGCTTACACAGCTGAAATAGAGCAATCAATAGCTATACACTTCCCAAATAAGCGCCGTGTGTGGACAGGAAAAATCACAGCTAAACATAAAAGAATCTGGCCTCCTAAAAATATTACAAGATTGTAGACTTAAGTTCAACTCAATCATCGTCAAAGGACACCAAACTGTATCGACATCTCTTCAGACATCGTAGACGACAATGAGCAATATAAGTGACATCATCTATCCAAATGAAGTTAAATTCGAAAATATTCACGACAAGGTCTATGCTGACCAAAGTAAAAACATCTCTGAAATATAAAGCAGATTGCACCAAAGGTATCTGCGGAGTTTCCATCACAAATCAAACCTCGTTCTCGCAAATATAATCAGTATGAAGGTTGTCTGCAAAAAGGTACGATGTACACTAAACCAAAAATTTAACTAAATACTGTAAAATGGCGTGTAGAATTGAAGAAAAGTAGGTTATTATACAGCTAACAAACTTTTTAGTCAAATCTATATACGATTTTCGTAAAAAAAATAAATGTTTTAAATTCCTTATATTGAAGAAATTTCTTTAATATGACTATTTCTTTTCGTTATTTAACAATAAAATATGATGAAAAAAGTTAAATTAACTAAAATTTTTAGTTAATTTTTTATTAAATTTTATTCTTTATAATATCTTTTCATCATTAGATAAAAATATGCCACATGATCTGAAAACAAAGTTGCGTATCATTAATGCCCTTTTCGCTTTTTTTCCTCTTTTAAGAAGAATAAACGAATAAAGCTTTTAGTTTATGTTGCGAGAATTTGATATGAAATGTTTAAAATAAAAAAATATAAATTGAAAAATTTTATATTTTTTATTTCAATCCAAATAATTTTCATGCAGTAAAATTTATCGAAATTTCTTCTATATTACAGCTGTTTTTTATTTATATATGTATGAGCCGTTTTCTTTGAAAGAGGTGTAAGAGTATTTTATTTGATATTTCAGGTTTTGCATTTGAATAATTTGAAAAATATGGATATATGTATGTTATTCTAGTCTAATGTAATTTTTAAATATTAACGTGATTTAAATTTATAATGTAATCTTATTTTAGGTGTGATTAACAAAAATTTCTACTTTTAATGACTTCAAAAGGACTTACGCCACTTTCAAAGTAAGTAAAAAGTTAAAAACTTACATTTACAAAATATTAACTACGACATTTTTATTAAATACTTCAACAATAAAAATAAATAAAATATAACAAAAAAAAAATAATTTCAGCATTTAGCATTCAATCAACATTATTTATACTCGTATTATTAATATATTTTAATTTTTTTCAATAAGATGAAGTCATGAAAATAGCCATGATGTGCTGGAGGGATACATGCTAATAAATTAGTCATATCTGTCAATTTTTTGAATGTGATGAGCCAGGAATGATGATATAAACGTGTTAGTACTATATTTCTAAAGTTGTGTGGTTTTCCCCGTAGGGTTATAAATTTAGTGATTTAAAACCCTCATTCTCACTAAATGAAGTTTTATAGAATATTGTATATGGTTTGCTTTTCATAACCATTCTCCAATATATCTTCAACCAATTTACTTCTTCACCTTTGATATTTTTTTTTCCTTAGAATTGCATCTTATAAGGGTTTTGTATTTATTATATATAAACCAGGAAAAAGCGAAATTTCGGGAAACCATACAACTTTTTATGTCATTAAAATGTTGCCACACATTTAAAAAAGCACTAATGATTATTATGTAGTACAATTTTGAACTAAATAGTAGTATGTCTTTGAGGATAGTAGACTTACACCGTTTTCAAAGTAATTATATTTGTAGCTTCATTAACTATTTATAATAATAAAAACAATGCAAATTTTAACAGATTTTTTTGCAAAAAGTTTATAAATAAAAAGTTCATTGTAAATTGTATTCATTTTTATCATTAACTAATTTTATGTCAAAATAGATTTACACCACTTCCAAAGAAAACGGCTCATATATTTAATTTTCTTCAAAAATAAAATTAAAAAAAAAACTTAGGAATATAAAAGAAAAGTTTTTCAAATAAACGGGCAAATTAGTCACATTAACTTCTTTTAGGGATGTAAACTTAACTAATTTTATGGGTTGTTTTACTACTGTTTTAAAAAAACTACTGTTTTTTTTGGTAATTTAATAGAATTTCATTTGAATTTTTATGAGTTTTTTCAAGTTTTATTGAAATATGTGTTTGACAAAAGAAATTCTGTTTATTTTAATAAAATTAGTTTATATGAATTAATCGTATATGGAATTGAATAAAAATTAAGTTGATTTAACTAGTTTTATCGTTAAGGTTCTACTAATCTTTTTCGTTAATATTGCCTACGAAATTTGGTTCAATCTACCTTCAACTCCACAATTTAAAGTTTAAATTTGTAATTCTAAGATATATGAATAATGTAACATCGTGGCATTTGAAATTTTCTTGTGCATGACTCAACGGCGGGGTGTATGTTCAAACTCACAAAAAATTTCTTTAATTTATACGTAAATACGTTTCTATAAATCTACAAACATATTTACATACATATGCATGCACGAAATTATTACTTTAAACTACTGGTTTCATTAATTTTATTTATTTATGCATTCTTACCTATTTTTAATTTTCCTGTCAAATTACTCTAATTTTGGTTATTTACCTTAATTTAACAAAAACCTTGAACTACTGCTTAAGTTCATTTTAATTTTTGCTTACATTGTCTTGCATTGGCTGCGGGTTTGTTTCAAGATTGATGAAGGTTTTTGCAAGCGAATGTTTGAGGTTGAATGGTGAAATGTGTTTGTTGGTATAAGCTTTTGCATAGATGACCGAAATTCAGAGACGAAATTGCTTGTGTCTGATATTTTAGTTTGACTTAGGAATTCTCCAGGAATAGCAAGAGTAGTACCATAAACTAATTCCGCTGGTGACGCGTTTAAGTCGGTTTAAACGCAACCCGCACTCCGAGTAAATCGTATGCAGATAATTTACGTATTTCGCTAAATCGTGGCACAAAATGGCTGTTTTGAATGTCCGGTACCACCTTCCAATAATGTCGTTTGCCTGCTGGTGGTATGGAGTTGTTCGTAGATTCATGGCGCTAATTGTTTTAACCAGCTCTGCATAAACTGCGGATTCAAGTTGTCGTCCGCGCTAGAACGCCAAATCTGGAAATCCATTGAGAAAGCAAGGCTTTAACGATTATTTCGGTTGACATGTCAGGGATGGGAATTGCCTCTCGCCAACGCGTAAATCGATCTATTATCGTTAGGCAGTATCTTTGTCCTTCACATATAGGGAACGGGCCAACAATATCGATATTTATATGAGCTAAACGATGCTTCGGTGGTTCGTATTTGGAAGGTGCAGATTGGGTATGACTCTGGACTTTCGACTTCTGGCACTGAATACAATTTCGCACAAACTCTGCAGAGTCTTTTCGCATTCCTGGCCAACAAAATCTGGAGGTGATCAGCTTGGTGGTAGTCCAGATACCTGCATGTGATAAATGATGCATCTTGGAAATTACTTGCGTGGACGAACTAGCGACGTAGTTGTGTCACAAACTATGCGATCGTTGCAACCGTCAATTGTAAAGTATTTCAGATCTAACGAGTTTTTAACTTTATTTTCTAAAATATCTTTAAGTTCTCTGTCGACTATTTGATCTGATACGCGAAAGAGCGTATGCCGTTGCATTTTCTAACCCCGGGGTATAACGAATGTTGGTAGTAAACTGACTGATGAGTCGAGTTGACGTATTCTGCGCGGTGAGGCTTTCTCAATCTTTTGTATAAATGCAAAAATAAGCGGTCTGTGGTCGGTTACGATGTAGCATTTTCGTCCTTCAATAATATATCGATAGTGGCACACAGCTTGATACATTGCTGTTAGCTCTCGAGCACATGTAGAGTATTTTTTTTTTTTTGAGTATCTGTAAATTTTTTGGAATAAAACCTTAGCGGTTGCAAAATACCATCTATTTTTTGATGAAGTGCGGCTCCCACAGCGCTGTCGGACGCGTCAACATAAATCGCTAATTCAGCTTCAGTAGCAGGGTGTGCATACAAAGTCCCATTTGTCAGTTATTTTTTACATCAATTAAAGGCAGTTTCCGCAAATGTAGTCCACAGTAACGGTGTGCGATCAACTATAAGTTTTTGTAGTATTGCCTGGTAAGAAATTTCTGTAAAAAATTTTCATAGAAATTAAACGCTTAAGTTCCTGCGCAACAATGGGTGTCGGAAAATTTCGAATAACAGTAACTTTCTTAGGAAAGAGGACTATTCCTTCAGAGTTGACAAGATGGCTCAAAAATTTTAATTCGCTTTTAGCGAATTCGCACTTTTCAACATTGATGGCCAGATGATTTTCTCGCAAGCGGCTAAAGACTTCTGTGATGTATAGACGATGCTGCTCACCTGAAGATGGGGTGACACAAATATGGTCAATGTATGGAAAAGCGAAATCCAAACCTCGGAGTACCTCATTAATTAGCCGTTGAAATGTTTGGGCAGCGTTACATAGCCCAAACTTCATACATTTGAATTAGTATATTCCAAACGGGGTACTAATAGCTGTTTTAGGGACATCATCTGGTTGTTTTAGGGACATCATCTGGTTGTTTTGGAACTTCATGGAATGCTTTTTGCAAATCTATTTTAGAAAAAATTGCTTTTCCTCTTAAATTTGTTTTAAAATCCGTTAAATATGGAAAGGGATAGCGAACTGGTAAGGTCTGGGTGTTAAGTGCTCGGTAATCACCACATTGTCTCCAGGTTCCGTCACTTTTTTTAACGGACTTACCCAGATGCTACCAGAAGGCTGACATACCGACTTTCATTAAAAATTTAAACTCCTTTTTTGCAGCGGCTAAATTTTCGAGAGAAAGGCGTCTAGAACGACAGAATGTAGGTTTTCCCGTTGTTTCGATTTTTTGAGTGACTGTTGATTTTGTTTTCGAGCCATAAGGCAAAATTCTAGTGACGTCGGAAATTTTTTTTAAAATATCGGCAAAAACATCTGTTTAATTAAAAGTTCAAATAGAAATTGACTCCGAAAACGGTAATGAGGAAAGCTGATACACATGTCCAAATACATTGTCAATAAGTCGGTTGCGTCGCAAATCGATAAGCAAGTCGAAAAACTTTATATAATCGGAGTCGATAATTGGGGAAGTAACATCTGCCACTAAAAAGGACTGATAGACACGTTCTTCCCCGGTTACCATAATAAGCGAGCCATTTGCAGCGAACAACATGATGGAAGTTGGACGAATATCAAAAGATTTTGACGCAATCGCAAGTGGTAGTAGACAGCAGCGCTGTCTACTAAAAATAAATTGTTTGTATACTTAACTTTTACCCGAAGGCGAAAAATTTGGCTTCAGGTGGAGCAGTCATGGATGGAAAACTTCACCTGCCTATCAGGTTATTGTGTTGAAGTATTTACGTGGGCCTGATGTTGGTTATACGGCAAGGAATTCGGCTTTTTTTTCCGACCAAATTTTTTATGGTACCAGCATTCCTCTCCGTTTGTGTTGGCTGCAAATGAAGAACGATTTTGTGACCTACCGCGTGGCGTTATTCATCTATGTGGTCGTGAACGTATATATATATATATATATATATATATATATATATATATATATATATATATATATATATATATATATATATATATATGTATATATATATATATATATACATACATATATATATATATATATATATATATATACATACATACATATATACATACACATATAAGAATCTTTGCCCAAGGAACCATACCTCTAAAATTCATTTTGATGTCCAGGAATTTGACCCGAAGGCCAAATTTTGAATCCCACTTTGACCCATTTAGAGTGCCCCAATCGAGTCCAAACGTATGACGGACCCCTACTAACTTTGGAGGGCCGACCCACCCAGTGGCACACCCCCGGGGAAAACCCCTTACAAATATTTAAAAAAACACCATTTTTGGCACTTTACAAGAAAAAGTCAGTGAAATGGCTATGTTTTTTTCTTTTTGGAGTCTATTTTTCTCTTTAGAAATTTCTTTAGTCAGAATGAAATGAAAAAATTAATTTTACTTAGTAATAGAAAAGAAACTAAAAAAAGTTATTGTTCGACCATCGCCATAGTGGGTATAATAATTTTTTAACGTGTTTTATTTACATATGTTCTGACTATAAATGCGCAAAAGATCAATGTTTTATCTTGAAAGAAAAGCAGTCGAGCACATAGGCAATAATTTGAGAGGATGAATTCTATGCCAACATGCTTATGCGAGTTTTCATTTATTAACCAGAATATTCAAAAGGGTTCTAACATCGTTCCTGTCGCTGACAACACGTCGCTTACACAGCTGAAATAGAGCAATCAATAGCTATACACTTCCCAAATAAGCGCCGTGTGTGGACAGGAAAAATCACAGCTAAACATAAAAGAATCTGGCCTCCTAAAAATATTACAAGATTGTAGACTTAAGTTCAACTCAATCATCGTCAAAGGACACCAAACTGTATCGACATCTCTTCAGACATCGTAGACGACAATGAGCAATATAAGTGACATCATCTATCCAAATGAAGTTAAATTCGAAAATATTCACGACAAGGTCTATGCTGACCAAAGTAAAAACATCTCTGAAATATAAAGCAGATTGCACCAAAGGTATCTGCGGAGTTTCCATCACAAATCAAACCTCGTTCTCGCAAATATAATCAGTATGAAGGTTGTCTGCAAAAAGGTACGATGTACACTAAACCAAAAATTTAACTAAATACTGTAAAATGGCGTGTAGAATTGAAGAAAAGTAGGTTATTATACAGCTAACAAACTTTTTAGTCAAATCTATATACGATTTTCGTAAAAAAATAAATGTTTTAAATTCCTTATATTGAAGAAATTTCTTTAATATGACTATTTCTTTTCGTTATTTAACAATAAAATATGATGAAAAAAGTTAAATTAACTAAAATTTTTAGTTAATTTTTTATTAAATTTTATTCTTTATAATATCTTTTCATCATTAGATAAAAATATGCCACATGATCTGAAAACAAAGTTGCGTATCATTAATGCCCTTTTCGCTTTTTTCCTCTTTTAAGAAGAATAAACGAATAAAGCTTTTAGTTTATGTTGCGAGAATTTGATATGAAATGTTTAAAATAAAAAAATATAAATTGAAAAATTTTATATTTTTTATTTCAATCCAAATAATTTTCATGCAGTAAAATTTATCGAAATTTCTTCT
Source organism: Phasia obesa (assembly GCA_949628195.1). Taxonomy (NCBI): domain Eukaryota; kingdom Metazoa; phylum Arthropoda; class Insecta; order Diptera; family Tachinidae; genus Phasia; species Phasia obesa. The sequence continues at coordinate 99,049,696 of OX451216.1, forward strand.
ATATTACAGCTGTTTTTTATTTATATATGTATGAGCCGTTTTCTTTGAAAGAGGTGTAAGAGTATTTTATTTAATATTTCAGGTTTTGCATTTGAATAATTTGAAAAATATGGATATATGTATGTTATTCTAGTCTAATGTAATTTTTAAATATTAACGTGATTTAAATTTATAATGTAATCTTATTTTAGGTGTGATTAACAAAAATTTCTACTTTTAATGACTTCAAAAGGACTTACGCCACTTTCAAAGTCAGTAAAAAGTTAAAAACTTACATTTACAAAATATTAACTACGACATTTTTATTAAATACTTCAACAATAAAAATAAATAAAATATAACAAAATATAACAAAAAAAAAAAATTATTTCAGCCTTTAGCATTCAATCAACATTATTTATACTCGTATTATTAATATATTTTAATTTTTTTCAATAAGATCAAGTCATGAAAATAGCCATGATGTGTTGGAGGGATACGTGGAAATAAATTAGTCATATCTGTCAATTTTTTGAATGTGATGAGCCAGGAATGATGATATAAACGTGTTAGTACTATATTTCTAAAGTTGTGTGGTTTTCCCCGTAGGGGTTATAAATTTAGTGATTTAAAATCCTCATTCTCACTAAATGAAGTTTTATAGAATATTGTATATGGTTTGCTTTTCATAACCATTCTCCAATATATCTTCAACCAATTTACTTCTTCACCTTTGATATTTTTTTTTTCCTTAGAATTGCATCTTATAGGGGTTTTTTATTTATTATATATAAACGAGGAAAAAGCGAAATTTCGGGAAACCATACAACTTTTTATGTCATTTACAATGTTGCCACTCATTTAAAAAAGCACTAATGATTATTATGTAGTACAATTTTGAACTAAATACTAGTATGTCTTTGAGGATAGTAGACTTACACCGTTTTTAAAGTAGTTATATTTGTAGCTTCATTAACTATTTATAATAATAAAAACAATGCAAATTTTAACAGATTTTTTTGCAAAAAGTTTATAAATAAAAAATTCATTGTAAATTGTATTCATTTTTATCATTAACTAATTTTTTGTCAAAATAGATTTACACCACTTCCAAAGAAAACAGCTCATATATTCAATTTTCTTCAAAAATAAAATTAAAAAAACTTAGGAATATAAAAGAAAAGTTTTTCAAATCAACGGGCAAATTATTTACATTAACTTCTTTTAGGGATGTAAACTTTAATTTGATGGGTTGTTTTACTACTGTTTTAACAAAATTTTTTGGTAATTTAATAGAATTTCATTTGAATTTTTATAAGTTTTTTCAAGTTTTATTGAAATATGTTTTTGACAAAAGAAATTCTGTTTATTTGAATAAAATTAGTTTATATGAATTAATCGTATATGGAATTGAATAAAAATTAAGTTGATTTAACTACAAACATATTTACATACATTTGCATGCACGAAATTATTACTTTAAACTACTGGTTTCATGAATTTTATTTATTTATGCATTCTTACCTATTTTTAATTTATCTGTCAAATTACTCTAATTTTGGTTATTTACCTTAATTTAACAAAAACCTTGAACTACTGCTTAAGTTCATTTTAATTTTTGCTTACATTGTCTTGCATTGGCTGCTGGTTTGTTTCAATCATTTTGTTTCAACCAAAACGAGCAGACCTATGGATAGAAACCAATGTTAGGTTACGATGATGACGATGATGCGAGTTCAATAAATTTTCTTCAACCAAAACGTGCAGACCAATGTATAGAAACAATGTTAGGTGACGATAATGCGAGTTTAATAATTTTTCTTCAACCAAAACGAGCAGACTTATGTATATAAACCAATGTTAGGTGTCGCGGTTAAGGTTGTGATAATGGTGACGGTTACGGTTTTTGATTTCAATAATTTTTTTGCAACCAAAAAGTGCTCAACGTGCATAAAGAAGTTTTCACTTCAAAAATAAAAAAATCAGATCCACAGATTCAGTTACAGCACATTTTACGTTAAATAAAAATTAAACAAATCTACTTCTAATTATTTTATTTTTGTTTTTTATAGTAAAACATTTAATGATACTATTATGTTTATTAAAATTTATTTATTTATTTATTTAAAGTAAATAAATTTACAAATTAATAAATACAATTATAGGAATTGGCTGCAGCGGCCTTCGTCATGTTTATTAAAATTAATAAACATAAACATTTAAATTCCCAAAAATTGTATATATAATTAAATATGCAATTGCTTGTGCAAACCTTTGGCAACACTTGTTATCTTTCGATTCTCTTGCGAGAACAATTAATTAACTTGTGTATGCAATTCATTGCACCTTACGTATGCATTAAGTGATGGCAAAAACCATCCAATTGTAGAAGGACAATAGAACTAAAAACGTGGTTTGTTGGTATTTTGTTGAAGCTTTAATATTCTGTAATATTTGTATATTAACATATACACTTCTCACTGTGTTATGTAGAATGTCATTGCTTATAGAGTATTTTTGGCTTCTCTAAAATTAGAAAAAGGGTTCCTGATGATCTAAATTGCATTTTTATTATAAAAAGTAATGGGTAATTAGCATTATATTAACTAAATAAAAATATATATTTTTGTTATGTGGAATAAACATGAAGGAAAAATTAGAAACAAAAATTTTATTTATGCTGATATTCTTTATTAAGTTGGAAATTGTATAGCGAGTAAATATATTTGATATAAAGGAAATAGGGGAGAAGGGTTTAAATATACACGAAATACCAACATAAAGTTTATTAATAGAAAAAATTTGGAGTGGCCTACACTCAACTTTACAATACCCAATGGAATCTGATATTTTTATGGATATATTACATAAAGAATATAAGCTCAAAGTATATTCGAATCGAAAAATTAATTATTTTTGGTTTGGGGTGTTAAGTAAACTACCCCTTGCCCCTTCCCGATTATGCGCAAAATTTATACAGCTCTTCATCTCCATAAACCAAAGGCACATACTAAATTTTATTTAAATATGCCATACGGCATGACTTGTAGAGCGTTCACAAAATTTTCGGGTAAGGAAACTACCCCTTGCCGACATTAGCAATCTAATGTGTGGTGTTTTTCCCATAAATCTTAGGCCCCTATTATGGTTTACAATTTAACTCTATTTCAGTTTTACAATTTGATATTACCAATTACAACTCAACCTATTAATAAATTTTAAGTTGAATTTACATTGTTACAACTATGTTGTGGTATCACCGTTTACAACTTGGTATTAGTGCGGTTAACAAAATTATCAAAAAATTACAACTCATCCGTAGCAGTAGTTTCAAGTAAATTATTTACAAAAAAATGGAAAGCGGATAAGTAAAGTTTTTTAATTCGTCTTCCAGTTCTTTATTAAATACAGATTTCGAACAAATTTTAGATAAACACAAAGTTACAACAAAAAAAAAACATTTTGAAAAACTTGTAGAACTGATAGAAAGGCATCTCAATACTGAACGAGGCAAGCTACAATTTGGATCCAGCAAATTGTTTCTTCATTGTAGATTAAGCTAGTCCTAGGTACATATATTCAAGTCGTTGTCACTGCATTTTTGGTAACTCCCATCAGCAAAAAATCTATGTAAGTACAGCACCTAATTGCAACACCGGTGGTATAGCTGCCACATACAGATTTCTTTAAGTGGACTATTATATTATCCAGCAAATAGCAACACGCTTCTTCACTCAGTTGAAAATAACTTATAAATCTTAAAATTACTTTATTTTTATATTTATTATTGATTTTAAAATTATTTATTTTTTTTTTACTTTAAACTGGTCAGTTCAAGTATGCTGAAACATAAAGATTTTTATTTACACAGAACATCTTCATAAAAAAAATCTATACTTATCTCCATTATAAATTATTTTATTTGTAAAACACATAAAACACTTTTGTCTTGTTTAAAATATTCATATAAAGTTGTTTCTTCTCTCAAATTTGATACTTTAAGTTGGTAACGCCTTAACAATTTCAACCAAAAAGCAGTTATGTTTCATAATACTGAAAAAGTTTTTGTTTGTGTGAAAGTTGAATTGTCTCTCAGATGAGCTAACTGAGTTGAGTTGTAAACCGTAATAGGGGTATTAATTTGCTGTATTATTTATACATTTACATATACATATGTATCCATGTCATTTAAGTGCGTGATTGTACGTGTTCTTCTATAATAATAGAGACAAACTGAATGGCAGGAACAACGATGGACAGAACAGTCAGACATACAGTCAGATAGACCATCTGATAGTCAGACCGTCAGTCAGACAAACCATCAGACTGTCAGTGAGACCATCAGTCAGTCCGTCAGATCGCCACACAGCCACAATCAGTCAGACAATCAGACCGTCAAATAGTCAGACCGTAAAATATTCAGACAGTCAGACCGTCAAATAGACAGACCATCACATAGTGAGTCAGATAGTCAGACGGTCAACCCCACAGATACTCAGACCGTCAGACAGTGAATCAGATCGTCAGTCAGAAACCAGTTTAATCATTTTTCTTCAACCAAAACGAGTATAGAAACCAATGTTAGGTGACGCGGTTACGGTTGTGATAATAATGACGATGGTTACGGTTTTTGAGTTTAATGATTTTTCTTCAACCAAAAAGTGCTCAACGTGCCTAAAGAAGTTTTCACTTAAAAAAATCAATATAAAATCTTAATTCGTTTAGCAAAAAAAAAAAAAAAATATTTCAAACCTCTCAAAAACAGGAAAAGTAAAAAAAAACGTATGCAATTTACTTAACTTTCCTGATTTTAACAGTGTTCCAAAATGACAAATCGAAGCAAAAGCCTTGAAAATTTACTATACGATAAGGAATTTTGTTGTCTGTCGAGCTTCGTACTTAAATGTTTAGAATTCTTAAATATAAAATACCCCTCTGTGCTTCGGTTAGCAATGAGTGAACTTTTTTATTTATTTGTTTTGTACTAACGTTCTTCTTTAGTTGACACTAATTTACTATCAAACCAAAACTTGTTAGGTAAACATGTTTGCTATGTCTATAGAATAAAGAGGTTTGAACACATTTCTTTAGCTTCTAAAAATCTTTGTATCACTTGTAAATTTTTTCAAAATACTCAATATTCTTGCAAAAAGTAATAAATACGCAAACTCCCGGTTACTTATTTGACATTTGATACATTTTTTTCAGTCACCGCGATGAAAAAATATTATAATTCTTCGATATCATTGTTTAGTTTCAGAGTGGCAGTTTTTTATGCATGCCACTTGTCTTTGGAACAGCCTTCCACTTCGCTAATAGGTTGAAGAAATTTTTATTTCGATATTATCAACAACTAAAATCCGTTTGTAACGTTACGCGTTCATGTACTATCACCGATACACCCTATTGTCACCGATAGACTTCTTCCTCTACTGCACGCGAGAGAGTAGATCCATTTGACGAGAAGGCGGTCAAAAATCCATAACTTTTGATTGGATTGGAATTTTGACACGCGTTTTTTTTTTTTTTTTTTTTTTTGTTTAGTAGGTGAGACTTTGGTCTTTACTTTTTGCTATAAAACATGAAAATCGACTAATAATAAAAAAAGTTATAGAGGATTTAAAATACATTAGTTGAATTTTAGTATAAAAGTAGCTTAAACATGTAAATAATAGTTTTTTTATATAATATCTTAATTTTTAAGTTACTTTTGCAATAAAAAGTTATTTTTAACTTAAATATTGTCAGAAAATGCCAAACTTTGGCCCCTGAGAACTTTTTAACCCTAATATTCACCAGAGGCAAAGGTTGGCTGTTTTAAAACAACCTTAAGTAAGTATCGAATAGAACAGTCACCTGGAATTGGTTCAAAATTACCTCAGATAGAGAAGTTTTAATGTAAAATTCGTATGTTTCTATTTTAGTTATTTTTTATTTAAATATGTTCATATCAAACTTTGTAAATTTATAAAATAAAGATTAATCAACTAACATAAATTTTTAAATCAAGAACAAGCTGGTATCTATATAAAAACAAGTATAACTAATTGAACTGTAATTCTACTAAAATTAAACAATTTTAGTAAATATTTTTTCTAAATAGCCCTCTTCTAGAAGCTTTTTAGCTTCTTCGTCAAATTCAACAGAGGCAGATTAACTTTTTATCGAATATTGGACATATATGGGTCAGAAGTGCACAAAAAAATAATAATAAGGTCTTCATTAGTACAACATCTAGACATTTTTATTGTATTGTGCTCGCGAAAGAATCAGCAGTCTTTGTTCCTCTTTTCTTGCGCTTTTCAGATAGATCTCCTATTGGTAGCATATTGTATTGAATTACTTGTTACTCATGGTACAAAATTTTATGAATTGTAGATAGCAGATATCTCCAGGAGTATTTATCATTATAAATTATAGCTGTTTAATTTGTGTACTCTCCAAATTTTTGTGCATTTATCTTCTTGATACATGCAAGAACTTTTAAAATGAAAAAGACGAAAAATCGAAAAAAAAAATAATAACTTGAAAATCGTCTTATTAAATTATGATCTACACCTGTGATAGACGCAGCAGTTTCTGTATCAAAAAAAATCTTCTTGCAGTGTTTCCATCGTTTGACTTTCCTCATCCTTGTTTTTATTGATCAATTATAAGGCCTAGCTGATGATATTTTTCTTTATTATTTTTTTTTTTTTTTTGCTTTCTAGTTTCTTAATTTTCTATACTTTTTCTCACAGTTTCGCCTAACGGACCAAATTCCAAATCATAACTTCATTTAAGAATATGCTACATAAAACGTATTCTGGCATGAAGAGGGGATAATCCAAATTCATACGCTTCCTTAAAACTATCGTCTTGTGGTGGGGGTTGACTTAATTGACTCCATGTTTTCTGACATATAATACAGCTTGACGATGACTTTGTTTGCGTTAAAGCTTGTGCAACTTTTCCATCAATCATTGTGAGACACATTTTAAAACTTACTTCGATGTCTCGGCCATCAAATTTAAATATAACTGGTTGAACTTCTCTATTCTTTGATCATTTATTTTTTTAACTTCCTTATTTGTGAAATCATTTGTTTCCTTTTTAAATGTAAATTTTATTGGTCTGCAATACTTTGCTGAAGAGGGAATTTCATTTATCCATACATAAATTTTTGTTGCCTTACTAGTTGATGGCTGTAATCCGGCATAACTTTTTGTCAAGCACAATGGAATAAAATATACCATAAATACATTAACATCTGATAAATTATCGGCATTGCATTGCTTGTACTGCTTTTGACCAGAAGATTCATCACAACCCCATTTAGAAATTAAAGCAATACTACAATTTTCAAGTTTTTTTAAATAACCGGCATCAACCATATTTTATAAACGTTCAGACGTATGTTCAAGAAGATCTTGCAATTTTACTTCTACTGAACTAGACGTGACACTAATAGCAGTTTGTGAACGTAAACATTCTTTTTTTGACAGAAACCAGATCTCGGTACTCTGGAAAAATCCCACAAACCTTTTCATTCGTTCGCTTATGCAATTCCTTATATTGATTTTTAGTCAATTTTAAATCCAAAAATAGCGCGAACGCTTCTTCTGGAGTAAATTTCTTATCTTGAATTAGTGTACGAATGCTTTTTAAAAACATCATTGTGCGACTTGGGCTCGCTTCTACTATTTTCTCGATTATTTCAATTTTATTTTTCTTATTTTGTGATGGTTGAATTTGGTGCAAAAATGAATCCTTAATGATTTTTTGGAAATTTCTTCATTGATATTATAGAGCTTGCGTCTTCGAGACCTTTCTCAACATTCATCAATTTGTTTTGCTGGTCGTCCCTTTTTTCCACTCTCTTTGGGGGCTGTAGATGAACTTTCAAAAATAAGTTCTTTTGATAACCATTCCTGGTGACGTTTGTACAACCTTTCCTTGTTTCGACTGCTTTCAATGTACCGTTTATTTAAACTCTTTGCAAAATGTATAATGTTTGCGTTATGTATATCCATTTCTGGTAAATTGCGTGTATTAAAGAATTGATATTTTTGTTGGAATTAAATCAGCGAGAATGCTATAACAGTACTTTGCCATTGTTCAAAACGTAAAGATTAATAATTGTTACATTACCACTTTTCAAAAAATAAAAAAACTCTGAAAGGTTTGACCTTTTAATAGATAAAATATACCTGTTCAGTTCATTGCCTTATTTTTATTTTTAAAATTTTCATTTTATTTAAATATTTTTGCCAGTTTAACAGGTACTTAAACTATGTTATTGATGTTACCACGATTAATTTTCTTATGAAAAATATACCTATAATAAAAAAATTACATATCAAATGTAACAATTAAGCTCACTATGTCCCAATTCTTTTTCAACTTGCGTTAATACTACCGTTTTTTATTGCCACCATAAAAAACAGACAAAATAACTCAAAAAATACACTCGTAGGACCCATTTTGTTGTTTATAATCAAGCTAACATTCCTAAAAATGTCCAGGTAGTATCTGTGAACATATCAGGAAAGAATGGATGAATTCATTTCAAGGAAATTTATTAAGAAAACAAATATTGAGTTCATACTAGTTCCTCTAACATTTTTGTTTTTATCGACAGGGTCCGCCAAAAGTAGGAGGATCCACACTCAAGAAGACGATTTGATTACAAATATTTTGTCTTCAGATTTGTATTAAAAAGGTCAAAATACTTCATAAAGCAACGTTGCGCGATTTTTCATATTTTATTTATAAACAATTTTTACCTGCGGCGCTTAATTCTAAAGTTTAAAAATAAACACATTAATAACAATAATTATATATTTCAACTCATATTAGTAACTTATTTATAACAACATAACTAGAAATATTTACTAGTATAAAAAAAACAGCTTGTACTTTTTCGGCAGAACAATTTACTTAAATAATCAGAAACTTTTTGAAAACTGCCATTGGTACAAGCTTAAATGTGATGTCAATACATTTTCTGTAAATTAATCAGTTTTTTGGAAAAGCAGAGACAGAAACTGAGTTTAAATCCTAATAAATTTTTAATGTTAACACTTCTGCGGTTTAAGGTAAACTTTATAACTACTTATTATTAGTGATAATTTTTTATTAAAAATATATCGCTTTTAAGACAAATCATTGTTTTTTCACTCTTATTATCAAAAATGGGTGATCTTTCATTAAAACATTTGGACAATTTATCATTATGAAAAATCGCCCAAAAATAGAAAAATTAATTCTCCAAACTGACGAAAAAGCACGTAAAATTTTTGGGTTACTTTTCATATGAAATATTGTCCAATTTTGTATGAAGATTTCTTGGGCAATTTTTCATTTATGCTTTTGGGCGATTTTTCATAGGGTCATTTTGCATGCAGCCGTAAAGGTTTTAATTTTAAAGTTTAAAATTTTAACAAATGTATACATCCATACAAATTGCTGCAATAAAAATAGCACGATATAAACACAAATTCAATAAACAATAAATTCAATAAACACAAATTCAATATTAAAAACCACTTTTAACTATGACGTACTATAAGGACAAGTTATAGCAATGAGCATTATCCTCATTATTATAGCGAAAAACTACTTATCGAAATAACTAAGTTTTTTTTTCTCCTCACAAACACCACTCAATAAATAGTGTTTGATTCGGGCCCTCATCAGTATTCCAGGTCCACTATATGATCTACTAAGTTTATTTGTAAAAGACTATTTGGTAAGAGTTATTCTAAAGTCAGCATGCCATCAATTCTATTCATCATCATTCATAAGCAACTAAATCGCGTTCAGTTTTGTGTTGGCGTATGCTGTTTACGTTCCAGAAACATACGAGTATTTTTAAACTATTTGCGGTTTATAAAGTACTACCTGCAATATCATAGACTGCATATTTACCCTTTCTTGCATCTCAATTTTAGTTTCAAGTCTACAAAAATTAATTATGGAGTTTGTTATTATTTTTCGGTTATAAAATGGTGTAAGATTTTTTTTAAATGCCAGCGTATGAATCGTGTATATTGAGTCTCTATGGTTAGTGAACAAAACTTTTGACTTGAATGCATCTCCACTATAGTATAGACAGGGCAACCACTGTAGTTAGATTTATTTCACTAGGCTTTAGGATGAACACTATGATAACTTTGCAGTGTAAAGATATTTAAGGTTACAAATGGGATGCCATAATCTAAATTTGTTTTTATCATACTGTGTTTAGTAGTGGATGATTATCAACAAAGGCTGGTGGCGTATACTGGCAAAGTTTTTTCTTTTTATTTATTTTTCTGTTCTTGTTTACATTTGCAATATTTAAATTAGAAAGACTCATAAGGCACCCCTCATACTGTTGTTTTTGCTTATTATATAACAAAAGCAATAATACAATAAAAACAAAACTGTTTGTTTTTAGTCCATACTTTTCAACGAATAAACTAAACAACTAAACACTTGCAAATTATAAATTTATATGCTATAATTTTTTTAATATATGCGATAAAAAATGCTCAGAAAAAACAATATAAATCCACGCATTTACTTTTTTTTTCATATTTTTCTTAAATATTTTAAGTTTTTTCTGTTGTTTTTATGTATTTATAAAATGTAGAGCTAAAGGCCGATGTTGCTAAAGCTTTCTGCTTTATTATCTTATTTTTAATTGTAAGCTAGTACGATAATAAATAAAAACATCATATTTGAAAAATTTATGTTTATAATTTACTTTACGTTTACTTGTGATTGACGCGCAAACAAACAAATTTAAAGTATTAGATTAGATTTTACTTACTGCAAGTTGAGGGAAACTTTGTCGGTATAAAGCCATTGAAGTTTGGGTATCAATACTTTGTACTATGTCCGAGTATGTGGTTAATCGTAAAAAATCATCAGGAAGAGTTCCTAGCATTGCCTATAAAATGAAATTTTTAACAAAAACAATAATTATTGTATATCTGTAGAAATGCAGATTGTAACCCCCCGTCATAACATGTCTTAACAAAAGTCAAACTTTTGACTTTTGAATGTTAATGACTAGTTAATACGGCCTCTTACAATTATTTAATACTTGATTGTGAACATTTTGAAATATCTAGTTGTTTTATTTACAATGCATTTATTATTATAATTACAACTTTTATTATTACAATTATTATTACAATTTTTACTTCCACATAAAAGTTTTCTTCGAAGCCACATCGTTTGAATTAGAAGCATATCGTTTGAAACCTGTTTTTCACTGTTAAAGTGTAACAAAGTTTTTACAGTTTTAAATATTATTTTGTACTGATTAGTACTGGAACAACAAAGGTAGGGTTTTAATAAAGGGTTTCAAGACTTTAACTTCCGGCAAGCGGGAATAAAAAGTTTCATTCGCGGGAATCTGCGATAGTCCCAGGAAGAAAGAAAATTTTTAATCAGGCAGCTGATTTGAGGTTTTGATCAAAATCAATAAGACTCCGCTCTACGTCTTCAGGTGTTCTTAGCGGGATGTTTTCGGAACAATGAGTACTAAGATACTTTCTATAATTCAACCAATTAATGCTTGTGCTAGTCGATGGTGATACGATATTTCGTTAGTCCCATATATAGACAATAGTGGGTGAATGATTTGAGGATAATTCAAGTAACGCTTCAACTTTAATAATTTCTCTCGGAATACCCTTAATCACGCCAAAATCAATAACATCAGGTATTTTTTCATCGCATTTTTGAAATCGTGTCAAACAAAACACGACCTTTTGAAGTTATTAGGCGGTATCCCAAAAACGTATGTTTAGCGTTGTAGTCGCCTGGTGTTTTGAAACAGGGACCTAGTGTTTTGTAGATGTCGCTATACTGAATTTCCGATATTTGAAATCTAGGTGAATAAATCGAAGAAATAACTAAGCTTAGATGAAATTCTTCAAGACAGATATTTATTGCTTGAAGGTAATCCTTACAAAAATCACGCTGTAAATATTGTTTGATTCCGGCCTTAATAAGTATTGCCGAGCCTCCACATGCTCTTCCACGGGGGTCTTTAGTATCATATAAAATATAGCCATTGATTTTAAATAGGCTATTTGTGTCTCAGAAACCAGCATGACATCAATTTGTTGGTTATTGAGGAAGTATTCAAGTTCATTTTTATGTTGGCGTAAGACGTTTGCGTTGCAGAAACATATTTTTAAACAGTTCATGGTTTGTTTAGTACAGCCTGCAGCATCATAGATTGCATGCGTACCATTTCTTGCATCAAGCTGTTCATAGAACTCATAAAACTGTTTAACGAATGCATTAATATCTCGTTGCTTGCTTTGAGATGATTATAGTTATTATATGATGGTTGTTCTTTAGGTTCTGGGTGCAAATTTGGAGTAGAATTAGTTGTCGGTGTCGGTTTATGTACTGAAATATGATTGGTTTTTAACATATCCGCGTATGAAACATGTTAGGTTGTTGGTTGGGCTAACTGAAGATAATGAGCATTTGCTCGATATTGCGGGTGCTTAGCAGGAGTATTTAATTTTGGAGTGGTTTTCCTTACCATGAAAAATACTGGACAGCCACTGCAGTTACAGTGTGATTTCAACCGCAATTGTTACATTTTTTAACTTTCAAGTCATCCCTTGCTTTGTCGCATTGGGCGGAACAGTGTAGCTCACCACACACAACGCAAACAGCCACTGTAGTTACAGTGTGATTTCAAACGCAGTTGTTACATTTTTTAACTTTCGAGTCATCCCTTGCTTTGTCGCATTGGGCGGATCACTGTAGCTCTCCACACACAACGCAAACCGGAGGCAACTTGCAGTTAGCCCTAGTATGACCATATTCTTGGCAATTTAGACACTGTACGGGTCCTGATCGCTTATGCGGTTCCTCTACGCTTACTTTGCGGTGTAACAGATATTTTAAATTATAAATAGGCTGCGTTCCGTTCTTTTTCAATCTCATATCTCCAGGTTGCAGTTCAACGCGAAATAGAGGTTGAGAGCACGTTCTCAATTTCTGAGGTTGTCTACCCTTTTTACCTTAAATCTCGCTTTTTGGAGGTCATCTCTGATTTCAACTGGATCAATATATGAGTATACACCTTTAATAACCACCTGTAGACCTTTGCTACTCTTCAGCTGATAGGTATAAAAGTTATTTTTACAGCTTTCAAACTCGTTAACTGCTTTCATCAATAAATTGTATTTTTGTTTCATCAATTTTACCACGCTTGATGGGAATTACATAAAATGAGTTCTCGCCAATAACTGAAATTAACTTCTTTATTAAGTCGTTCGAGTTTTTCTCCCTTAAATAAATTGGAGGTGGTTTGAACGACTTGGGTGCCGTTTTAAGTTCACTTGTAAAATAGCCAAACGATTTTTGGAATTTATTCCGTTAGAGTCCTTATCTTTATGTACTTTAAACATTGGTGCAAACTGCGAAGATTTAGGGCATCGAACTTTTTTTAATGCAGTTATGTATGTGTCTATTCCCACTTGCGTCTTGTGTTTTTCTACACTATCCATATTAGTCTTGGTAATACTATGTTCAGAAGGCGACTTATTTTGTTTTCATCGCTTAACAAAAGCGATGAACAAGATTGGGCACGTAAAAGTGGCGCAGCATTTGTACATAAATTATTAAGTTGGTTTTTTTTTTTTGCTTTTGTTTAAATTTATTCACACTATTTGTTTTTGTTTTTTTGTGTTAATTGCGAGCTTAAAAAAATCACGTCCGCACTTATCAACGCACAATCAAGAACTCGAAAGTTAGCGAATGTGGCGAATCAGCTACCCACTCTAGGGTTTGAAAACGCGTCGAGCAGATGATTTCAAGCATCAGAGAGTCAGTATAGTTTCATAGCATCAGGCGACTCCAAAAGGTCGTGTTTTGTTTGAGAGAATTTCAAAATTACATCTAAATTTCATCTCGAGTGGACAGCCCACCTATTGGCCTACTGACCAGCAAAAAATACCAGATGTTATTGATTTCGACGTGATTAAGGCTATTCTAATAGAAATGATTAAAGCTGAAGCATCAGTTGATTTATCCCAGGCAACTATCTCTCAGTACCCTACTCAACACCCTGACCGGCGGCTAGTGCACAATAATGATCCCCATCAATCTTTTCAGATTATGCAATTAAATTGTAATGTCTGCGAAACAAGATTGTGGAGAGCACAAAATATATGGATGATAATAAAATACCCATAGCCTCCATACAAGAAACAAAGCTGACCAGTGATTGTTCACTCTCAACTTCTGGGAACTATAATATTATTCGGAAAGATAGTGATAGACAACACAGTGGGGGGCTTGCGTTTATTATTCAACGTAACGTCATCTTTAAGCTGCTAGCGCCTTAATCTCACCCATACCCGATCCGTTCCTAGAAGTCATGAGCATTTCAACAAATACTGGAGATATTGATATTAAAATCACCAATTTATATATCCCGCCCGTTAACAGCATAGGTGCCAGTTATCACCCGAGCATATCTCATCTCTGATAAGTCCCGAATTACATCATGCAACTTTTGTCGCTGCAATCTTTTTCGTTTCTTCTTTAATATTGCATTTGTGTTTATATCGTGCAATTTCCATTGCAGCAATTTGTGTGGATGTATACATTTGTTTACATTTTTAACTTCAAAATTAAAACTACGAATGAGAGTACAAAACGAATTTCAAGAGTACATACATATGTGTAGCCTTTTCAATTCCTCTCTCCCCTCTCGACAACTAATGAGGAATTGCAGCGACAAAAGTTGCATAATGTAACTCGGTACTAACAAAATAATACTTGGTGATTTCAATGCTCATCATGAGAGTTGGTATTCACAGCTACCAAACGATCTTCCCGGCATACTCATGGCCGACCAGATAGATAAATCTGACTTCGCTGCAATTAATGAAGATTTCTATACAGAATAACAGCAAGATGCTCAAGCTTCCCAGACGTTTTCATTGTCTGCTCATCGCTTCTTGCCTACACCAACTTGCAAACTCAAGTTTCGTTTAATTCTGACCACATCTCCATCTTGGTCACTGTAGAGAAACCGAGCGACTTCGTGGAGCGTGATAAGCGCACAGTTATTAATTACAATGACAGGGCTTCTCAAAATTTGTTGATGACACTCTTCGCCAACAGCCCCACCCCCTCTGTGCCAGGAAGGGAGAAAAAATCCTAAGAGAAACAATTCTTAAAGCTGCTAAGCGCTTTATCCCTGCAGGACGAATTCCTAATGTTAGACCACATTTTCCCAATGCAGTTCATTTGGCGCAAGAACGCGATCAACATGGCATATCCAACCCTGCAAATGAATTAATGAGTTGACGGCAGAGATAAATAATCTCGTTAATGAATATCGGCGCAACAACTGGTTAGATAACCTCAACCAATGCTCAGTAAGTTCAAAAAGTTATGGTCTACCATTAAGAGCCTATTTGGTTCGACTAGAAGTAATAATCTCGCAGCTATAGGCTTCAACGATACCCAGCATACAGATGCAAACAAATGCGCACAACTATTCTGCAGACTATTTATTTAACACCCTACTCTGCAGAATCGGTCCAAAAGAGCAATAATAAGTAGAACCAAAAATCTCAAATGAGATTCGGAGATGTTTTGCTTCACTCTCAGTGAGGTAAGGCTCTGGACCTGACGGCATCTCTATGGGGGCCAAAAATCAAGCTACCGCAAGATAAAAATGGACTTGCCAGAAGGAGGAGTGTTGTCACCCAAGATGTCATGATGGTATCTTACGCAGATGACTGCACAATCTTCAGATTGAAGAAATAATTTCCAAGATTTCCAATTATATGGCCACCATCGTGGAATTTCTACAGGAACGTAAGCTCCAGCTATCACCGTCAAAGTCGTCGGTGTCCCTTTTCACTTCTTGGATGAAGGAAGTAAGGACGGAATTAAAAATCTCAGTTGAAGGCAGACATATCCTTACGGTTAACAACCGTACGTCTGCAAAAAAGTGAAATCCAGAAATAAGATTCTAAAAGCTCTCGCTGGCACCTCTTGGGGCATGATAAAAGAAATAATTACAACGACGTACAAGCCAATAGCCTTGCCGCTCCCTCTTAAATTACGCTGCCCTTTGTAAGACTCGGGGCAGCGTAATTTAAAAGGGAGCGGCAAATAATGCACTGCGAATTGCAACTGCATGTGTTAAGATGACCAATGTGGATCACCTTCATGAGGAGACCAAGATACTGCCGGTCAGACAACCAGGGCTGCCAGGTCAAGTTAAGAAAAATTTTCCGATAAAAATGTAAAAAATCGTCTTATCATCTTCAAAAAATCGTAAAATAAATCGGACAATTAAAAAAGTATTTTCTAAAATTTTTTTCTTTATATTTTTGTTAAAAAGCAATCAACAAAATCATCAGAATAAAATAAAATTGTCGCATACAAAAATAGAAAATTCTATTGATAAAACGCTTGGCGTTATCAATACTCTAAACATTGGAAATTAACAAAAAATATCTTTAAAGAATCGTACACATAATAGAAACCGACTGGCACTTTTCTTGCTTTAATTACCAAAATTTTTTAAATCGTTTAAACTTCGAACACAAAACTTTATATTGTAAAACACTCATATTTTTGACATTGTAAAAAACCGTGACTTTTTAAGAAAAAATCGTCACATCGGAATTTTGCAATTTTTGAACCAAAATCGTTAACTCAGCAACAGCCAACCAACCGAAAGTTTTTTCCTCAGGTGAGCAAAATATGCCAGCTATTTTGCTCCCTATACTATTAATTATTGCTGGTATTGAGCAAAACCCAGGTCCACAGATCTGGGTTTGTTCAGTATGTCACAACAATATAACCCGCAACATTATATCGGTCAAATGCTTAGTTTGTGAAAACTGGTGTTACCTGAGAAGGTGCCCAGGTCTCACCAGCCACCGCGATTGGTGTCCAAGCTTTGTGGCGAGTTGTTGTAGCAATCAACCAACTAACTCCAGCTCTTCTCCTCCCACTGCACCCCAGCAGAACCCAGTCTCATCCCCACCTCTGAGACAAAGTAGAACACATTGTTCTAATCATAACACAGTAATTCGGAGGAATGTTACATCAGTTCAGTGCAATGGTTGTAAAAGATGGTGTCATATGAGGAGCTGTACAGATTTACGCTCTAACAGGTATTGGAGTGAGTGCTAGTTTCCTAGCCTATTGCTGCGCAAATGATACTCCTACTGCCAGCATTACCCTAAACTCAACGGCGCATCAGTTACAACAACGCGTATTAACACTAACAAGTCCACCTCAGGTGAATACACCGCTAAGACACCCCACTCAGCGGCAAGTGCAAAATACTGGTCCCGGCAGATCTTTCCAAATTATTCAATTGTAATGGTTTGAGGAGCAGCATTGTGGAGATCTCAAAACATATGCACGATAACAACATACCCATTGCCGCCATACAAGAAACAAAGCTGACCAATGATTGTTCACTCTCGGCCTCTGGGAAGTACAATATTGACAGAAGAGAGAGAGAGAGCTCATGGTGGGGGACTTGCGTTCATCATAGAACGAAATTGACAGCCCCACCAATCCCTGATATACCTGACCCGTTTCTAGAGGTTATGGGCTGAAACTGAAAATACTGACATAGAAGGTATCAATGTTTATATCCCGCCCGTCAACAGCATAGGGGCTAATTATCTCCCAAGCATATCCCATCTCCTGCAGGGTGATAATAGAATAATACTTGGTGACTTCAATGAGAGTTGGTTGTTGGTTGCCAATTACCTGAACATCCCCGCAGTGGACTCATTGCCGAACAGATAGACGAATCAGATTTTGCTGCAATAAACGAAGATTTCCCAACAAGTGTAACTCCAAGATGTGTAAGCTCTCCAGACATATCTACTGTCTGCTCATCGCTACTTGCCTACACCAGCTTGCAAACCCAAATTGCATTTTATCCAATGACTTCGTTGAGACTGATAAGCGCACGTTTGTTAATTACAATAAAACCGACTGGCTAGGATTCTCGAAATATATTAATGACCCCCTTCGTCAATTATCCCACCCTACTTGTGCCAGGAAAGGAGAGAAAGTTTTCAGGCAAACTCTTCTCAGGGCAGCACGGCGCTGAATACCCGTTTAGCTCAAGAACGTGATCATGTGCGCGCTTGCAACCCAGCAGACGAGCGAATTGAGCTGTTGGCGGCAGATATTAACAAACTCATTAATGAACATCGCCGCAACAAGTGGTTAGAACCAGGGTTCCCAGATATTTTTCGAGTTACATCCCCAATTTGAAAATGTTCACCCCCAAAAATCCCCAAAAAAAATTTTAATTGTTCCCAAACTTAAATTATCGCATAAATACATTAAGATGTATGTTTTTTAAGTAATAAAAATATACGAGTTGATTAAGTTTTTACCTCACCATTTCTGGGGATGGATTTTTAATCCATCCAAACAACAAACAAATTTCGATAGACTGATTGGTAGAGCGCCTTATCTATCAGTCTGGGGGTTCTACAACCACCAGACTCTGCAGACAAGCGAAAAGATTCGCAGGAGTGTTGTCTTAAACATGCACGTTAGGATCGAACGATAAAATATTTTTTTAATTTAAATATGTAATAGTGATAAAAAGTTGCCATTTGCTTACTGCATTTGCAAATGCTAAAATTTTTAAATGTTAATACATTTGAATCTGCAAAAACTGTATTATAGAAATAAAAGGATAATTCTAAGTAAATTAAATAAGTTTTAGTCAATGAAATATCCCTCAATATCAATTTACTACAAGAAAGAAAGAAAGTAAGTTAAAAAAAAAGATTCGAGCAACGTTTTAACATCTTGTGCGATAAACTTTTTAGATATAAAAAGAACGTATTTGAATAATTGACCGTGGAGCCTCGGCAGATTTCAGTTCTTTCTTAAGACCGTAAGCCAGATCCATACCATGCAGGGTAAATTCTATGAATTAACTTTTTTGCTTAAATAATTTTCGTTACATCTTTTGTAAATGTTAATTTACGAACGATTAAAATAATAAAATTACAATAATCCAAGAAGTATATAAAATCAAAATAAGAATCCCCAAAAAAACCCCAAAATATTGGAATTATCCTCAGCAAATTCCTCAATCCCCAAACCAAATTTTTAATCCCCATTAGCAAATAAAAATCCCCGATTTGGGGATAATTCCCCTAATCTAACAACACTAGTTAGAACACCTACACCAACGCACAGTTAGCTCGAAAAAGCTTTGGTCTACTATTAAAAGTCTACCTGGCAAAAACTGCAATAATAATCTCGGAGCTATAGGATTCGATGACATTAAATATACAGATGCAAAGAAATATGGTAAACTATTCTGCCGACAATTTGTCATCCCACCTCGCAGAATCGGTCCAAAAGAGCTATAATTCGGAGAAGCAAGAATCTTGAACGGGATTCTGAACCCATTTCCTTCACGCTCGATGAAGTGAAAAATATAATCTCCAAAGCGAAACCCTCTAAAGCTCTTGGTCCTTAAAGAAACTTGGCATAGTATCGCTGAAATATCTACTACGTCTTCTAGAACTCTCGATTCATCAGCTGGTGATTCCAGATATATGGAAGGTTTCTCGGATAAATCCCCTACTAAAACCTGATAAACACGCTACAAAACGAGAATCATACCGCCCTATCACCCTCTTATCACCCTTAGACTTATCTAAGGCATTTGACACGGTTAACCACTCTTTGCTGATTAATGACATCTCGAACTTTACTCTTCCCAATGATTTCAAACACTGGGTTGCCAACTATTTAAATGGCAAACAAGCGTTTGTTGAGTTCGGAGGCCAGAAGTCTAAATATCGCAAGAATGGGTGTGCCACAAGGATAAGTACTGTCACCTATACTCTTCAACTTATATCTTGCACAACTTCCTGCCCCACCACAAGATGTCATAAGTGTCATAAGACACCATTATGCAGATGATCTGATGTTAATATTCAAGACGTAAGTGCTAAAATTACCCAATATTTGGCCACCATCTCACAATTTATACAGGAACGTAGACTTCAGCTATCACCCTCAAAGTCTTCGTGTCTCTTTTCACTTCCTAGACTAGAGAAGTAAGGATGGAATTAGATATCTCTGTTGTAGGCCGACGTATCCCTACGGTGCAAAACCCAAAAATAAGAGGTGGTATTAACAGCCTCTCCACTTCGCTTCGCACGCCACCTACATCAACCAGAAAGTGAAATCTCGGAACAAAATCCTAAAAGCTCTTGAAGGCATCTCTTGGGGAATGACTAAAGAGACCATAATAACAACTTTCAAAGCAATTGGTCTCATTTTAGTAATGCTGCCCCTATATGGACCTCGTTCCTCAGCGACACTAAATGGCGAGTTTTACAAAGTGCACAAAATAATACACTTAGAATCGCTACCGGGTGTTTCAGAATGACTAACATAGATCACCTTAATGAGGAGACCAGGATACTGCCGGTCAGGCAGCACAATGAGCTACTGAAAGAGCAATACATGGTGGCTTGTCACCAGAACACCCATTCATTCCAGATCCGTCTCCCCGTCACATCCGGCAGTACTTTCGTATCTATCGCAATGACATTCGGGATATTATTCCATCTCTTATAGACCGATTGGCCATTGCTGACGCCCAAAAACTATTACATCAACAGGCGGTTTTAGGAACGATGAATGGCTATAGATATAATAGGGTCCAAAATGAACACCCCCAGCGATTGCAGACAACGAGAAGCTTCTTGCCAGGCGAACAAGAACTACCTAGCACAATTAGGGGCCGGATTGTGCAGTATTCTTAACTGCTACTGTGAGCGTATAGTTCCCGGTACTTTAAATCGTTGCCCAGCCTGTCTTCAAAGCCCTCATGACACTGTGCATTTATTACAATGTCCTAACAGGCCTCCAAATCTGCGCCCATAGACCTATGGCTAAGACCGATTGATGTTGCGCAATTTCTCCAGCTCCAAGTTCCTCCCACGTGACACTTTTTACAATAATTAACATTAAATCTTTTCAGGAAATTCCGACAACAGCAGAGCACTTCGTGTCTTCAGTGGAACGCTCAACTAGACGTATTTTATTTTAAGTTGATCCCATTGCAGTAAAATCTTTTTACACGAAAAGGGAAGTTTTGTCCAGCATTGGGAAGTTATTTGACCCTGTCGGATGGCTTGGACCGGTAATAATAATTGCACAAATAATCATGCAAAAAATTTGGCAGGAAATTTGGAGTGAGACGACTCACTTAAACATTCTACGAAGGCTGAATGGCATAAATTTGTTGCTTCATATCACGAAGTTAACTGTATACAAATTCCCAGATGGTGTAAGGTCGGCTTATATTTGAAATTTATTTTTTTCACTTGTTATTTACTTTGTAGTAAAACAAAATGATTTATTTTTTTTCATCGCCACCGTGATTTTTTTGTCAAAAAAAAGAGACAGAATTTTTTTTGGGGAGTTAGCTTTTGTAATTTAAAGAACAAACATTATATAAATAAAATCAAACATTTTTGAATATTTCGTATTAAAAAAGTTAAATAAAAGTTGAAAAACAAAAAAAAAAAACGAAACAAAAATTGTTTGGACCAAAGCAACAGCATAAGAACACAAACTGATTCTGGAGCCTTGAATTTCGTTTTCTTATAAGTTAATCCTGGCATTGCCTTTATTAAAGCTGGTAAGGATATAGTTTCTGGACAAAAGGGAATATGTTCAAGCAGCCAAAATTCTTTTAATTTGGAAAAGTTAACGACAGTTCAATAAAAGTATTATTTGATGAAATGTAACTATGTAAAGCCGATGTAGTAGAACGCAAAGGAAATTTTAACAGCTAGAACGGATGAAAAAAATACATTTAACATAAAAGCAAATAACCTATAGCTGGTGCAGGAGAACAAAAAAAAATTAACAGCTAGAAATAACAAAAAAATATACATTTAACATGTAAACATTAACATTTTTAACAGTTTATCATTATCATTATCAGACATTTTTAATATTAACATTTCACTTAAATTAGTACATCTGCATACATATCAGATATTATAACGTAATTTATTTCAAAAAACTTATTTGTTATTTCAAATTGCATAATGTTTAAAAGACAATAACATATGGAGACTTTATAAAGTACATAACACAATTTTTTTTTAATAGATTAATTTGTTATTGTAAATTTTTAAAAGAAAATTTCTTGATAAAATCACCTCAATAAGAAACCTAAGATCCAGAGTTTATTATTTTTTTTTTTTTTTTCTTTCTCATAGAATATATATAATCGTATGTATGTAAGTGTATATTAAATAATAATAAAAAAAACATAACAATTCAAAAAGTGCTATCTGCAAATTCACAATTTTACAGGAAAGCGAAAAAAGGTTTTTGTCGTTAACTATAAGAGTAGTAACTAAATTTTGTTTTACAATATCATTTAAAAAGGGGGGCTTAAATTCTATATAAATTAAGTTTGTATTAATTCCTTATATTTGCGCTTTTATGATAGATAGCAGATTTTGCAAGTTAAATTTAATTTTATTAATTTTATCGTTTCGAATATTAAACTAAATAAAAAATCAATAAACAAGTATTCTGTCTACACATGTTTTAAATTATCATAAAAAGCATGATATTCTTGGGGAATAACACTTTTTAGCGCCTGCAAATGCTTCCTTCCACTTACTTTGTTGAATTGGACGGGGGCCAGATTGTAAGGGTTTTGGCTCAATATGACCGCCGCACTGTGGTCAATATTTTGAGATAGCGGCCAAAACTCCTTTTGGTTTTTGTTCTCCGATTTTAAAGTTATTCGACTCATATGAAAGTAGACAATAGTAAATCTCGGGAGCCAAAAAATTAGAGCTCTATTTCAACTATTTCACTGAGAACAGGGTGGTCCAAAATGGGCCTTTTCAGAATTTAGTAAATTTATGATAGTTTTTTTTGATTAGTTAATTTTTAAAGTTTAAATGATCATAACTTTTTTGTTTTTCAAGATTTTTGGACGAAATAAATTTTGTGTTGTAACTTAAATTATTTCCTATTACTGGTAATTGAAGCTCTACTGTTTTCAGGACAATTAAAATATTTTTTTTTTAAAAAAGGTCAAATTTCTGGGAAATTTCCTACTTCATAGAGCACAACTCCTGTGAGTCAAGCTGAGTCAAAACACAAATTTACTGTTTTGTAGTCCTAACTCTCCCCTACATTCCTATATATACATGTCCATGCATCGGGACTGCACTTTTTGAGCTACAGAAATTTTTCTGACCCAAGGTAAGATATTCGGTACAAATGCACGTCATATTTTTTGAGAAGTTATTTGTATGTGAAAGTGGCTATTATGCATATATTTTGATGAAATTTTGTAAAAGAGTTCTTATTGACCCAAAAAATATTTCTGTTGAAATTAGGAGAAGTTGGCGTATATTTGGACCTAGTCCACATAGAAGGGTGTATCAAAATTTTGACAAAAATGACAATAGAACTCTCAAATTATGTGGTATCTCGCAATTCATTTGAAAAAGGTAAAAAATGATTTTATTGCCATCTAATATTACATAACTTAAATACCTGAAAATTGCAAATAAATTTAAAACCAATGGAAATAACTGGTGAAACCAAGTACCTGTTATATTATTACCAGTACCTGTTAACTCTCAAATTATGTGGTATCTAGCAATTCATTTGGAAAAGGTAAAAAATGATTTTATTGCCATCTAATATTACACAACTTAAATACCTGAAAATTGCAAATAAATTTAAAACCAATGGAAATAACTGGTAAAACCAAGTACCTGTTATATTATGCTTCAAAGAGGTAAAAAAGATCATGTTGAAACTTCGAGCAATAGTATATTAATCCATGCATTCATTTTTTTTTTTCTTCATTATTGTTTAAACAATGGCTAAATTCAGTTATAGTGTTCTATCTGATATATATTTTGAACGGAAAGATGAAAACGACATTATTTTACATATAATGAATAATCCATTCTTCAAAATATGCGACAAACAAGAAATTAAAATTCATAAGTTAAAAATAAAAAACTTTTTAAATACTTTAAGAAAACGGTACAATCAATGTTCCAGAAACAAGAAATTGTTTTACTCACAAGAATGGTTAAGAAATAAACTTATTTTTAAAAAGCCATCAGTAACTACCACGGAAACTGGAAAAGGTGGTCGACCAGCAAAACCAATTGATAATTGTAGTGAAAGATCGCGAAGACGCAAGCTTAAACATATCAATGAAGAAGTTTCTTGTAGCATCATAAAGGATTCATTTCTGCATTAAATTCAACCATCGAAAACTAAAAAGAGTAAAATTACTATCATTAAAAAAATAGTGGAAGGAAGCCCCAAATGCACAAAAAGGATTTTTGAAAGTATGCCGACACCAACTGAACAAAATAAATTTACTCCAGAAGAAGCATTTGCACTATTTTTGGATTTGAAAATGACCAAAAACCAATATACAGAATTGCGGAAGCGAACCAATGAAAAAAATTGTGGAATTTTTCCATCATATCGAGATATAGTTTCTCCCAAAAAAGATTGCTTACCTTCACCAACTGCTATTAGTGTAACTTCAAGTTCAGCAGAAATAAAATTGCAGGATCTTATTGAATACACTGCAGAACGATTATTAAAGACATTTGATGCTGACTATTTAAAGAAGTTTAAAAATTGCAGCATGACTAATTTATAAATGGGGATGTGATGGGTCCTCTGGCCAGAAACAATACAAACAATGTAATGCGGAAAATTAATCAGATGCCAATTTATTCATGATTTCTTTCGTTCCATTACGTTTAACAAAAACTTATATTGGTTCAGAGCCTTCAACTAGTAGAGTTGCAGAGATAGATGTATGGAAGAATGAAATTCCCTCGTCAACAAAATTTTGTAGACCAATAAAGTTTGCTTACAAAAGAGAAACTAAAGATGTCATAACTGAAGAAGTTGGCAAAATAACAGATGAAATTAAAGAACTTCAACCAGTGATATTTGAATTTAATGACCAATGCATCGAAGTTAACTTTAAAATGTCACTTACAATGATCGATGGAAAAGTTGCACAAGCTTTAACCGAAACAAGGTCTTCGGTTTGATGCCAAAAAACATCAAGTCAATTAAGCCAACCACCACAACACCAGACGATAGTTTTAATGAAGCATATGAATTTGGAATGTCACCTCTTCATGCTAGAATTCGTTTTATGGAGCATATTCTTAAATTGGGATACGATTTGGAATTTGGCCCGTTAGGCGAAACAGTGAGAAACAACAAAGAAAATTTGGAAAAAAGAAAGCAAAAAAAAGATATTCAAGAAAAAATCCGTGAGATAGGCCTTATAATTGACCAGCCAAAGCAAGGAGAAGGAAATTGAAATGATGGAAACACAGCAAGGAGATTTTTTTCCGATCCAGAAACTGCAGCTTCTATAACTAGAGTAGATTATGATTTAATACGACGATTCCAAATCATATTAGAAGTTATAGCATGTAGTAAAAAGATAGATGCAAAAAAATTTGGTCAGTATGCTAATGAGACAGCAATCCTTTATAACCAAAAATATTCTTGGAGACATATGCCAACCACAGTTCACAAAATTTTGTTCCATGGGGAACAAATAATTCAGCACAATATGCTTCCAATTGGAGATCTCTCAGAAAAAGCGCAAGAAAAAAGGAACAAAGACTACAAATTCTTTCGCGAGCACAATACAAGAAAAATTTCCAGATATTGTACTAATGAAGATCTTATTAATATTTTGTTGTGCACATCAGACCCATATATGTCCAGTATTCGACAAAAATGGAAATCAACCTCATTAGAGTTAGATGAAGAAGCTAAAGAACTACTGCAAAATGAAAAGCAAAGCTATTTGGAAGAAATTTTTACTAATATTGTTTAATTAATACTAGTTTAAAGATTATAATTTGTTTCTAATTTTAGTATAAATTTTTATTAATACATTTAAATAAAATATATGTGCACTTTAAATCAATAGTAAAAGTTTTCTTAAAATTTTATCGATGTTGTGTTCTGTATATAATATATCCTAAAGGTATTGATATTGTTGAGAATTTCAGGGTTATTTTTCAGTTTAATCCTCACAAGAATTAGCTTTCTTCCAAAAAAACCAACCTTTGGCCCCTGTGAATATTGAGACTAAATAAATGTCAGGGGCCAAATGTTGGCATTTTCTGACCAAAATTAAGTTTAATAGTATAAGTATTGGTTGTAAAATACGATTGAAGAAAATAAGAAATTATAAAAAAATACCTATTTAAAATATCAAAATATTCAACTTTTACATGGAAGCTCAACAAAAAATTAAAATGCATTTTTAACTCCACATTACTTACGTTCCTATCAGTCGATTTTTACGTTTGAACACGCAAATTGAAGCTTAAAGTCCCTCCTATTGAACAAAACAAATTGCGTAAAAAAATACCAATCCGGTCAAAAGTTATAGAGTTTTGACCGCTATCTCGCGAAATTGACCACTGTGCGCCGTATACTTTCTATTCGGGAGGCTTCTATACTCGTCATTAAAATTAACTTTATATTTTATATCACCACTAGGAAGATAGATAAGGCATTTTAATTGTGAAACAGTTGGATCATTTCTTCCCACCAGGTCTAATAGATGTGAACCGAATAAGTTTTTTGTCGGTAAAATCTTTGAAAAAATTATAGTTTAGATAAAGACCATCAAAAGGCATTTTTGCTATTTTACCATCTATTTTCACGGTTTTGCTGGCTTCTTTTGTTACTCTTATATAATCATTCGGCATATAAATTGTCTGATTTTTTAGTTTCCTCTCAATCTTAGCATGTGAACTGTCGCACTGCATTTGAGTGTGTCCCTTCTCTAAGTATTTTTGCTCAATTATTTTATTGTTTTCTATAGAAAAAATTGACAGTGCATTTGCTAGAAGATGGTTACGATTTTGATAGCCACAACCATCGGAGTGTATAAAAATTGGTAGCGTATCCGACAAGCAATGGGTGTTTAAATGATGTATTATACAGGAAACAAATGTAGATGCTGATAGATCCCCACTGTTTTCGTTCCACCAGTAGTTTGTGCATTGATGTGTTGCAAGATTGTAAACAGTAAAGTTGTGCACCTGAAGACGCTGCTTATAGTAAATGGCTGATGAGTTTATGTCAGGACAAAGTTTTACTGCTTGTGCATCCATGGTAAATACATGACACTTTTCTTCCTGAGCAGCAACTTTGTCCTGTTCCTTTTCTAATTGAGCACGTTCTTTTTTTAAAATATGTGTCTTATATTCGTCTAATTCAACTTGTTTGGCTCTAAATCCAACACATGTGTCACATCCGTCTTTACGGGGCTTATATAGAGCTATATTGTGTTGTTTGAAAAAATTGTAAAACGTAAAAGATGATACGGCACGAACCTTATTACTCAAACATTTAGATTTAGGTAACAAGTTTATCCAAGTGATTTAAACTGAGCTCACAACAAATATTTTTGCAAATATTTTTAGGTTCAAGGAATATTTCCGTATAAATAGGGAAGGTTTTATTTGGATTCTACGAAAAATTGGACTACATGTGAAAACTAAATCAATCCCTTTGGTCATTGAGTTAGCAGGTACGTTGAAGTTCCTAGCAGAAGGCAGCTTTCAAAGGTCGGTTGGAAATGATTCAGCTATAGCTATGCACAGGACTACGTTCTCGAAATCGTTGTCAAAGATGATACTTATATTAGAAAAAGTGCTATGTCAATATTGGATTAAAGTGTCAGCCGATCCAGACTATATTCAAAAGTCAAAGCAACATTTTTTTGAAAACTTCAAAAAAAAGGTTGCTGATTAGTTGTATTGACGGCACCCACATTAGGATTGTGAAGCCCGGATATCAGGATTATTTATACTATAATAGAAAAGGTTATTATAGTATAAATGCGATGATTGTAAGATAAAAGAAAAATACCTCATGTATTCTATTAGGTATATTTGTTTAGATTTGTGATTATAAAATGAATATTATTAAATTAATAAATTAACTTGAATCGACTTTTTCTTAAAAACGGCCGTAAATGCCTTATCGTTTTAAAAACAGTTAAAAAAGTAAAATTTCGTTTTTCATCACATTCTTTTTAGTTCATATTTTTATAGAAACAAATAGAAAATGAAATCGAATTTGATTTAAAGAAGAAACCGAATTAAAAACAAAACGAAAAAAATAAGTGTTGTCATCACACCTTTTTCGATTTGATGTCGTTTTTGCATCGAAATCGTTTTTCATCACATACCTTATAGTCCCTATAAATATCGGCTTTGTTTTGTTGTGGCTATGTATATCTTAGTACTGTCCTTGCGGCATTAATGGCTTTCCAGTTTTATAAGTTAATACATAAAAGTACTAGTTCTTTTACAACTTTGTGCTGTACTCCTTTTTTTAGGAATCTGTGTTCCGTGGGCCTTTACAATAACTTGCTAGCTTCCCAGGACATTTTCCAAAACATTTTAAAAATACTTTTTCTAGCAACATCATCCAGTTGTTGGCAGTGTCTTACGGTACTTTAAAAGCAAGTTTTCGCCAAACATGTTGGTCCAATTTCTTTTTGTTTTCGTGTTACATTTTGTTTTACAAATTTATGGACAGTCGTAGTGGTAGTCTATTTTTGAAACAGAATAATGGTCCCTGTTTCTTCTATGATAAGAGGCTACATTGTGATTAATATGTTCATTTTCAGAATCTAGAGTAGAGCATTGATTACAATAATAACTGTTACAAATTTTGTACAACAAACCTGTTATAAGATGAAATATAATCGATTGCAATACATTGTAGAGAATTATGACCCATTTTTTTGCTTTATCACAAATTACAATGTATATTTTATAACAATTTTTATTATTTCCACAAATATTTTTAAAGTAGATAGCACTATTTTTTATTAACAAGACAACGTGTGTAGATAGCACACACTATTTATAAAAAAAATATTTTAGAAATATATACATATATATTTCTTAAAATTAATATGGCATGTGACAGTTAAGTCAGGGAACACGTTTCTATAATAAACCATTTTGGTCAAAAGTACAGATAGCACTTTTAGAATATAAACCCTCGATATACAATATAAAGAGATTTAACGTCGATTTCGAAGAAAAATTTTTGTAAAAATTTAACAGAAAAATTGTTTTTGAAACTTCCTATGCATAAAATTTAAACATTTAATTTTTTTAACACAGTAATAATAGTAAAATATATGCATATACATATGTGGGTATAAACAAAATTTTTCTTAAATAAGAACCTTAATTTTCAAATATTCTACAATTATACTTATTTCCCTAACTAAACATTAAATTTGTTTTTTTGCATAGTTTATTTTACAAAAAAAAAATGAGTTACAATACTTTTTTTAAATAAATTATAAAATTTAGTATAATGGAATTCTAATTTAACTTTATTTATTTCGCGAAACATGTAGGCAATAGTATTTAAAATCAGTTACATGGGTTATTCTTAAAATTACACCAGAATAACATAGGTTTTGGGTGGGCTTAGAAAGGAAAGAGGCTAAAATACCATCTAAAATCTCTTCCCAAATACAAAGAACAAACTTTCCATTCCATTTGTTTTTTTTTGGTTTATTTATTAATTATTTTGAAAACCGTGTATTGAATTGGCTACTAAATTTTGTAATGGACCGTCTTACCTTCAAGGAAGAAAAGATTTCCCTCCCCAATATCCCTCAGAACGGCCGGTATTAAAGTAGCAAGACTTCTTGAAGTAGGACTAATTGGTTTACCGTTCGTTACAATGGGTGCATTATGAGCTTAAGTCGACAGCCAAGCTTAATGTTTTTTCAGATGCCTCGGAAAAGGCATACGCGGGGGTAATTTATATTATATTCGCATGCACAATCAAAACGGCGAAATATTTACGAATTTGTGGACCAGTAAAACAAAGGTTGCTCCGATAAAGACCGTTTCCATACCTCGCCTTGAACTTTATGCAGCAGTTTTGGCTTCAGAGCTCTTAAAAATTGTTATAGGAGAGATTGATGTGCCACTTCGCCAGATTTATTGTTGGACGGATTCTACGATCGTCCTTTACTGGCTGAAGAAAGACGCAAATTCTTGGAGTACATTTGTTGCAAATAGAGTTTGCAATATCCAGGAAATTGTTGGTAGTCACAATTGGCACCATGTAAAATCAAGGGACAATCCTGCTGATTTTGGTAGTCGTGGTGTTTCCCCCTCAGAGTTGGCAAATAATTCACTTTGGTGATATGGGCCAAGTTGGCTTAGGGAAGATAAATCCTCATGGAATCTTCAAAATCTTTGTTTATTGGATATCGATTTTGAAGCTCGGGCAATAAAATTTTTTTTTTTTTAATTATGAGGACATTTTGGAAAGATTTTCTCTTTATCGTGCCCTTATTATCCTACGTTTTTAGATTTTATAGGAATACTCATTCTGCGCACAAGGGTAATTATACTTATGAATCTCTTATCATTTCTGATATTGAGATAAAACATGTCAAACTACGTTTGGCTATCCTGGCACAGAAAGTTCATTTCAGAGATGAATATGAGTGCATTTTAAATAAAACAAACCCTTGCTTCAAAGAGTTCACTTTTGACCTTAAACCCATTTTTAGACAAGGAAGGAGTCATGAGACTAAATAGTCGATTGGCAAAATCTCCTTCTTTATACAGAACGGCATCCTATTTTGTTACCTTATTCATGCCGATTTACACAATTTTTGACTGAGTTTATTCACAAGATTTCCATTCATTGGGGAAATCAATTGATGTTCAGGATTATTCGTATTGAATATTGGGTTTCTCGTTTAAAAACATTGGTTCGCACAGTAAGCAAGCGTTGTATTATAGATCGAAAACGGTCATGTAGTCAGATAATGGCGGCTTTACCACCGGAACGGACTATTTTGGATAGACCGTGTACAACAACTGGAATAGATTTCGCAGTTCCCTTTGACATGAAAAGCATGGGTGGCAGTTCTAACCAAACTTTGAAATCGTACGTTTGCATTTTTGTGTATTTTTCGACAAAGGCCATACATTTGCAGGCAACGTCAGATTTGTCAACAGATAGGTTTTTGGCGGCGTTTAATAAGTTTATTTCGAGGCGTGGTTGTCCAAGTACCATCTTTTCGGGTAATGGTACTAGATTTGTTGGTGCCTCTCGAGAGTTTGAAAGAGAATTTAAAACATTTATATCGGAGTGTCGCGCTAGGATGTGCTCGATCTACGGGGTAAAAGGGCTTTCTTGGCGGTTTATCCCAGCGGGTGCTGGGTTCAGAACATTAGATATACCTTTGAAGAATTGTTTACCGTTCTCGCAAGAATTGAAGCGTACCTGAATTCTCGGTCTCGCTTTGCCCCATGAGTGAAAATCCTAGTGAACCTGTGGCTCTAACGCCAGGACATTTTTTGATAGGATCATCCTTACTAGCTCCGCCCGAACCATATATTTTAGAGTCCTATAAGTATCGTCAATAGATACCGGAAAATAAAAGCACTAGCTCAACATTTTTGTCTCCGTTGGAAAGAAGAATATTTGAAAGGTCTCCACAAACGATATAACTGGAAGTACCCCGGACGTGACATTACGGTTTTCGGATTAAAACTTATCCAGGAAGTGATAATCACGTTCGCATCCCGGAAATACGTACCGAAAATGGAATTATTAAGCGACCAATCGCAAAACTAGTCATTTTGACTAGTTAAATCTATTTAAAATTATATTTGCTAACCATCTTTGTTTCCTGGTATCACTGACTCCTTACCAACTATTTTTGAGGATGCTCTTCTTGAGGACTATGAGAAAGCAATGGAGGTGGAGGATCGAGCAGCCGTGTCGGACTCTTGTCCTGATCCCGGGACATCTTCTGTCGTCCTGGAAATGCCTGCACCGTCCGGTATTACTGTTGCCTCGGAAGCAACACCATTAGTTAAGGCGGCCTTTGAAGCTAGCCCATCATTATTTGTGGCAGCTTCTTAAGCCAGTCCATTATTTATGCCGTCTGATCTGGTTTCTGCAGTAGCTTCTATAGCTACCTTGCCTACAGATTAGACCGTTAAAACCGCGAAAAATTCTAATAAGATATCAGATGCCACGGGAACCCAAGGTTCGAAAATTATATGGCCGAAATGTAGAGTATGCCGTTCCAGTCATCAACTTTCGTCGTGTAAAAAAATCCGGTTTATGCCGTATGAAAAAAGACTGCGGATGGTTGTATTGCATCGCTACTGCTCAAGGTGTTTATCGCCATACCACACGGCTCGTAGTAAGGTAAATGCGGTAAATGCAAGGGGGAGCATAATTCGATACATCCTCGAATTATTCCTCGAACCGTTCCGCCACAAAAGTTAAGAAAGCAAAAAATGTAAAAACGTCAGTCCGACGTTCCTGTCGCTAATTTGCCAAATCGTCATTTGGTGACATTTTTACCAGATGCTCGGGTCAATTTGCGGGTTTCTGATCGATCGGTTCCCTTTCGTGCTGTAATTGACCTCTGTTGAAGTATGAGTTATGTATTTGAGAATTTAATAAAATCTGAAATTGCCTGTGTCCAATATGGACAATGACAAATTTTGTCGATTGAAGATTGTTTCCATACATGACTCATCTCAACAAGTTTTTTTAACTGTAAAGGTTAGGCAAATGGAGGGGGTCAAAACGCCGGTTGTATCGACCCCGGATCTTATAAAAGAAAATTTTGCAGGAATACATTTGGCAGACCCGAATTTTAATAAATCAGCTGGAATCGCACTGGTAATAGGACCAGAAGTCGTGCCTCAAATTTTGAAAGGTCACATTTATTCGAACCCGGGATTTCACAATACACCATATTTGGTTGGGTAATTTCTGGCTAATCTCCTTATTAGAGGATCAATTTAATTCTATTTTTGAAAAAAAAAAAAAAAATATTAAATCAAATAAATCTTTTGTAATTAAAAATAATTTTAGCATAACTTTAGTTTATGTACAATATTGCAACAGAATATGATGTTGCAAGGTTTAATTATGATTTTTCTATTTGATTTAATACCTATATTTAATTATGATTTTTCTAATTGATTTAATACCTACTTTAATTTAATTTAGTACGTTTGAGGCCGTTCATAGTTTATGTAGATCATTTTTTATACACTCTTGTAAGGGAGGTTCTACATATGTAGATTCTAACAAGTAAACCGTTAACGGTAACGGTATCTTTTTAACCATTGCTCGCTGCCTATTCGGCTACTCGTTAAGATATATTAACTTTATTGTTGATTGCATCGCCTTTTTTGTTATACACAAAATTTTACAAAAAAAAGGTAATATTCAATAAAAATTGATTTTATATCAATATATGTGTCGAATCCATTTAAAAGGGACCTATTGATGAAAAGAATCGATTTTGACTTTTTTGGTGATTCTTAAAATAGACAATACGCTCTTTCTAATGCAGCCAACCCCAGTTTTCTTTTGTCATAAGTGAGCTTTAAAATACACCATCATTTTTCATCAATAGGTCCCTTTTAACTAGATTCGACACACATTATTAAAATTAACCACTTGTTTTATTTCTTTATATTTCACCAAACACACGTCGTTCTTTTTTATCTGTTTTATCCCTACGGTTACAACTGTACGGGTAAACACGAACAGCGACATATCCACACACTACACATTCTTTACTTCAGTTCAAGACGTATTTATTTTACTTGGTGGCATCATGACGCCAACAATAAGAACAAAGGTGCAACCCAAATGGTAAACCATTTCAATTTGTTTTCATAATTTAAACAAAATAAATCTGTGAAGTGCGTGTTAGTCTCACACATGTACTTAGGGTTCCGTACTATGTTTAGTACGACTTTAAAAATTCAAGTTGTTAATTTGTTCATGTCATATTCGCAAAAAATGCATCGCTATAGGAACACCCTTTAAATTTTAGGAATTATTGTTATAACGGCCATGGTAATACACTTTCTATGAAAATATCAGGCGCCTAACTATTGCGGTTAAAAAAATAAGGTAACATAAAATAACATAAAAACTTGTCACTGATGAAACACCCTTTAGTAATTAGTAATTGTTACAGCGGCCGAAGTACAACATCTACTGTAAACAATTCAAGAGTCTTCCTATTACGGTCCAAAAAATAAAGCTATTTACAAATCATCTCTCTGTCGGAACACCCATTAATTTTGTTACTTGTTATAACGGCTATGGAAATTATCTTTCTATGAATATATCAAGAGTCTACCTATTACCATTAAAAATATAAGTCACTATACATGTCATTGTCGGAACACCCTACGGGGAAAAAGGGCTTTCTTGGCGGTTTATCCCAGCGGGTGCTGGGTTCAGAACATTAGATATACCTTTGAAGAATTGTTTACCGTTCTCGCAAGAATTGGAGCGTACCTGAATTCTCGGTCTCTTTTTGCCCCATGAGTGAAAATCCTAGTGAACCTGTGGCTCTAACGCCAGGACATTTCTTGATAGGATCACCCTTACTAGCTCCGCCCGAACCATCTATTTTAGAGTCCTATAAGTATCGTCAATAGATACCGGAAAATAAAAGCACTAGCTCAACATTTTTGTCTCAGTTGGAAAGAAGAATATTTGAAAGGTCTCCACAAACGATATAACTGGAAGTACCCCGGACGTGACATTACGGTTTTCGGATTAAAACTTATCCAGGAAGTGATAATCACGTTCGCATCCCGGAAATACGTACCGAAAATGGAATTATTAAGCGACCAATCGCAAAACTAGTCATTTTGACTAGTTAAATCTATTTAAAATTATATTTGCTAACCATCTTTGTTTCCTGGTATCATTGACTCCTTATCAACTATTTTTGAGGATGCTCTTCTTGAGGACTATGAGAAAGCAATGGAGGTGGAGGATCGAGCAGCCGTGTCGGACTCTTGTCCTGATCCCGGGACATCTTCTGTCGTCCTGGAAATGCCTGCACCGTCCGGTATTACTGTTGCCTCGGAAGCAACACCATTAGTTAAGGCGGCCTTTGAAGCTAGCCCATCATTATTTGTGGCAGCTTCTTAAGCCAGTCCATTATTTATGCCGTCTGATCTGGTTTCTGCAGTAGCTTCTATAGCTACCTTGCCTACAGATTAGACCGTTAAAACCGCGAAAAATTCTAATAAGATGTCAGATGCCACGGGAACCCAAGGTTCGAAAATTATATGGCCGAAATGTAGAGTATGCCGTTCCAGTCATCAACTTTCGTCGTGTAAAAAAATCCGGTTTATGCCGTATGAAAAAAGACTGCGGATGGTTGTATTGCATCGCTACTGCTCAAGGTGTTTATCGCCATACCACACGGCTCGTAGTAAGGTAAATGCGGTAAATGCAAGGGGGAGCATAATTCGATGCATCCTCGAATTATTCCTCGAACCGTTCCGCCACAAAAGTTAAGAAAGCAAAAAATGTAAAAACGTCAGTCAGACGTTCCTGTCGCTAATTTGCCAAATCGTCATTTGGTGACATTTTTACCAGCTGTTCGGGTCAATTTGCGGGTTTCTGATCGATCGGTTCCCTTTCGTGCTGTAATTGACCTCTGTTGAAGTATGAGTTATGTATTTGAGAATTTAATAAAATCTGAAATTGCCTGTGTCCAATATGGACAATGACAAATTTTGTCGATTGAAGATTGTTTCCATACATGACTCATCTCAACAAGTTTTTTTAACTGTAAAGGTTAGGCAAATGGAGGGGGTCAAAACGCCGGTTGTATCGACCCCGGATCTTATAAAAGAAAATTTTGCAGGAATGCATTTGGCAGACCCGAATTTTAATAAATCAGCTGGAATCGCACTGGTAATAGGCCCAGAAGTCGTGCCTCAAATTTTGAAAGGTCACATTTATTCGAACCCGGGATTTCACAATACACCATATTTGGTTGGGTCATTTCTGGCCAATCTCCTTATTAGAGGATCAATTTAATTCTATTTTTGAAAAAAAAAATATTAAATCAAATAAATCTTTTGTAATTAAAAATAATTTTAGATTAACAAATTAATTATTTAGGCTTAAGTTCTTAATTATAAAGAGATAAAGAAAAATGTTTGCTTGGTAGTATAATATAAAACGAAATAGTGTTTAAAAGTGTAAAACAATTTCAAAAAGCTCTATCTTCTATGAAATATAATGTAAAATTAAAATTTCTCAGATTCTATTTCTTTGATAAGTTTGTTTAAATAGAAAATTAATAACAATTGAAACTACCGGGTAGATTGATACAAAGAGTACTGATGACGGACGTAGCTGTCTAGAAAATGCATTCTGCTTTGCTGGTATCTAATTTTTCTTTATCTCTTTATAATTAAGAACTTAAGCCTAAATAATTAATTTATTAATTCAAAAATAGTTCAAATAATATTCATATAATTTTAGATTAACTTTAGTTTATGTACAATATTGCAACAGAATATGATGTTGCAAGGTTTAATTATGATTTTTCTATTTGATTTAATACCTATATTTAATTATGATTTTTCTAATTGATTTAATACCTACTTTAATTTAATTTAGTACGTTTGAGGCCGTTCATAGTTTATGTAGATCATTTTTTATACACTCTTGTGAGGGAGGTTCTACATATGTAGATTCTAACAAGTAAACCGTTAACGGTAACGGTATCTTTTTAACCATTGCTCGCTGCCTATTCGGCTACTCGTTAAGATATATTAACTTTATTGTTGATTGCATCGCCTTTTTTGTTATACACAAAATTTTACAAAAAAAAGGTAATATTCAATAAAAATTGATTTTATATCAATATATGTGTCGAATCCATTTAAAAGGGACCTATTGATGAAAAGAATCGATTTTCACTTTTTTGGTGATTCTTAAAATAGACAATACGCTCTTTCTAATGCAGCCAACCCCAGTTTTCTTTTGTCATAAGTGAGCTTTAAAATACACCATCATTTTTCATCAATAGGTCCCTTTTAACTAGATTCGACACACATTATTAAAATTAACCACTTGTTTTATTTCTTTATATTTCACCAAACACACGTCGTTCTTTTTTATCTGTTTTATCCCTACGGTTACAACTGTACGGGTAAACACGAACAGCGACATATCCACACACTACACATTCTTTACTTCAGTTCAAGACGT
The DNA here is from genome assembly GCA_949628195.1 of Phasia obesa. Taxonomy (NCBI): domain Eukaryota; kingdom Metazoa; phylum Arthropoda; class Insecta; order Diptera; family Tachinidae; genus Phasia; species Phasia obesa. The sequence goes on from OX451216.1 coordinate 99,086,854, forward strand.
ATTTATTTTACTTGGTGGCATCATGACGCCAACAATAAGAACAAAGGTGCAACCCAAATGGTAAACCATTTCAATTTGTTTTCATAATTTAAACAAAATAAATCTGTGAAGTGCGTGTTAGTCTCACACATGTACTTAGGGTTCCGTACTATGTTTAGTACGACTTTAAAAATTCAAGTTGTTAATTTGTTCATGTCATATTCGCAAAAAATGCATCGCTATAGGAACACCCTTTAAATTTTAGGAATTATTGTTATAACGGCCATGGTAATACACTTTCTATGAAAATATCAGGCGCCTAACTATTGCGGTTAAAAAAATAAGGTAACATAAAATAACATAAAAACTTGTCACTGATGAAACACCCTTTAGTAATTAGTAATTGTTACAGCGGCCGAAGTACAACATCTACTGTAAACAATTCAAGAGTCTTCCTATTACGGTCCAAAAAATAAAGCTATTTACAAATCATCTCTCTGTCGGAACACCCGTTAATTTTGTTACTTGTTATAACGGCTATGGAAATTATCTTTCTATGAATATATCAAGAGTCTACCTATTACCATTAAAAATATAAGTCGCTATACGTAAATAACATGTCATTGTCGGAACACCCTAGAATTTTTAGTAATTGTCATATCGGCCGTGGCAACACATCTTCTGTACAAAATTTTAAGAGTTTACTTTCACGTCACTGTCGATACACACTTTAATTGTAATATTTGTTATAGTAGCCATAGTAATAAACCTCCTGTAAAAACTTCAAGAGTCTACTTATTATCATTCAAAACTTATGCCATATGCACGCAAAGCACGTGACTATCGGAACACCCTTTAATTTTAAGGTTTAATTTCATATACTTGTTTGTAAAGCGAGCATATAGTTAATTACTGTCTGCAAATTTTAAATGGTTGCCTAATATAGTTTAAGGAATAAAGACATAAAGGCAAATAACACCTCACTTTCGGAACACCAATAATTTTTAGTATTTGTTGCTATACATATAGTTAATTACTGTCTGCAAATTTTAAGTGGTTGCCTAATATAGTTTAAGAAATAAAGACATAAAGGCAAATAACACCTCACTTTCGGAACACCCAATAATTTTTAGTATTTGTTGCCACAGTTATATACCTTCTGTGAAAATTTCAAGAGTCTACCTATTATGATTCAAAACTTAGGCCTTATAAATGCTTGCATATTTTTAGTGCATTCCTCCTAAAGTTCAAGAAATAAGCACATATTCGTGAATAACACCTCTCTATCGGAACACCCTATAAGTTACTATAGCGGACACAGTTATACACCTTCTGTGTAAATTTCAAGCGTCTACCTATTATGGTTCAAAACTTAGGCCTTATACATGCAAATCACACCACTACCGGAACAACCTTTAATTTTTAGGTTTATTTTTTATACTTGTTTATATAGCGAACTAAGTTTTAATTAGTGTTTGTAAATCTTTAGTCTATGCCTCCTACAGTTCAAAAAATAAACACATATTCGTGAATAACACCTCTCTATCGGAACACCCTATAAATTTTAGTATTTGCTGGTATAGCGGCAACAGCTATACATCATCTGTGAAAATTTCAAGAGTCTACCTATTACGGTTCCAGAGATAAAAGGCGCTGACAGACGGACAGACATTGTACACGGAGTACGGAAGCCTAAAAATACAAATTTGAAAGCAAAACTCACAAAAACTGTCCTTTTTAACTGCGTAATCAAACACACGAACAGTTTCGAACGAACACGTTTCAAACCCGACAATTAAAATTAAGAAGCAACAGGTATTTCTTTATATGTGCAACGTACAACGTGTATGGGCGCTTTAGGGATTTGCATTTAATTTTTTGTTTTTATTTTTTTATTTCAATGGCTAATTCTTGTAGAAACCTTAAAAGGCCAGTCTTACGTAAGCCTCCCTTGCGAACTACATCTGAAGGCTGGGCAAGGAGTGATACCGAAAAGGGCAATTTATTTGCTGGACATTTTTTTTAATTTTTTTTTTTTTATTACATATTTATTTATTGTATCTTCAATATGTTTGAACTAACAATAATTACTCATATCTTAATTCTAAAATAAAAAATAAATATACTTAGTAAGTCCAGCCAGTGCTAGACAAAAAATAATGTATGTTCCACAATTGTTGAAATCATTTAAGGGTCATCTCTCTATTGCACGGCCAAGAAAAGCAGTATCTCTTCTTTTTAGTCGAATGTAACCAGGAACATTAAGAATGTTACGCGCCAATGGATTTGGATGAGTTTCAAGCTTTTTCAAATATGTTACCGCATGTTTCGCTATTTCTGATTTAACTGTTGCCACGTTTAGATCTTTGTGAATATTAGAGTTTTTGATATACCAGAGAGCAATTGTGATCATTCGAAGAATCTTATTTTGGCGCCTTTGAATTTCTTCAACATTGCTCACAACAGTGCCCCATAATTGAATGCCATAACACCAAATTGGTTTAAGGATCGACTTGTACAGTAGTAGTTTGCAATCTAAGCTGAGGGTAGAGTTTCTGCCAATAAGCCAGTTTAGTTGGACTGCTTTTAACTTAATTTGAGTTAACTTGGATTCTATGTGGCTTTTCCAAGTAAGGCGCCCGTCAAGATGTATACCGAGGTATTTGACGTCTGAAAGCTGGGGTATCATTTGATTATTTATGAGAATAGGGGGGCATGAGTCCCTACGCAGTGTGAAAGTTATATGAGTGCTTTTTGTTCATTCACATTTGCTGGACATTTGAAAGGGGTTTTTACCCCAAATATATCGACTGATATAGTTGAATTACCAATTGTCGAGGCCAGTTCTGTAGTACCGCTAACATTTGAATTCGAGGATATTGAAAAGGCAATAACGCATTTAAACACCAAAAAAGCCCCTGGCGTTGATAAAACCAGTAACAAGATGTTATTTCAGTTGCCCCGTATAGCTCGAAAAATCATCCTTTTTATTTTTAATGCCATTTTACAATTTGACAACTTTCCCACAGAGTGGAAGGTGTCCTTGATTACTATGACTCCTTAACAAGGAAAAGACCACACAAAAATTGAATCATACAGACCTATAAGCCTTTGATCTAATATGTCAAAGCTGTTTGAGAGGATGTTAATAACTAAGCTGAACCCTATTCTAAGCGACAAAGGATGTATTCCAAACCATAAATTCGGCTTCAGGAAAAAACATAGTACGATCGAACAAACTCACAGGTTAGTCAATATTGTTAAGAAGACATTTGAAGAGAGAAAATACTGGTCTGCGCTATTTATCGACTTTTCGCAAGCATTTGATAAGGTATGACATGAAGGCCTAATATATAAGATAAAAATGAATTTGCCCGTAATCCTATATTTATTGCAGATGATTTTAATTCCAATATTATTTCTGAAACGATTTTGATTGACAATATGGCATCCTTTAGTTTATTACCAACACACCATACAGCAACGAGTAGGACATTACTCGACATATTTTTTGTTTCAAATTCTTCTAGTGTCTTGCTGTACGACCACATGCCTGGGGTCTTTTCTAAACATGATTTAATTTTCCTTACATACAAGTTTAATATTCCCCCAACGCAATACTTAGTTCATTATCATGACTTCAAGTCTTGATTTCAAGGCCTCGAGTGGAATGAAATATACTACTTGTCTGCTGATAATCAGTCTCTGTTTTTGCAAAACAACTGTCAAAAGTTATTTGATGTTTTAGTTCCAGATTTAGAACTCCAGAGTTGAAAGAGGAATTTAAAACTTCCAGGAAAAATGTCAAAGTCTATATAAGAAATGTCAAAACTGAGTACTATACGACTCGATTTAGCTCAGCAATTGCCTCTAAACAAACTTGGAATTTTGTAGTGTAGAAAATGCAAATAACTGTCACACAGATGCTTAAGAACTAAATAGAAACTTTACCAACATAACTTTCGTTCCAGCAGATACAAGTTTTTATAACATTTCTAATGTAAACAGTTATTTAAGTGTAATCGATAGTAATACTTTTAAATTTTCCGGTATTAGTCAATCTGATGTTTTTTTCTTGTTTCAGGTTAGTAAGTAGGTTGTGACAATATGCACCCAAAATTCATAAAAAATATTTTGCCACTTCTCTTACCTTACATAAAACATGTTTTTAACACCTTTATTTTTTCTTTACTTTTTCATCTAGTTTGAGGTATGCTAAAATAATACCATTACCTAAAACTGATTCTGCATTTAGGCCAATAGCTATTTTTTGCTACTTATCAAAAGTTTTAGAGGAACTCTATACAAACCCAGAGGAGTGCCCAAGGTTCAACTCTTGGACTATATCTTTTTTCATTATACATCACGACTTACAAAACCAACTATCCCATTGGAAAATTCATATGTATGCAGATGACGTGGAATTATACTTAAGCAGTACAATACATTCAGTTGCCCAAAATATTGTGAAACTTAATGATGATTTAGGTAAAATTATTCGCTGGGCATCCGCTAATGGCCTCTTGCTGAACCCCCTTAAGCCAAAGTGCTTAGTAATTCCTAAGAGAACTGTTAGTCTTATTAAAAATGTTGAAATTGTAATTAACGGAGATAAAATTGAAATCGCTAATGTAGTAAAACAGTGGAATTACTAATACAGGCTTCACTGTCCTAAAGTATGTTATACATTCTTTAGGTATCAGTTTATGTGGAATTACTTATACAGGCTTCACTGTGCCTAAAGTATGTTATACATTCTTTAGGTATCAGTTTATGTCTGGAGTATATTCTTCACTTTTTATCATATTCCAATTTCATATACATATAAATAGCTTTTTAAACCTAATGTAATTTGACTACAATACAGCACTTTGCTACAATTCAAAATTTAAATATAAGTATGTTGATTTTAAAAATAAAGCAGTCTAAATGTAACCTCTGGATAACTAACTTGTCTTTTAATTTTACGTTCTACATGGCGACCGTGACAGGACAGATTTTTGAAGAGTCATTTGAAGGCCAAAAAGGTCAAAGTGAAAAATTTTATGAAGCTTTTCAAACAAATCAAAGTGAAGTTATCTCAAATAAAAAGTAGAGAAAATATACAACTAAAAACTATAATAATAAAAACTAAACAAAAAAATATTAAACAGAAAAGTTTCAATACTAACAAAAATGGCTGTTTTAAAACAGATTCATTAAAGTGTTTAAATTAAATTAAAGACAAAGCTTGTTACAGTGACTTAGCAAAACTAACCTAGCAAAATCTAAAATAAAAACGATTAAAATATACGCACAGTTAATCCAAACATATAAATATTTTTTGAAACAAAAATAAGAAAACGAAAAAAAAAATCAAACAACAAAATTCATACAATAAGAATTAACAAAATTATTGTAAACGTCAAATAAAGTTTGTATAAGAGTTCGAAACCGTTAATTACATCACCAAAAACAATAGTAACTACAAAATCTACTCAACAATCCGTAAAAAAAATACAAAAATAAAACAGCAAAGTCAAAACAGAGAGCAGTTTTCAAAAATCAGCTAATTGTGAAGAAAACCGGGAAATCAACACCAACAAAAGCAGCAACAGCATAAAATCAACAAAAAGTATTGAAATATATTTATTTTTACTTTAATATTCTTTTAAACTATTTTTTATTATATAAATTTACAAAATGGCTTTCGATTTAGATCCTACTAGTCAATATTAAAATTTGTAAATTTCAAAATTTTTTTATAAAATTAAAAATTTTATGATAAATTTGATTAATTATAATTATAATTTTTTTAAATGGTTTGGTGGACAAATATTTTGAAGGCAATACCTCTTATTTTTGCTGGATATGAAATAGGGAAAAACCAAGAAGACGAAGATACGAACAAACAACTGACAGAATACATTATGACAAATAATAAACCACAGGTACAAAAAGAAAACGAAAATAATAAATCTGAATTTTTTGAAATAATAATGGTAATCACTTTAGTATTGCTGGTAATTGCTTACGTTATTCGACTCACGTATTCCGTTTTTAAGAGAGGGCTAATATAATAAAACCAAAATTTTTAAGATAAGGATACGAGTATGTAATGGGAGGAAATAATAAATAGTATAAAACCGTTAGAAGACGAATTTAACAAATCACTTAAAGTGTAAGTCAGAAAAGAACAATAAAAGAGGAGACATTGAACAAACATATTAATATTTTAATTGAAACATTTAACACCATTAGGACCATACTTTATAGACATTACAATATTTATACAAGCCAACACAGACAACAGGCTGACGAAATTTTTTTAAAACTAAGGGACAAACTTATAAAAACATTCCATACATACAACATAAAAATTAAAGTACCATTGAGTTTGAGTAGGGAAGTAAACAAACTGTTAACAGAAACTGACGATAGCGATCAGGAAGAACTAGAAATAAAAGCAGGCGAGTGATAAAAGATAAAGGGAATCCAAAATGAACATAACAAAATTCATTGATTTAACGTCAAAAATATTTCCAGAATTTGATGAGATAATAAACAAGCTTAAAACAGATATAAAAGTGAATCACCCGTAGGGATGCCAGAAGTACTCTTTTAAAGAGTACACGTACTCTTTTTTAAAAAATGTGCTCTAAAAATATAAATATGCAAAAGATCACGCAAAGTACTCTTTTTTACCAATGTGCTCTTTTTTGTACTCTATTTTTTACTTTTTTGATTTAAACCGCTTTTACACACTTAACATCAGAATCGAATAATATAACGCCGCTGTCATCACTTTACTTTGTACTCTGTTACATATGTAAACAAAATAACATAGTAAACAGCCTTTGAAAGTGTTTAATGCAAATAAAGATATGTATATGTACATACATTGATAAAAATAGTTCAAATATTGAATTAACGTTCGTTTTGGCTTTTTTAAGGTAAGATTGTGATATAATTGTTTAACTGGATAAATCTAAAGTTAATGTCTAGATGTCCACAATGGATAGTGAATCTGATTGTGATATTTTTCTTTAATAATTTAATAATTTGCAATTTAATTAATTCTTTCTTAGAGAGAATAAAAACGAACTTAAGCTTGATTATAAATTTCATTGTATGTAATACATAAAACAGTTCGACTAATAATAATTAAAATTTAAAAAAAAAAAAGTTTTGTCAGATTCTAATATCGCAGAAATTGGTACTAATTATGTCTTAAAAAACTTGAAAGACGCCGAAAAAATAAATTCAATGATAATTGGAAAAGTCACTTCAGTTGGATACTTAAAACTAAAGATGAACAAATTGCTAAATGTTCTGTTTGTGGCATTTCCTTTTCCATTGCAAACGGAGGAATAAATAAGGTTAAACAACACATGAAATCTACTAAACATATCCGAAATGTAGGAGGCGTCTCAAACTCAATTACGAACTACCTTCACCAGTCTAGCTGTGGCGCAGAAAATGCACGTTCGTTAAGTGCAGCTGCAGAGGCTGCATTTTGCTATCATACAGTGATGCACTCACATAGCTACCAATCTGCGGATTGCAGTGCTAAGCTTTTTCAATCAATATTTTCCGATTCCACTGTCGCCAAAAACTTTTCCTGTGGGAAAACAAAATGTTCTAAAATTATTACAAATATTTTGGCTAAATATTCAATTGAAAATGTAATCAACGCCTTGAATAACGACCACCCATTTTCTATTGCCATTGAAGCTTTCAATAAAGAAAATATCAAGATGTTTCCAATAGTAATAAGATATTTTTCAAAAGACACCGGTATGAACACAAAACTTTTAAGTTTTTTTAATTCAGAATCAGAAAGACGTTGCAAATTGTTTAAAACTGTGTTTTAACGAAAAACGATTTAAGTTTGACTACCGTTACTAGCTTTTCTGCAGATAACGCTAGTATTAATTTTGGACGCAATCAAAGTATTATGGTAGAACTTTGTAAAGAAAATCCCGATATAATCGGTGTAGGATGCTTATGCCACGTAATTAATAATGCTTTTAAAAAATCATTAACATTTTTAAAATATCATGTTGACAACATTGTAATAAAAGTTTACAATGAATTTGGTTCATCGACTAAAAACATCCAACTTAAGAGAGGTTTTTGAATTTTGTGATTTGGAATGGAGTGAAATGATTCGGCTTGTTCCTTCAAGATGGCCTTCGTTAACACCAGCTATCGAACGATTGTATAAAAATTTTTCGGAAATAATATCATATTTTCTTTCGCAAAATGATTGTCCATTTGTTTTGAGGCAATTTTTTGAGCTTGAGATTTCTGAAGCGTATCTGGGGTTTGTGCATAAAGTAGGGCATGGCCTTTGTTGCACTATAAAAAAATTGGAAGAGCAAGATGGTTTAGTAATTATTGACATGTTCCAAATAATGAAAAACATGATAGAAAAAATGAAGCAACAACAAATAGAGGAGTACTATGGATTCGTAGCCGAAAAGGTATGCAAATGTGATAATGATATAGAAGTAAATTTGTTCAAAAAAAGAGCCAACAGTGTTCTTTCATCTATAATAGATTACATTGGAAAAAGATTTGATTTCGAAAAAAACAAATTTGAAAAGCTTAGCATATTTCATTTAAATACCGATATTTCATTTCATGATTTCAAGGATATATTAACTGTCTTTTCCATCAAAAATGTCGATTTGGATCTTCTTTTTGACGAGTTTCATTCATTGAAAGCCTTTAAAAAAAACAAGATAAAGATAAACCTGTTATTGAAAAGTGGAAAGAATTTCTTAATGGCATATACCCAAATTTTGAAAAATATGCAGTTTCATATTTTCAATACCACATTCAAATGCTGCCTGTGAAAGAACATTTAGTTTAATGGTATTGAGTTGGAGAAAAGAAAGGAATAAGCTTTCTGTTCAAACTCTGGAAAGCGAACTAATAATAAAAACAAATTTTAATTATACGTGTACTGAATTCTACAACTTATTAAATACTGATGTAGGTAGAAATAAAATCGTTAAGATTGTTCAAAAAAGTGATAAATATTTGTAAGCATATACATATGTATGTTTATATGAGCTAATATAGAACCTTTTTTTGAGATCTCATTTAATTTTTATTGAAGTTTGTTATGTTTTATTAAATAACTTTTTATTTTATTTTTTTTTAATAAATAAAATGAAAATTTGTTTTTTCTTGTTTGAATGTACTCTTTTCTTGGCATTTGTACTCTTTTTTTTTTCTTTAAAGTGCTCTTTTTTGATCTCCAGAATCTGGCTACCCTAATCACCCGCCATAATCATCTCAAAATTAATGGATACACGCCAGTCGGGAAAAGCAAATACAGAATACGCACAAGAAATAGAAAACTTGTGCAAATCTTTAAACGCAGCTTTCCTAGCTGACGGATTATCAGAAGAAACAGCAACCAAGTACGTGGTACAAGCGGCTGTCAAATCCGTGGTAAAAAACGTTAGTTCGGAGAGAACCAAACTTATCGTCGAGGCGGGTACGTTTACGAATGTAGAACAAGTAGTCACTAAACTACTAAATGCGCAGACGGAACAAACTTCAGCAAACTTATTATATCTCTCATCACAACAACCTCATGGTTATCGTGGAAGATTCCAGGGCCAGTACAGGGGCAACCGATATCCCAATAACAGAAATCAAAATAACTACCTGACTTACAATAATAACTATAACAACAATGGTTACACCAATAATCGTAATAATACTAACCGTTACCACAATAACAATGGCAACAATAACCGAAATAACCAAAATAACAATAACACGCGGAATAATTTCAGGCGTACCGACTCAGCTAGAAATGTTCACTACATCGATAGCACCGAACAGGGAAACGACGACGACCCCAGCATCACCCATCTGGGGGAGCATTAAACATCAATAATAATGATAACATTTGTAATTGTTATCTTTTTAATCTATCTTTAATAGAGATTTTGAGGTGGTATAGTAATTATACATTATACTCTTATAGTTTTAGTCCTTTCCTCTTTCGCTTCCATGATTATTCTATTTGTTGGGTATTATTGGGTTCCAGGAGAACTAGAACAACCTGATCCAGATGAAACGGCTTTTAGCTTTTATTCAAAAGAAAACACCAGAAGATGTATGATTTGTTTTGATTACCCTAGGAACGGTACGCACGTTCTAGATAACTAGCTAGTTCGGTAGTCGAGGGCTGGGATCTTGTTCCTATGTTTGATCGTGTCCAGTATTACAAAAACAAACAAAAAATTAACGTGCGATTGAAAGCCTCTACTTTTTTTCATATATATACAATCACAAGTTACCTTGACCTAAAATAGTAGCATAGATATTACTGCTACAGCTTCATAACCCACCCATCCTTGGTTTTTCATTGGCTCAACATTTATTTCATATTTTTGGAAAAACCCCTTATACACTTTACCAAAGATCTCCTAAGTTTTACAGTCTAGAAAAAAATATTATTTCATTGTTGAAATTATAAATTATTTATTTTAAACATTTCTTCATACGGATTTATGAATTACGTAAATGAGGGATGTGTCGCAAAATTAAAAAAAAAACTAATCCTAATAATATATGTACATATGTACCAGATATGAAAACGAATATATGTCTACATATTAATTTTTGTATAAAAAAATATCATTTCTTAATCAATAAAGGGTTAATTTGTATCCACAAGTTAAATATTAAGTAGAAAGAAGAAAAAAATACTATCATAACAAAATAACAGCAAATAAAATAGTACCAATGAAGACTTGATTTCATTTCTCTTACTATATCCTTCCAATGAGAAGTAATATAATACAAATGGAATAAAATCTCTTTTGATATTAAATTTTGTTAATAATTACAAGAAAAAGACGAAAAGAAAAAAAAATTATGAATGAAAATGACAAAACAAACTTACAAGAATCGTTCCAACGCTGCATTAAGGCCTTCTGCATATTCATTGATGATTTCTTTTGTTTCACAATTGCTTTACTGGTGTTATTGTTTAAATATAAATTTGTTTCGTTTTAGTAAAATTAGTTTAGGGTTAGTAGTTACGAATTAATTTTCGGGGAATATTTTAGTAGGAATAAATTTTTTTTTTGTTAATGTTTGTTACATTTTTAAAAATTGTTGTAAATTGCACTAAGCGCATTATTACAACGTGGAAATAATATGAATTATATTAGTATATTAAGGCTATTTGTCTCTTGTGTCTCTTTTTTTAATTTTTTTTTTTTATTATTATTATTTATTTAGTTGTTTAAATTTTTTAAGGGGTTTAATGTTTAGCTGAAGTCGAAGTGGTTATTTGTAAGTATTCATTACAACTTATAAAACATTAGTATTAGGTTTTGGGTAATGTGAATTCATACTCATTTAGATATTAATATTGAGTTAGTATTTTTCATAAGTAAACTTAATTGCTGGGTTAAAAGTTATTAAACGATTTCATTATGTTTATGTGAGGTAAAGGTTGAATTTTAAAATGATTGATTGTGGTAATATTAATTTTTCAACCTCTTCATAGATGACTAGTGCTACGCCTGGTTCAATTATTGGGAGAAGTTATTATTCAGGCTGAGGTTTCTTTTCTTATGAATGGTTTCCTTGAGTCAATGTATCCCGAGTTATGTATATAACCTTCCCAAAGAACACGAGCGTTCTATGGTCTGGATTCTTATCCAGGGTAAGCAAGGGAAACTTAAATTTCTTAAGGACAGTATGTATTTTTCCTACAAAAGTTTAAGAGAAATTTAAATTTACTTCACAAATTTAGAGTAAGGGATTTTCTAAAATCTACCTTTATCGTCCTTTGGTTTGGAGTTTTTCAAGGAAAGATTTCTCAAGAATTGTAAATAGCACGTTACCTATTCAGGAGAATAATTGTTATTTCCTTTTTGGACACAATTTCCTATACAATGTCCCGATATTAATAATCTAATAAAATCTTTTTAATGGAAGGAAAATTACCTGGTAAATTGAACAAAAAACGTGGTTTTGCTCACGTTTTCATAAACTTTATATGATCACTCACTAAAATATTTTTAGGCTACCGTCTTGTTTCACTGGTGAAATTGAAAGGAAATTGGTGCGCTATGCACGTGAACCTGCCACCTTCGTTTTATGCCTTTATTTTTTTTTTATAAGACAGTTATATAAAGCTTCACAGAATAACTACAAAAATACCTTTCTTTCTTTTAAATATATTTTACTTTTGTCTGAGATGTGAGCAATATACTTGTACCTCTCACACAAGATCAGATACTTCTCCTAAAGTGAATAACCAAATACTTGTACTTTACTAGTGATGAGAGGGAAATTTACTGAACTAATTCAACACAATTCATTCATGATATTTTCGGGTTTAATGAATAAAACAATAAAATTGAAATCAACAATCATAATAACAAAAATATATATTTCTCTTTATTCCTCTCTATTACACCCAGGAGTAAATGAAATTGTAATTAAATAATTATAGGAAAAACATTCTAATGAAACAATATTTTTTTGTTAATACATATTACAAAACAGGTTTAGAGTACTTATTTTTTTTTAAGAAATAAAGGAGGATAAATCTGAAGTTAGGCTTTTATGTCTTTTGCATGAAATTTGCCTATATATTTTCCATACATATCTTCTAAATCATAGTAGCAAGAACCATGTTTCTTAACTACTTTAGCTTTTTCAAACTGATTAAAACTAACCGGTCGAGAACGTAGATTATAGGTTTTTGCATTTTGTTCATATGACTTGCGAATCTTTTCTTGGGCTTTTTGTCGGAGAATTTCAAATCGCTCATCTCTCGTTAAATAGATATCACGAGTTTCCAGTAAATGTAAGTTCCTTAGGAGTGAATATGATTTACCATTCGTAAGCATATTTTGACCAAAAAGAAGAAAATATGGCGAAAATCCAGTGCTTATATGAACAGAGCTGCGTAACGCACAACTTATAGCTGATAGCTTCCCGTCCCAGTCCTTTTGCGAGGGGTTGATGTAAGCTCTAATGCCTGCTAAAACTGATCTATTTACCCTCTCGCTAGCGTTCGCTTGGGGCGAGTAAATAGCAGTAAAATTATGAAAAATACCATACGAATTAAGAAATTCCTCAAATAACTTAGATTTGAATTGTACTCCGTTATCAGTTGTTATATTTTCGGGTACACCAAAAATATGAAAAATTCGTTTTTCGAGAAACTCTATTATGACATTAGTGGTAAATTTACGTATAGGTTCTAGAAAATTAAATTTTGATAGATGATCTAGCACTATAATAATACCAGTATTGCCAGCTGACGAGCGAAGATATGGACCTAATAAGTCTAAATATAGTTTTTGAAATACTCTCACAGAACTAGCCGGTTGACCCATAGGTCTCAAGCATTTGTTACTGGCCTTAGTCTGCTTACAGATTTCGCAAGCTAACACATATTTACAAACCTGTTGTGCCATTTTTGGCCAAAAATAGAACGTTTTCAGGCGCCTTAAAGTTTTTCCTATTTCCCCGTGGGCGCACAAGGGATGATCATGTGCTCTTCTTATTAACTCAAGTGTCAAACCAGTGGGAACCCACAATTTCCAGGACATCTGTTCCTGCAACAGTTCCCCCGAACTGTGCTCGCAACGCTTGTATATAAAATAATCCTAAAGTTTAATGTCCGGAAGGACCTTGATTTTCCTTTGAAACTTTTCTACCAATTGCAAATAATCTGGCGATTTAAATTCCTTCGACTCAAGGTCTACTTCTACAGAGTTTTCAATTTCGTTTACATAAATACTCTCTTCCCTTCTTTTATCTATTTCTTCATTATTCTCTAAAAACATTCTAGATAATGAGTCTGGGACGATATTCTGACTTCCTTTTCGATGGCGTATGGTGAAATTAAAACCTTGTAACTTCAAAGCCCATCGCGCGAGTCGTCCATTTAAGTCTTTTTATTCATAAGCCATTTGAGAGAAGCATGGTCAGTTATTATTTCGAACTCATGACTTCAACATATGCTCTGAACTTTTTGACAGCCATCACTGCTGCCAGACACTCCTGTTCCGAAACTGAATAATTCTTTTGTTCAGAGGTTAGTTTGTGGCTCATGAATGATATTGGTATTTCGTCATTGTCGTCATTTATCTCTGCGAGAACTGCCCCAATGCCGCATTTACTTGTATCGCATTGTATCGAAAATGGACGTGGAAAATCTGGATTATGTAGAACCGGCACGGAACATAGAGAATCTTTTAATTCTCTAAAAGAAGTTTTAGCTGCTTCTGACCAAACAAATATTCTTTTCTTCTGTAACATATCGGTAAGAGGTGCTGTTACAGTCGCATAATTCGGAATAAACCGCCTATACCACACACAAATACCTAGGAAACGTCTTAATTGACGGACGGACGTTGGTAGAGGGAAATCACGGACAGCCAGTACCTTGTCTGGGTCTGTTTTAATTATCTCATAGCCTACCACGTGCCCTAAATATTTGACCTGTTTGAGCACAAATTTACTTTTCTCTATATTTATTGTAAGGTTGGCTTTCCTCATACAGAAGGAAATTCCGTGAAGCAACAATACATCTTCGTCGAAGGTTTCAGTTATAAGAAGTAGATCGTCTAAGTATACAAATACTTTCGTACGTAAATGAGCTGGTATAACTTTGGCCATTAGTCTGGACATCGTTTGGGGAGCTTTACATAAGCCAAAAGGCATAGTCACAAACTGATATAAGGGACGACCTGGCACAGTGAAAGCTGTCTTCTCCCTTGACCTTTCATCTAACGAAATCTGCCAAAAGGCGTCTTTAAGGTCAAGACTCGTAATTAATCTGGCCTACTTTGGATTCCATCGATTAAAGGCAAGGGATAAGCATCTTTCACTATTACACTATTTATCTTTCGCGCATCCAAACACAGTCGTACTTTTCCTGGCTTGCGCACTAAGGCCACTGGCGATGACCAAGAACTTTGCGACTCTTCTATTACTCCCAGCTGTAGCATACGATCTACTTCTGAAAATAGTAACTGTTCGATTGCAGGTGAAACTGAAAAATGCCTCTGCTTAATAGGTTTATTATCCGCGGTATCTATTATGTGAGTTACCAGCGAAGTTCGCCTTAAACCTTCTTTTGTAAACGACGGAAAAGAATCAATGGCTGTTTAGGGTGAACCCTTTGGTTATGAATTTTACTAATTAAATGTGACTCTGTTAGGATCTAAATTCTACTCCTTTTGTAAATTTGTATTTTTTGGGAATATTTTGGATTCTAACGAGTAAAACCGCTAACGATTCAACAAAACTTGGTTTCCGCCATATTCGTTGTTTTTTTTTGTAAATACTTACTTCTCGTTTTTAACTAAAAGAAGACACAACGCAGATTTTTATTATAAAAGGTAAAAATATATATATTAAATAAAATATATGAACACAAAACTAAAACAATTGTTTTTTCATTTCACGATTTTCTTCTGCTGTTTTCCCACACAAACATTTGGTCCATTCGAGCCGGATCTTGTGAATTATAATCAAAGGAATAATTACTTTCTTTTTTCTTCAAGGATCACGTATATACTCCATTTTTAATATTTACACTACGCCACTTCATCAATTTAATTATTTTTAAATAAGGTGCGTAATTTGTTTTATTTTAATGTTAATAAACAAAAAAAGTGTGCAAAAGAAGAAAAAGTGTATGAATGTATGTGTTTTTGTATTAGTACATGCACTTACAATTGTTTTTCATAGATTTTTATCTATTGTGATTGATCGTTTTGCAACCCTTTTTGTTCTTTTTAAAGTGAATCAACCGCAGTAACTTAATAATAAATAATAAAATTAAAATTGTTTTGTTCGTTTTTTAAATAAAATCAAATATTTAGTGAGTGTTCGTGAATTTAATTGAATATTTGCATAATAATTACTTAGTAATTAAAGTGTAGAGCTATATATGTATGTACTTTTAGTCACATATATACTCGTTTAATCAACGAAATTTTCCTTTTGATTTAATCGCCCTCAACCCAACGAACAATTTTAATAGGGTCGGTACGTTGATATACTGTGATTTTTTTTCGGTTTAAAGGTTTTTAATTTTTTAAACTTATTGTTATTAATTTTGATTGATTCGGTTTTTTAATCAATTAATTTATTAATATTTAATATACAGATTTGCTGCTTTTAAATAAATCTTAATTGATAAAAATTATTTCTGAGTGGTAAATTAAAACACTTTTAACTGAAATTGTCTGCCATATTCATTTAAATAATTCAATAAAATAATGTCGAAATTACAACTAAATAGATTTATAAGAGCATCGGATGCTCTTATTAGATTTGAATCGAATTTTAATAATTTTCGTAACTTTTTAATTCTACACTTTGAATTCTCAAGGTATATACGGTATCCATCGAATTCAAAGTGTAGAATTAAAAAGTTTATGGGAAAACGTAAAGTTGACACATGATAGTTGCTTAGATTATTTTGAAGGCAATGCTAAGGCGGAGCCTACTGATGTTGAAGTAGCTTCGTCTAAGTATCAAACCACATATGTAGCTTTTTTAAAATGTTCTGCGAATATTAAGGAAAAACTTCATAATTTCCAAGAGGTCCCAAAAGCTAGTTGTTTAACGGCAATGAATTCTAATGCAGGTAATTCTGACCACAATTTGACCTTGCCTCCTTGTGATGTCAAAACATTTGAATGGGATTATATTGCATGGCCTGCATTTAGGGATTTAATTACGGCAATATATATTAATAGTTCACGCCTTAGTAATGTTGAACGGCTTTGTCATTTGATACGCAAAACCGCCGGTGAAGCGAATGAATTAGTGTCAAAGTGTCCGATAAGTAATGAAGGGTTTGACGTAGCTTGGAAAAATCTTAAAGATGCATATGAGAATCCTCGTATGTTGGTTAATAACCAATTAAAATTATTATTTAACATTCCTTCGGTTGATAAGGAATCTAGTGCCGCGCTTAAGACTCTTCAGCGTGGTATTAATAATTGTCTTACTTCTCTTTCGGTATATAAGGTGTGCACTGAAAATTGGGATCCAATTATAATTTTTATGTGCATTCAACGTTTGCCTACGTCTACGGTCAGTTTATGGGAACAAGGGGTTAGAAACAAGTCACTATTATCCACATGGAAAGAGTTTGATACATTTCTGACGGAAAGAATTCAGACTCTAGAATGCGTTCGTGATCTTAAAGATTCACAACAATCTAGCAAACCTTCTGGACAGAAGGTCAAAGCTCATCTTGTGAATTCATCTTCATCTTCTTGTGTTTTGTGTCGTGCTTCGGGACATTTTTTGAGAAACTGTAAACGTTTCAAAAATCTTTCGATTTCCGAAAGATTTTCAACGGTGAAGAAATTTCACTGTTGTGTTAATTGTCTGTCGCGAGAACATGAAGTGAAGAATTGCAAAAGTGCCTTTAATTGCACGACGTGTAATAAAAGGCATCATACGTTACTACATCGTAACGAAAATAGTTCGGAATTTTCAGCTAGGGAAAATACGGTTCAAGTTTCGGGTAATATAGCCCAAAATGCGAATGTAAATTCATCCCTACCTTCTACTTCGACTGGCATATATAATAATGAAAATGCTACTCGACAGGTTTCAGAATAGAAAAGTGCTTGTGGGAACAGCTATGGTAAATATAATTCATCAGGGTATGACATACCCGCTCGCGCCCTTATTGACCCAGCTTCAGAGACTTCTTTTATATCTGAACATTTAAGAAACCGTTTGAAACTGCATGCACTTTAGACAAATGTCAAAGTTTCGGGTAATAATCAAACTATTTCTGCTACTACTAAAAAGGTTTGCGCTTTGAAAATTGGCTCTCCAGTAGACAAGTCTATTCTATTGGAAACCATGGCCCTGATATTACCCAATATATCAGGCAATTTGCCCTCTTTCTTACTTGGATCGAGTTTGCGCAATAATTTTTCGAACTTAAAATTAGCTGACCCTTGTTTTTACCAATCAAGACCGGTTGATATACTTCTAGGGGCGGATTTATATCCTCAGCTAATTTTGAGCGAAATACGTCGCGATGTTGTAGGGACATTGGTGGCTCAGAATACTGAGTCACGTGTTCAAGTGTATTCGACCACTATCGAGGTTTCTGCAGAGGATAATTTAAATAGGAATCTGTTTCGCTTTTGGGAGCTTGAAGAAACTCCTAAAAGAAGGAATTGACTCCAGTTGATAAATTTTGCGAAGAAAATTATAGGAAAACAACCCAACGTGACTTTGATGGCCGCTATGTAGTGACGCTACCTTTTAAGCCAAAGTTTCCTCATTCCCTTAACTTGGGTCTTTCTCGACAGAATGTTATGGCCCAATTCTTGAGAAATGAGTCCTCACTTCTGCGGAAATCAAAGCATTATATGATAACGTGGTTAAGGAATATTTGACTCTGGGTCATATGAAACCTGTGGTAGCTGATTCAGCTAATTATTTTTTCTCGTGCTACCTACCTCATCACCCGGTAATTAAACCGGAAAGTAAGACTACGAAATTGCGTGTCGTATTTAATGCATCAAATAGAACCTCTAATGGAAGTAGTCTAAATGATTGCCTTTATGTTGGACCCACTATGCAAACAGATTTAGTGCTACTTATTCTTCGTTGGAGGCTATTTAGATATGTTTTTAATTGCGATATTACTCAAATGTATAGACAAATTCGTCTTGATCCCGCTCATACGCCATATCAGCGTATACTTTTTCGATCCTCGACAACTGAAGAGGTAAAGACGTATGAGTTACAGACTGTAACTTTCGGTGTCAACTGTGCTGCTTATCTAGCAATAAGGACACTGTTACAGCTAGCAAAAGATTCAGAGGCTGAGTACCCTCTTGCTGCCAACATTTTGCGCAAGGATATGTACGTTGACGACGTATTAACCGGGGCTCACGATGTTTTATCTGCTCTGAAGGCTCGGGATCAATTAAGAACTGTTTTGTGTTTAGCGAAATTTGAATTAAGGAAATGGACTTCGAACGAAATTAAAATCCTAGGGGACCTCCCCTCAAGTCATCCTATTGATTCTAAACTGTTGATATTTGTTGAATCCAGCAGTTCTAAGACACTGGGTATTCAATGGCATGCTCAATTAGATTCGTTTTATTTTAAAGTAGAGCCTATTGCTAAGAAGTCAAACTACACAAAAAAGGGAAGTTTTGTCTGCTATAGCGAAATTATTTGATCCTGTAGGTTGGCTAGGCCCGGTTATCATTACAGCAAAAATTATTATGCAAAAAAATTTGGCTGGATAACATTGGTCGGGATGATTTTTTGATCCCCTTGACAGGACAAGAGTGGAAAAGATTTGTCGCATCCTATACGGAAATAAATAGTATCCAGATTTCAAGGTGGGTACATTATGCTCCAAATATGTCAGCAGAATTACATGTTTTTTCAGACGCCTCGGAAAAAGCATACGCGGGAGCAGTGTATATCCGTATTGAGGCCTTTGACCAGAGTTTCACAAACTTACTTACCTGCCTATTTCATTACCTCGTTTAGAACTTTGTTGAGCAGTTTTAGCTTCTGAACTTGTAAAAACTGTTAGTAATGAAATTGACATACCAAATAAACAGGTGTATTGTTGGACCGACTCTACTATTGTTCTTTGTTGGTTGAGAAAAACAGCTAATAGCTGGACAACCGTTGTGGCTAATAGAGTCTGTAGGATTCAGGAGAATGTAGGGAACCATAATTGGTATCATGTTAGGTCGGAAGAAAATCCAGCGGACCTAAGCAGTAGAGGTCTTTCGCCCTCAGAATTGGCAAGAAGTGAACTATGGTGGCATGGACCCACTTGGCTTCGTGAGCCTAAAGCTCACTGGATCATAAGGGATCTTTCCCCATTAGACACAGATGTTGAAGCCAAAGCGGTCAAGGTACACGCATCTTTCTTCTCGGACTATTAAGATGTTCTTGACCGATTTTCTATATTTGATCACGCTCTTAGAGTATTAGCCTACATGTTTCGATTCTATTTTATGACACATTCGTCGCTTAAAGGCAAGCAAACATTTGATACCACTTCAATTTCAAGCAATGAGATTATAAAAGTCAAGCTACGCTTAGCAATATTGGCTCAAAAGGTTCATTTCGCAGAGGAATATAAAGCTCTCTTATCAAAAGAGCCTATTTCATCAAAAAGCTCACTACAATAGCTTAATCCTTTCTTAGATGCTAATGGAGTAATGAGACTAAATGGTCGGTTAGCAAAATCGCTATCCTTGTGTTATACAGAAAAATATCCGATTATTTTGCCCTATTCATGTCATTTTACAGTTCTTTTAGCAGAATTCGTACATTTAATTTTGATTCATGGTGGTAATCAGTTAATGTTGAGAATTATTCGTATTGAATATTGGGTAACCCGTCTTAAGGTCCTAGTTCGAACTATAATAAATCGTTGCAAACGCTGCATATTAGATAAAAAACGCTCGTGTAGTCAGATAATGGCAGCATTACCTCCAGAACGCACTACTTTAGACCGGCCTTTTACCACTACTGGAGTGGATTTTGCCGGTCCTTTTGATTTGAAAAGTTTTACCGGCAGGTCCTGTCGAATAACGAAAGCGTATGTATGCATCTTCGTTTGTTTTTCCACCAAAGCAGTCCATTTAGAAGCTACGACTGATTTAACGTCAGATGCGTTCTTGGCTGCCTTACATCGGTTTATTGCTCGACGAGGTTGTCCAATATTTTCCGATAATGGCACTAATTTCGTGGGAGCTTCTCGTGAGATTGAGAGAGATTTCCGAACGTTTTTAGCGGAGAGCCAGGCTCGACTGTGTTCTACCTTTGGCGTTCAGGGTCTTTCATGGCGGTTTATCCCTGCTGGTGCGCCTCATATGGGAGGCTTATGGGAAGCTGCTGTTAAAAGTTTTAAACACCATTTTCGAAAGGAAGCTCAATCAGTAAAATATACATTCGAAGAGCTTTCTACTATACTTGTGCGAATAGAGGCTTGCTTGAATTCCCGACCCTTATGCCCCATGTCAGAAAATCCTAATGAGCCCGTAGCTCTAACCGCGGGCCATTTCTTAATAGGTGGTCCAATATTGGCCCCACCAGAACCATCTGTATACGAATCGCCCATAGGTTTAGTGAATCGTTATCGCAAGATGAAGGCATTTTCTCATGATTTCTGTCGACGATGGAAAGAGGAGTATCTTCATAACTTGCATAAACGCTATAAATGGAAATTTCCCGAAAGGGACATAACCGTAGACGACTTGGTTGCTATTCGTCATGAACAACTATCGCGTCGCGGACGTTCGCACAGAGAATGGGGTTGTGAAGCGACCTATCACGAAGCTGGTCATTTTGACCAATTAACTTATATATATTTACCATTTATTACTCCTCATTGTTTCCTAGTACTATGGCTACCTTACCAACAATTTTTTAAGATGCCTTACTAGAGGATTACGAGGAAGCTATGGAGGTAGCAGATACAGCTACAGTGGCACTCAGCGCTCCAGGGTCAACAACAGATTTAATGGCAGTGGAATCTCTAGCTCCACCAACCCTTTGTAATCCAAATGAGCCTCCTGTTGCGGTACCAAAAGCTGTAGATCCTGCCTCATCACCATTCAATCCGTATATGATCCTCTGAAAAGAGTGTCCCTGACGGCAAAAGTTGCAAAAGTGAAGGGTATAAAAACCCCAATAGAGCACGTTGCAGAGACTGTTCTGGAATATTTTCCTGGCATGCAGCTGGCAGATCCAACGTTCTACCACTCAGGCCAGGTTGCACTGGTGCTCGGTCCGGAACTGAGCTCACAAATTTTAACCGGAAAAATTTATTCGTGTCCGGGCTGTCCACTGGCCCAATTGGGTGGGTTATATCTGGCCAATCGCCTATATAATCGTATCAAATTGTATTTAATCAGTTCATGGGTCTGCTCAAAACCATCCCTTAATTGGGTTCAGTTGGTGGATCTGTAGTAAAAACCATACTTTTGAATTTGAAAATAAAAAATAAAAAAAAAACGAATTAAAATTTATCTTTTTATGTTGCATTTAACTGTGTTATTGCAAGGTGGCCGGCAATGTTTAGATTGAACCCTTTGGTTATGAATTTTACTAATTAAATGTGACTCTGTTAGGATCTAAATTCTACTCCTTTTGTAAATTTGTATTTTTTGGGAGTATTTTGGATTCTAACGAGTAAAACCGCTAACGGTTCAACAAAACTTGGTTTTCGCCATATTCGTTGTTTTTTTTTTTTTGTAAATACTTACTTCTCGTTTTTAACTAAAAGAAGACACAACGCAGCTTTTTATTATAAAAGGTAATAATATATACATATATATATATATATATATATATATATATATATATATATATATATATATATATATATATATATATATAAATATATATATATATATATATATATATATATATATATATATATATATGTATGTATGTATGTTCTGTAAATAAATCCTGGGCTAATGCGAAGGCTCGAACAAAATCAGCACCTAAATACAAATTTTGCGTCAGATTTGGAATAATAAGAAAGTTGACAGGTAACGATTTACTTCTAAAGGTTACAGTCGTTTTAACACTACCTATTGTAGTGTTCAGCCGTGTTCCATCAGCCGTTTTTAAATTAACTTTAAACTTTTTGTATGGATGTCTATTTTCTTCTAAAAATTTCTTGCATACTCAGATGAAAAACAAGAGACTGTTTCGCCTGTATCAATCATACCAACTATATCTACATTAAAAATTTTAACAGATGCAAAAGGTCTGATATCATTCTCTTGTATTTTAGAAACAACAGCTGAACAAAAATATTTCCGTTGCCTAATAACATTCTTCCAAAAATCCTTAAGCCTCCTAGTTCTTCTCTTACTTTTTCTAATAATGTCAAATTTTGCAATTTCTTCTGAAAAAATTTTGTTTTTAGCTTCTCTGTATTCTCATAATCTAATATTATAAGGCTTTATTTGAAATAGCGTACATTTATCTATCAAAACATTGTTTTTATTACTATTCTTATAAATTTGTACATTTTCGCTGAAGTTATCGTGGTCTATTTTACGATCATGAACTACACAAAAATTTGTTTGAGATCCGTTTGATGTTAAATTTGTGTCGATTTTGACACAAGCGTTTTTGATCTCTGGTGTGCTTTGGTAGTTTTTTGGAAATTTTGTACATTTAGTACAATTTGGTTTAAAAACGTTACCTGTGCCACAGCCATAACAAAATATTTTTCGTTCTTCCACACAGTCTTCGAAACGATGTCCTTCCTCGGAACAGTTCCAACACACCAGATTTTTAATTTCTTCTATTCCAACTAAATTTGACTTCTCATCAACGCTACTGATTTATAATTCCGATACTAGTTTACGAGGAACAAGAATACGATTATTCTTATATTTGTTTAGTTCATCCTCTAAAATCTCATGTTTTCGTACATACTCTCTCAGTTGAGAAATAGATACAATGTGAAAATGAAGAAGCTCTTTTCGAACTTCCGGTCTAAGATTTCTCTTTAATATCTCTATCAACTCATAATCATTTATTGGATTTTGCAGCCGGTCTGATATCTGTAAAACGGCTTCATAAAACGCATCAAATTTTTCTCCGATTCGTTGGTTTCTGATTCGAAATTGCTCTTTTAAGTCAAAGTCAGTTCTTCTGTCTCGAAATTGATTTCTAAGCGCATTACACAGAAGATTCCAGTCTAATCTGTTTGTATTTCGGTACACGCGCCAGAACCAATCAATGGCCTTACCACCAAATAATAAATGTACGTGTCTGCATAAAAGATCAAAATCTCCACTTAAACTTTGAATTGTGAGAGCATGAACTCGGTAAATAAAGTTATCAATTGATAAACTGTCTTCTTCCTGGCCACTAAATTTCAAATGCCAGCCGGAAATGATTGAAGAAACCTTATCAGTTGTCATATCAAAAGTTGGATTTATATTAGGATTTCCTAAACTATGTCTATTTACAAAATATCTACTTCCTGAATTTTCTCTAGAATTTCTATTTTGATTTGTTCGACTAAAATTATTTATTCTATCCCCTCTGTGATTAATATTCTGTGGTCTGAAATTAGCATTAGAGTTTTCAGCGCTTGGTATATTTGGGTTAATATTTAAAGAAGCTAACTGATTCCTTACCGCCTCATTTATTAGGTATTGAAGGGTATGGTCACTCACACTATTAAAATCACTATTTTGTTGTAAATTCAGAGAATTTATTTGTGATATATTGACTAAATTATCATGAATCTCTCGGTTGCTTCGGTTGAAAGCAGGAGTTCCAGAGGTATCAGTACCTACTAAGCTACGTATCATACTCTTTTTAACAGAAGTTTTAGGTATAGCACCTTTGACCTTTGCTGGTATCGTGTACAGGCGTTGGGTTTGAAAGGGTTTGGGTTTCCCTTTCTGACAAGATATTGTAAGACTTACGCTTGGTTTGTCTGCATGATTTACCACAATTTGGGCAATATTGAGTCTCCTGCAAAACTTCAACAATATAGTCTTTGTGAAAAACATGGTTGCAAGGTGTCGTGACTACAATATCGTCAATTTCATAATCTTTTCCACATATCCTGCAGTTACGCTTATTATCTTTTTCAATTAATGAGGGAAGATTTTCGATGCTATGAACAACGAAATTTTTAAATATCCTTAATTAAGTTTTAGATATTTCGATAATAAATTTATTTATTATTATTTTTTTTAGTAAAACTTTAGCTAGATCTTTGGTAAATAGGTACGTTTATTTAAATAAAATAAAAACAGTTAGGTCTTACAGAAACTCGCGCACTCGGTTTGATTAATCAAATGAGAAAATGGTATATCATGAATTCAAAAGTGGACAATTGATGCAAAAAAAAAAGTATGATTGCTAAACAATTGTAATTCCAAGGCTTATGTTAACAAAATAAAACGATACAACTCTCTTAAGCAATTACATCAAGCCTAGAAAATATATCGATAGATTAATTGCTGCACAAAAAGGAATAGATAGACTTAGGGTTTATATTGGATGGTAAAGACTTAAATGAAAATCAAATTCCATATTTCCGAATATAAACAAAAGTTATACTATTCTTGGTCTAAAATCAAAAAAATAAAAAGATAAAATACAAACACTTGGCTCTTTAATCTACCACCTATATTCTTAATATATATATTTCTAACTAAGAAGTTATTCAAAAACGGAATCCCCCAAAACATATTTGCAAAAGATGTTAATTTCTTACTTTCAATTTGTTTTATAAAATTTAAAAAATATTTTATGTTACAATTTCGGGGGCCCCACGTTGGGCGCCATTTTGTAATGGTTATCTTTTTAATCTATCTTTAATAGAGATTTTAAGGTGGTATAGAAAATATACATTATTCTTATAGTTTTAGTCCTTTCCTCTTTCGCTTCCATGATTATTCTTATTGTTGGGTATTATTGGGTTCCAGGAGAACTAGAACAACCTGATCCAGATGAAACGGCTTTTAGCTTTTATTCAAAAGAAAACACCAGAAGATGTATGATTTGTTTTGATTACCCTAGGAACGGTACGCACGTTCTAGATAACTAGCTAGTTCGGTAGTCGAGGGCTGGGATCTTGTTCCTATGTTTGATCGTGTCCAGTATTACAAAAACAAACAAAAAATTAACGTGCGATTGAAAGCCTCTACTTTTTTTCAATATATATACAATCAGAAGTTACCTTGACCTAAAATAGTAGTATAGATATTACTGCTACAGCCTCACAACCCACCCATCCTTGGTTTTTCATTGGCTCAACATTTATTTCATATTTTTGGAAAAACTCCTTATACACTTTACCAAAGATCTCCTAAGTTTTACAGTCTAGAAAAAAATATTATTTCATTGTTGAAATTATAAATTATTTATTTGAAACATTTCTTCATACGGATTTATGAATTACGTAAATGAGGGATGTGTCGCAAAATTAAAAAAAAAAAACTAATCCTAATAATATATGTACATATGTACCAGATATGAAAACGAATATATGTCTACATATTAATTTTTGTATAAAAAATATCATTTCTTAATCAATAAAGGGTTAATTTGTATCCACAAGTTAAATATTAAGTAGAAAGAAGAAAAAAATACTATCATAACAAAATAACAGCAAATAAAATAGTACCAGTGAAGACTTGATTTCATTTCTCTTACTATATCCTTCCAATGAGAAGTAATATAATACAAATGGAATAAAATCTCTCTTGATATTAAATTTTGTTAATAATTACAAGAAAAAGACGAAAAGAAAAAAAAATTATAAACGAAAATGACAAAACAAACTTACAAGAATCGTTCCAACGCCTTAATGCAGGCCTTCTGCATATTCATTGATGATTTCTTTTGTTTCACAATTGCTTTACTGGTGTTATTGTTTAAGGGCCATATTCATAAAAAATATTTTTGGTTTATGAAACGTTTATTGAACAAATTTTGTATGAAAATTTGTTTCATAAACCTTTTATAAAACGAAAATATTTTTTATGAATTTGGCCCTAAATATAAATTTGTTTCGTTTTAGTAAAATTAGTTTAGGGTTAGTAGTTACGAATTAATTTTCGGGGAATATTTTAGTAGGAATAAATTTTTTTTTTTGTTAATGTTTGTTATATTTTTATAAATTGCTGTAAATTAGTCTCAATCGAAATATAATAATGTTAGATATGCACTAAGCGCATTATTACAACGTGGAAATAATATGAATTATATTAGTATATTAAGGCTATTTGTCTCTTTTGTCTCTTTTTTTATTATTATTATTTATTTAGTTGTTTAAATTTCTTAAGGGGTTTAATGTTAATTTTAAGTCGAAGTGGTTATTTGTAATTATTCATTATAACTTATAATACATTAGTATTACGTTTTGGGTAATGTGAATTCATATTCATTTAGATATTAATATTGAGTTAGTATTTTTCATAAGTAAACTTAATTGCTGGGTTAAAAGTTATTAACCGATTTCATTATGTTTATGTGAGGTAAAGGTTGAATTTTAAAATTATTGATTGTGGTAATATTAATTTTTCAACCTCCGCATAGATGACTAGTGCTACGCCTGGTTCAATTATTGGGAGAAGTTATTATTCAGGCTGAGGTTTCTTTTCTTATGAATGGTTTCCTTGAGTCAATGTATCCCGAGTTATGTATATAACCTTCCCAAAGAACACGAGCGTTCTATGGTCTGGATTCTTATCCAGGGTAAGCAAGGAAAACTTAAATTTCTTAAGGACAGTATGTATTTTTCCTACAAAAGTTTAAGAGAAATTTAAATTTACTTCACAAATTTAGAGTAAGGGATTTTCTAAAATCTTTACCTTTATCGTCCTTTGGTTTGGAGTTTTTCAAGGAAATATTTCTCAAGAATTGTAAATAGCACGTTTCCTATTCAGGAGAATAATTGTTATTTCCTTTTTGGACACAATTTCCTATACAATGTCCCGATATTCATAATCTAATAAAATCTTTTTAATGGAAGGAAAATTATCTGGTAAATTGAACAAAAAACGTGGTTTTGCTCACAAGAATGCTTTAAGATTTGTCACGTTTTCATACACTTTATATGATCACTCACTAAAATATTTTTAGGCTACCGTTTTGTTTCACTGCTGAAATTGAAAGGAAATTGGTACGCTATGCACGTGAACCTGCCACCTTCGTTTTATGCCTTTATTTTTTTTTTATAAGACAGTTATATAAAGCTTCACAGAATAACTAAAAAAATACCTTTCTTTCTTTTAAACATATTTTACTTTTGTCTGAGATGTGAGCAATATACTTGTACCTCTCACACAAGATCAGATACTTCTCCTAAAGAGTGAATAACCAAATACTTGTACTTGGCTAGTGATGAGATGGAAATTTACTGAACTAATTCAACACAATTCATTCATGATATTTTCGGGTTTAATGAAAAAAACAATAAAATTGAAATCAACAATCATAATAACAAAAATATATATTTCTCTTTATTCCTCTCTATTACACCCAGGAGTAAATGAAATTGTAATTAAATAATTATAGGAAAAACATTCTAATGAAAATTTTTTTGTTAATACATATTACACATTTGCCAAGCATTTAATAATGAAACTGAAATCTATCAGCTAAACCTAAACTTATCCACCTATTGCTCCATTAAATATACTTTTAGTAAAGACTTTAACTCATGTTTGATAGATACGGGTGCTAGTGTATCAGTACTAAAAATTATCTGCATAAAAACACACAACAATCTTAATCTTGGATACAAATGTAAACTGATAGGTATGGGTAACAGCCCAGTATATACGATAGGGAAAATAACAGGAAGTTTAATTAAAGGAAATAATTCCGTAAAACATGATTTCCTTATCGTCGAAACTTTTCCAATGCCCAGGCCTTGATTTTGAAGATAATAAACAACTACTAATTCTCAGGCCGCATAACGGTTCAAATGAAATGGTGATACAATTAAAAAATCAACCAACATCACACAACCTTTTATCAATACCAGCAAGAAGTGAAGTTATTAGAAAAGTATGCATTGAAACAAAATATGAATATGTATATATTCCAAACCAAGAGATCGCTCTCGGGATATTTATAGCTAATACCATAACCTCCAGTTTATCACCATATGCTCGTATTATTAACACGACAGATAGATACGCATTCATCCCAAATACAAGCATAATAACTGAAAGTTTGTATAATTATCACATAGCTCAAGAACAGGAAACTTTAGATGAGAATATCAAAGAAAGGAATAAGAGGGTTTTAGAGAAACTAGAAGTTAATTTCCCCACATTCGCGCACGAGAAACTAAAAAATCTATGTTCGGAATACACAGACGTTTTCGGTCTGGAATCTGAACCAATTTCGTCAAACAACTTTTATAAGCAAAAACTTAATCTAAAAGAAAATACACCGGTATACATAAAAAACTATAGAATACCCGAATCACAAAAGTCAGAAATAAATAAACAGGTGGAAAAGCTTATTAACGATGATATAGTAGAACCGTCAATATCCGAATTTAATAGTCCTATATTACTGGTACCCAAGAAGTCACTCCCAAACAGCGACGGAAAAAGGTGGAGACTAGTTGTTGACTATAGACAAGTTAACAAAAAATTGGTGGCTGATAAATTTCCTCTCCCCAGAATTTATGATAATCTAGATCAGCGGGGAAGAACCAAATATTTTTCATTTCTTGATCTCGTTGCGGGTTTCCACCAAATAGAACTGGAACAAGAATCTCGAGATATCACTTTTTTCTCGACCAACACCGGTTCACATAGGTTTAAAGACGCGCTTACGGAATTAAAATTCCTTCCAACGGATGATGTCGTTGGCCTTTGCCGGGTTAAGGCCAGCGCAAGCATTTTTATATATGGACGATTTTGTGGTGTGTGGGATGCTCGGAAAATCATATGCTCAAGAATTTAAGAGATATGTTTGAGATATGAAGAAAATTTAATTTGAAGCTACACCCCGATAAATGTACATTTTTTAAACATCAAGTGACTTTTTTAGGCCATAAATGCACTGATAGAGGTATTTATCCAGATGATAGCAAATTTGAAATAATAAAAAACTACCCAACACCCAAAAATCCCGACGAAGTAAGAAAGTTTATTGCGTTCTGCAACTATTACCGTAGATTTATAAAAAAACTTCCAAAACATTCAATTCATCTCACAAAACTAACAAGGAAAAATGCACAATTCATTTGGTCGCAAGAATGTGAAGAAGCATTTAAAGTTTTTAAAGACGCCCTTTTATCTCCACAAATATTACAATATCCAGATTACGAAAAGCAATTCTGTATAACAGACGCAAGCAAAAACGGTTGTGGAGCTATCCTAAGCCAAGAATATAACGGTGTCCAGCTTCCTGTAGCTTACGCTTCAAGAGCTTTTACAAAAGGTGAATCTAACAAATCAGTAATTGAACAGGAACTTACTGCCATACATTGGGCTATTAATTACTTTCGACCCTACATTTATGGAAGAAGGTTCTTGGTAAAAAGCAACCGTAGACCACTAGTGTATTTGTTTTCAATGAAAAACTCACACGGATAAGATTGGACCTTGAGGAATATGATTTCTCTATAGAATATGTACAAGGAAAACAAAACTGCAGTGCGGATGCTCTATCACGCTTGAATTTTAGCGATATAAAACAAATGGGTGAGAACATTAGCATATTAAAAAACACTACACGGTTACAAAGTCATAAAGAAAACATTTGTAATACTAACATAAAGAATAATAAAAAACAAACAAACAGAAATTAAACCACGCGCATACGAAACTATTAACGTAAATGGTGTAAGGAAACTAGTTTGCCTAAAGTTTACCCAAATAGTCGATACACTTAGGTGTTCACTAATAAAAGGGAAACGAGTCTTAAGAAAAATAGTGATATCTGATTTCACTGAGAACATTCAAAAGTTGCAACTGTCACTTAATGATATTATATTTGAAAATATTTCAGTAAATGATTTAAAAATATTGCGAATGATATATTAAATAATTTAGATATTGCGCTAACACCTAAAATACAAATAGTAACAAACGAAAATGATCAACAAAAACTTATAAAATTGAACCATGATGATCCACTGCTTGGTGGCCACCCAGGGATCACAAGATTACTAAACAAATTAACGAAAAATTACTATTGGCGGGATATGACAAGACAGGTAACGAAATACGTGAAAAAATGTCATCAATGTAAATTAACATAGTTATTATAGACACAATAGGACCACTTATAATACAGGTAATGAATACGCTGTAACCATGTTGTGTGATCTATCCAAATACCTGATGTGGTCACGGAATATAATATACAATATTGAAGCATACGATAGGGAAGTTAAATATAGGTTACAACTGACACACGAACGAGTCAAAGCATTAATAGAAAAGGTTAAGAACAAGCAAAAGGACAGATACGACAAGACATCGAACACTCAGGATATTCGAATAAATGACATGGTGTTAGTTGAAAACACATCAGGCCATAAATTAGACCACTTATACGACGGACCTTTTAAAGTAATAGTAATAGAAGATAAAAATATAGTAATAGAGTTGAAAAATAAAAAAGCTTCCACTATACGTAACAACAGAGTAAAATTATTTCATTAAATATAAGTAAACATAGGAGATCTCCTAAAATAACAATACGAATAAAATACCAGAATTAAAATTCACTATAGATAAGTAAACAAAACTAGCCATAATAATTTCACATCCTACCTTATTTCTGTCTTACTTTATGGATACGAACTTTTTACAAGCTGTGATTAGCAAACAAAAGGTCTTTGTATTATACAATAATATTTTGAGATATGGCTCACGAAGTTATGATCATGTATCAAATTTTTCTTAAAAACTTTTTGGTGGATATTTTGAAAAGCTATTTAAGATTCATGTTCTGTTATATATATATTGCATAAAATTATATATTCACAAATCCCTCGATATCTTTATGACAAAATTAGGTTTATTAGATCTCTTAGAGGTAGAAAGATCATTATCCCGTGCCATCGTTATCTTGTTTTTGAATGGCAGATCTTTGTGTAAGCGGCACATTTTTGGAATCTTCTCCCATAAACCCAACAAATTAATACCAACGCAACAAGTTTTAAAAAAAATGTATTTAATAATTTTATCTGATTTCATTTGTTATAATTAGTTTTATATTTTTACTTTATAATTTTGTTTGTTATATTAATTTTGTTTGCCTATAACATATTTAAATTGTTGTGCGATTATATCTTAAATTTTTTGCAGATAAGGCATTTATAAAGTACTAGCGATCCACGGTGCGCTTTGCTACACCCATCCACAAAAAATACAATACACTTGGAAGAAAAATATGGCCAACCTCTTAACTCGAAAGCGCGCGCTATTCTCACATTAAAAATGTTTTAGTTTATATGCAAGGTACGACGCCTACTGTTCCCAACCAATCTGTTTTTTGCTTGACTATACATACACACAGAAAAACCTGTGTCTAAATACCTAATAAAATAGAACAAAATTTATGAGATATCTCTATGGTTTTCTTTCAAGAAGAAAGTCTTATTATTTTAATAAGGAAACCCTTTTTGAAAAACTCAAGAAGAAAACTTAGGATTTTTATTAGGTATTCTTCTTGTTTTTTTTCAAACAGGGTTTCTTATTGATTTTATGAGGCTATCTTTTTTTTATAAAAACATACAAAATTAACAAAAAAATCTCAAAATAAAACACTGAAAACAATTGGTATATTGCTCTTTTGGCATCTCCTTTAAAATTGTTTGTTTGCTAATCTAATCAATCTTTGATTTCTTTCTACCTTTTCTATTTTTCCCGGGGTGAAATGAAAGGTCAGGGGGGGAGCTTCTTGTAATGGATTTTCTAGAGGGGGTTTGAAGCCACTTAATTTATAAAACCCGAAAAAACCATGGTGAACATTTTTTCGCCAGGGTTCGAACCTGGTATGTTTCGTTTTGTAGGCACGCACTTAACCACTACACCAAATGTATATTTTATATTTTATGTTTTAACAAACAGTTTCTATGTTGATTTCTATAAACGAAATAACAAGAAAGCGAATATAATCAAGAAGATAACCTTATTAAAAACTTGATTTACACATGATCATATAGGAACCTTAATGAAATCAATCAGAAAAACCTTTTTTAAAAAATTAATTAGGTAGCCTAATGAAATCAATAAGGAATACCTTTTTGAAAAAAACAATTAGGTAGGCTAATGAAATAAATAAGAGATCCATTTTTTATACAAATCATAAGAAATCCTAATAGAATCAAAAAGTTTTTCCCTATGGATTGTTTTTTTTTTTGTGTGTCAAAAATGAGTAAAAAAAATTGTGAATAACAAGTTTTCTACTGTTGTCATACCTTATTTACTGGCGGAACAAATCCAATCAATTTAACAAGTTTTCTTATTGATTTAATGGGATTTCCCCGGTTGTTTCAATTGTTATTAATTGTCTATTTAAACAAACTTATCAAAGAAATAGAATCTGAGAAATTTTTAATTTTACATTTATTTCATAAGAGATAGAGCTTTTTGAAATTGTTTATCTTTATCTCTTTATAATTAAGAACTTAAGCCTAAGTAATTAATTTATTAATTCAAAAATAGTTCAAATAAAATTCATATAATTTCACAGAGCGGGCACGGCTTTGACATTGTTAACTTCAACACTATTGTGTTAATAATCAAAAAATATACATTTGTAAAATAAAAAATATCTAATTGTTGTTAATTGCTAACCAAAGGTTAGCTAATAGCAAGACAGATATATACCATTTTCAAATAAAAGAAAATATATAAAGAGAATGAAAATAAAGAAGTGGTAGTATAATATAAAAAGAAAATAGAGTGTAAAACAATTTCAATAAGCTCTATCTCCTATGAAATAAATGTAAAATTAAAAATTTCTCAGATTCTATTTCTTTGATAAGTTTGTTTAAATAGAAAATTAATAACAATTGAAACTACATCAGTTTGTTTATGTATTTAAATATATTAGGATTTTCTCCTCTATGGTATGACCAACACCGGCTTTGCTTACTTAAGATTTTTTACATACCCAGCCTTTCGCCAGACGCAAGATACAATAGAGGAGGAAATCTTTGCGCCAGGTCGTAGGCCTTATATGCAGGAAAACTTTAGAAAGTGAAGCTGGTGTTGGTCATACCATAGAGGAGAAAATACTTGCGCCTGGCAGAAGGCCGTCTATGCAGGAAAACTATGGTAAGCGAAGCCAGTGCTGGTTATACTATAGAGGAGAAAATCCTTGCAATTATTATTTATTACAATTATTTAACTACATAGCCAAACTGATGTATTTAATAATTTATATAAATAAAAAAACGAAAAAAAAAATAATTCAGTCCTTAATGAGTTAAACTTTTTTTTAAGTTTTAGCACCATTCGATGTAAATTCCAAAAGCTTTAAAATGATTGACCTAATATGCTTAAAAATAAAGTGCACAATCACAGTTTCATATGAAAATTTCAGAGGCCCATAACTCGGAAAATAAGGGTGACCCCCAACTTTTTATTTTACATTTTATTATTTTTTAATTCGATTCACCCTGTATTTTTTCCGATTGGTCAAGTTTCACTGAACTAGCCTTGTTCCTTTTAGGACTAATATCAACACTTCCAAGTTAAAGAAAAATTTATGAGGAACTTAGCGTCCACAAATACAACATTTTTTGGAAACTATACATTTTTCATGTAATAAATATGCATATGTTATTTCACATTTCATTTACTTACTTTCTTCCAACGGATTTTAGTTTCAGTCACCATTATTTTCAACAATTTTTCTTGCTGCGATTGGATTAGTTATAAACTTTGCAGTTATAGCCAGGGTTGTCAGATTTATTTTCACCTATTTCACCAAAATCGATGTGAAAAATCACCAAAATCGCCAAAACAGTTTTTTGTTAAAAATTGCCTCTAATATAAACAATATTTTTATTTTTAAAAATATTTTTAACAAATCGCAAAAAATAAATTTAACCAAAATAGCTAAAATTCCCCAAAATTAGAAAAAAAGTCTCCAAAATATATAAATATTTTGTTTTTATTTAAAATGATTATTGAGCACGAGAAAGGTGAAGTTTACAATGAAAAATAGTGGATATTATAATAAATGGAGACTTGCACATACCCATCCTTAAGATATTTTTCACAGCCTTCTTTTTTAGAATATATTTTATAGGAATTAAATTTATTCAACATTACTAAAGATGTATAGCATGTGCTTCGCAGTCGAGTTTTGGTGGAATTCATTATTGAAATCGGTCTTTCTATTAAGTAATTACCAGCACATAAATTAAAAAAAAAAAACAAATTTTTCTTTAAAATTAATCACCTAATTTGTAAAAAATATTCTTTCAACTTATATAGAATAAAACGAAGTTTTGAACTACGGATTAAGCTTAGTTCAAAACTTCCTTTGTATGTATAAAATAAGTATAAAAAATTCATTGGAATTACCAGCACATCAAGTACAAAACTAATGTATGTAGCTGTACATAATTAGGTAGAATATCACATTTTTTATAATCTTTAAAAAAATAATATTTTCTCTTATGGTTGATAAGTATCCAAAAGTATGTTAGGATTAAGAAAAAATAAAAACAAGAAATTTTGTTACCGATAAGGAATTGCAACATTTTAAAATCGAAACATTTTTGTAAAAATATATATGAAAATTGCGGTCAAGCTTAAGTTCGTTTTATTCTCTCTAAGAAAGAATACTTTAAATAACAAATTAGGTGATAATGTTAAAGAAAAATTGGAAAAATTTTAATTTTTAGACCCAGCAGAGCGGAATGCACATTTTCTAGATAGCTACCTCCGTCATCAGCACTCTTCGTATCTACAAATTTGAGTAGTGTTAAGTTGTAAACTTTAAATACAGTTTCCAGAATAAAGGCCGGGGCACATAAAATCCGTCATACGTTATACTTTAACGTTCTCAACTGAAATCAAAGTAAGAACGGAAGAGGTTGACATAATTAGTACTTTGTAGACATATATTAAAACACTTTAAAATGCTTTTTTCTCCATTTTACTCTATTAAATTAAATTATTTTGTTGTATTTTGTTTTAAGGCACGGCCTTAAAATCATATTTAGATATGAAATACATTTTTAAATATCAAAATGGAAAGATATTCGTGGACTTTAAATAAATTTATATGTTTCAAAAGTATCCGGTTTCCAGAAGTAAAATAATATTTAAATATGGAAAACAATTTACTTTTAAAACTTAAATTTTTTTGTTATCCATTTTGATATTCCTTAATTCAGTTCCAAATGTTGACCAAAAGTCAATGAAAAATCGCCAACAATATCGTCAACTATTTTATAAATCGCCAAAAATTCGCCATGTCGCCAAATAGGATTGAAATTCGCCACCATAGACTATTGACTATTATTTTGTGTTCGCCACGTTTGGCGAGAAATCGCTATATCTGACAACCCTGGTTATAGCTGGCATCTTAGCTGCCAGATTTTTTAGAGGTAATATCGTCATGTTTTTGGGAAAAAATTGTCATTATCGTCAAAATAGCTTATTGAAATCGTCATAAAAACGTCAAACGCTTTTTACTAATAACATTTATTGTTAACGGCAAAACATATCATAAAAGTCTTAAATCAACAAATCTGGGGAACAAATATAGTTTAGTGAAGCTTGACCAATCAAAAAAATATTACATAGGGTGATACAGAATTAAAAACTAATAAAAAAAAAATGTTAAATAAAAAATTTGGCGGTCGCCCTTATTTTCCGAGTTAAGGCCCTCTGAACTTTTATTATGAAACTATGATTTTACACTACATTTTTGAACAAATGGAACAAATCTAGTTTAGTGAAGCTTGACCAATAAAAAAAAATTATACAGGGTGATAGAGAATTAAAAAATAATAAAAAAATGTTAAATAAAAAATTTGGCGGTCGCCCTTATTTTCCGAGTTATGGGTCTCTGAACTTATCATATGAAACTATGATTTTACACTACATTTTTGAACAAATTAAGTCAATATGGGTATCATTTTAAAGCTTTTGGAAATATCAATCAGGTTCAACTAAATTTTTGTAAAAAAAAATGTAACCCATTAAGTCCTAAAAACTTGAGAAAAAGCGATTAAATTAATGAATAAACAAAAATAAGACAACAAATAAAATTCTCAAATAAAACACCGACTTCGCTTTATGATATTTTTGTGCATAGCCGGCCTTCGGTCGGGCGCAAGGATTTTCTCCTCTATAGTATGACCAATACCGTCTTCGCTTACTAAAGATTTCCTGCATAACCGGCCTTCGGCCGTGCACAAGAATTTTTTTCACAATGGTATGACTAAGACCGCCTTCGCTTACTAAAGATTTTCTGCATAGCCGGCCTTCGGCCGGGCGCAAGGATTTTCTCCTCTATAGTATGACCAACACCGGCTTCGCTTACTAAAGGCATTCTGCATAGCCGTACTTCGGCCGTGCACAAGGATTTTTTTCACAATGGTATAACCAACACCGGCTTCGCTTACTAAAGGTTTCCTGCATAGCCGGCCTTCGGCCGGGAGCGACGATTTTTTCCTCTATGGTATGACCAACACCGGCTTCGCTTTCTAAAGGCTTCCTACAGAGCAGGCCTTCATCCGGGCGCAAGCATTATCTCCTCCATGGCAAGACTAACACCGGCTTCGCTTTCTAAAGACTTCCTACATAGCAGGCCTTCATCCGGGCGCAAGCATTATCTCCTCCATGGCAAGACTAACACCGGCTTAGCTTACTAAAGGTTTCCTGCATAGCTGGGCGTAAACGTTTGCTCCTATATGGTATAACCAACACCGGTTTTGCATACTAAAGTTTTCTGGACGCAAGGATCGTCTCCTCTATGGTATGACCAACACCGGCTTCGCTTACTAAAATTTTCCTACGTACTATGCATAAATTTTCGTCAAAAAATGTCAGTAATGGCGACCGCCAATTTTTTTATTTTACATTTTTTTATTATTTATTAATTCACTGTATAATATTTTTTAATTGGTCAAGCTTCACTAAACTAGATTTAAGCCAAATACTTTGCACATTTGCTGAAGAAAGTGCTAAAAAATGGGAAATTAAAGACTAGAATCCCTCGTTTGCAACTCTCATATTATTTCCAATATTGCAATAAGTTTATGTTTTTATCAGGATACATTTTTTTAGGTCCAGTAATTTTAATTGCCTGGATTCAGTTTCTAACTCTTTTCTATCACTGTCTTCACCAAAATAGGAAATTGATTTTATAATGTCAATACGTCGCGGCTTATAAGTACTTCTAAAGGGCGGTTTACATTATACTACAAGTAATACAACATGTCAAATTTTTGTGTAGAAGAGTACAAGTAGTATCGTCTAAACATAATATGTAATGAAACTGTCCGACATTGAGAGAAAATACGAATGGAAATTTGACAGTCTTACGGCTCTCTTTATGTTTTGAAATTTTTCAAAAACTATTCTACTTCATTAGATCAGGGTTGCGTTTTTTTAATTAATGCAATCTTTTGAAAGGCAAAACTCGTCAAAATAGCAGAAAACCGCTGAATATAGTGCAAAATAGATCCAGTTGGCATCACAAATAAGTTTGTAAACAATGAAAAACTATTGTCAAAAGAACGTGAAAATTTTTTAATTTTGTTTTAGTTGTTCGTTTCCAGTTTTTTTATTATGGAAATGGCTAATACAACACCAAGAACCTTTTCCTTGTTACTTTTTTTTTAATTTGGCATATTTTTCACAAGTACGCGCACTATTTATTTGTTTTTATTGTACCGTTGATTTTCATTTTATTTTCTCTTAGATTTTACGTACGTAAAGTCTAACTGTCTAAACTGCCCTTAAATAATTGTCTTCAAAATCTAAAAAAATGTGTTTCTTTTTATAATCATTTAAAAGTTATCAGTTTTAAGGAAACTAGTTCTTAAAAAGATGCTCATTAGAATTTTCAACAATTTTTGACTTTCATTATATAAATTTTGAATTTCTGTACTCTCGCTTTGAAATATTTTATTTATGTATGTGTTTAAAATATCCTAAAATATATTTTTGAAAACTTAGTACATTTTATTTGTGGAATCCATATAACTCAAAATCAACTTAGCAGTGTCAATATTATCAATATTTGATACAAATAAAAAAAAAACTTTATTCTCTTTAATGGTTCGTAAATCCCTTAAATACCAACAACAACAGCTTCTAGCAATTACCAGAATTTTTTTGGTTTTATTTCTAATAGACTTAAAATATTATCAAATTGATTACACCTCCTCTTCAAAGTTTCTACCGATGATGGAAGTTTCAGACAAGCGTAAGGAAAAGAATGACAGACACATTCAACAAGTTATTATTGTCATTTTCATAGCTGTGCTGAGTTCAATTTGTAAATTGTAAATTTGGAATTATTTAAATTCGTCAGAATTAGGGTATAAATCGTCCCATCGTCATCATGTCATTTTTAGGACCCAAAATCGTCAAATCTGGCAGCTATGGCTGGCAAACAATCAATAGCACTATCGTTAGTTCTGTTTCCATTGCACTATCGATAGTGTTTCTTTGATAGTGATACTATCGTCGAAAATTCGGTACAGTAGTACGCATGAAAAAAAACAAACCCTGGGTTACCACCAAACTTTTTGGAATATATAAGAAAATGAATTGAAAAAAATTTGCATTTTGTAAAGCGCTCACAACTCGTCATTTGTTGTTGTAACTTATAAATAAAAATTGAATTAGAAAGCATTAATCCTATAGAATCTAATTTTCTGACTGTCACTTAAATGGTCAATTTCCGAAATATTTGCGTTCAAAAGTTATATTGCAGCAAACTTCTTCAAATCGAAAAAAAATCCCTAAAGTTTGGTAAATAGTTTTTTATTTATAAAACCTAAACTATTCGTTGGCCGCATAGCCACCTATACCAATCTATAGAGGGCAAAAGTACGATTTAGTATTGGTACTTGGCAATTTCCGAAATATTTGCGTTTAAAAGTTATAGTGTAGCAAACTTTTTCAAAACGAAAAAAAATCGCTAAAATATGGTAAATACATAGTTTTTTACTTATAAAACCTAAACTATTCGTTGTGCCACATAGCCACCTATACCAGTCAATATAGGACGAAAGTCCAATTCAGAATTGGTATTGGTCAATTTCCGAAATATTTACGTTCAAAAGTTATATGGCAACAAACTTCTACAAATAGAAAAAAAATCGCTAAAGTTTGGTAAATAGTTAGGTAGCCTCCCCTCCGGAGTGAGATTAATAGGCCTTGGTTCGCTTACTTTCAAAACATAAACTTCCAACATTTATGAAAAATATTTATTTGAATTATTTTTTACACGATACTAATTTAAGGGCTTAATAATTTTATGTTTGACGACCCCCATGAGATATCATAACGATCTGCAATGTTTGTAGAGCTGCAGGCTGCATGACCACCAAACAACAAAAAATAAATTTATTAACTGTTTTTAATTAAGGAACAAACCTAATGTGCTTTGTTTATGTTTACCAAAAGAAAAAAAACGAAGAAAAACAAAACTTAAAAATAAAAATAAAATAAAAGCATAAAAGAACAATCTGTTAAAAAGTTGTGAATTTTTGTGTTAGGTGTAATTGTGTTGTGTGTATTATAATTTAAAAAAAAATTAAAATAAAATATTAACATAAATTCATATGTAATCCATAGACTTAACTAATTAATAATAAATAAACCCTACAGCTGGGCTATTAACACCACCTGATATAAATTCGCCTTGGTTCAGATAATTGCATGGTCAATGAATTTTTCATATTTTATATGTTTTACACTTTAAAAATATTTCTTGTTCATTTCTATGTTGATATAATGTTAATGTGTACGATACACAATAAAATTTTATTAATACAACTAGAGGATTTTTAGTTTTACAAACGACTATATGATGAATTTTACATTTGTAGAAATAAATGCAAATTCGCGAGCCTTGTACTGGCCTTAAAAAAAAGAATTCGGTATAGCGTTCATATAATGTATTATAAATAATAAAGTGGCGGCAACATTTTTTAAAATGGTAAATTAGAAAGTGGTGGCAATATTATTACAGAATGATTGTGTAATAATAGGCTTTGTACACTGATTTAACATCTACCATCAATTTGCAAAGATGTTGACATCTTTCCATAAGAAATACCCAGGCCTAAAATTCAACATCTTTGAGCATCTTCACAAGACGTTCTTAACTCAGTTTGTTCCATTTTACATCTTTCGATTATTTGAGTGTCATCACTAGAAAAATGGCAATAAACTAGATTAATTTAGTGGCAACACTGAAAAAATTTCATTTATGTGGAAAAAATAAAAACCAATATTTGTTTAAAAATGAGCATCATACGAAGGTACACAAAATTTTTTTTTACATCTTCTTTCTCTAAAATGCTTTCAATAACTGTAATACTCTACATTAATACTTGGGTTTGTTCTAGCAAAACAAGAATTATTCCAATTATAAATATTTGTTGTTAACCCATATTTTTATTTTTTTTATTAACTAAAAGCGTCTTTGCTTTTAATTTTTACAGTTGAGTTGATGGTAGATGTTAGATGTAAGAAGATGTTGCAGATGTAAACTGATTTTCACATTTTCAACATCTTCCAGAAGTTTCACTAAGATGTTGGTAAGTGTAAAAAGCCTAAAACAGTATTAAAGTGGTTTTACACGACGTGTATTTGTCATATGACTTGTCAGTGTGATAACTCTTATGTAATTTCATGTATTTATCAAAATAGCCATTTTACATACGGTTTATAATTTTTGCTTTCAAACGTACATGTGTAATTACGTCTGAT
Source organism: Phasia obesa (assembly GCA_949628195.1). Lineage (NCBI taxonomy): Eukaryota > Metazoa > Arthropoda > Insecta > Diptera > Tachinidae > Phasia > Phasia obesa. The sequence goes on from OX451216.1 coordinate 99,128,289, forward strand.
ATAACCTACAATACATGGCAGAATCAACAAGGTAGACTCGTGGCGAAAAAAGAGTACAACTCTGTAATAAAAATACATACATTTTGTTGTTGTATAAATCATTTTTGGCTGTCAAAATAAAAAATGTTAGTACATTTTGACACTGTAAGATGGTGACAACAAATAGTCAGCTGAGCTCTTGAGTTTACCTGTTATGAATTCGCCTTGCCTACAATATATAAAATTTTGCAGCCACACAGTTTTGTATTGCCAACCACAGCTGATGCAAAGATGCAAATCTTGTGCTTTTGCCAAACTTTTAGTGCATTTGGTATCACAAAAAGCCGAAAATAACAAAGTGTCAAGTTGGCATTACAGGATGCTTTGTCACATCAAAATAGAACACGTTCTAAAAGAAAAATATGATATGTTCTTTACATATGGAAAATACACATGTTATGTTTGAAAGGGTTCACACGACGTGTATAGAATTTACACATTGAAAAGTGACAAGTCATATGACAAATATACGCCATGCAAAACCACTTTAACCGACATTATTTTTTCTTACCGACTTTTCTTTTCTATGTTAAAATAGTTTGTTAAGGTATATTTCTGAATATAAGTATATCAGAAAATATCTTTTACCAAATCTTTTGAATATTGCAATATTTTTGCAAAAGTGTGTTTACAATTTTTTTACATCAAATGGTACTTTTTAAGCAACTGTGAAAAAGTTTGCTAAAAATAGAAAAAAGTTTACAGTACTACATAAATAGATTTATCTCCGTGAAAATAACAAACTAAAGATAACAAACTAAACTTGTTTCACTCAAATTAAAGAGAGAAAAATTAAAAATGGCGACTTTTGCACTCATAAGCAGATACAAATTGTGTGTTACCGTGCTACCCCGTTTAAATACATGAAATAGTAGGTGCTTTTAGTAAAATGTATGGCAACTGCTTCTATTATTTAGCAATTTTTTTTGGATGTACGTTCTTCTTCTTTTTTTATGCATGGGAGAGGATTTTGACTTAACAAACTAACTTAAAGCAGCATGGCCACACATCAAACTGCTTCTTCAAACTCGCTCTTTTGTGATTGGGTTAGTAAAAAAATAGTTTGAAGAAAATCTAAATACTTTTGATTTTCACTACCGTCGCCATAGAAATTTGAAGCCAGTTTGATGTGTGTGCGCGTAATTACTTCAAATTTCATTTTTACATAATTTTCAAAGCGACAACATCTACTACTTTTTTCGACGCGGTATAATCAAAATGGAGGAGAAAAATTTAATTTTAGAGTTAATTGAAGTTTATATCGATTTTCCTGCTTTATGACAAGTGAAAAGTGAAGAATACATTAATGGAACTGAAAAATAATTTATTTTGCTCATTTTTAACCAAAAAAAAAAAAAAATAATAAAAAAATTTTAAAAGATTTTGCGTTTAAAAATTGTACGTGTTTCCCTTTGCAAATCACCTTTAAACTGAAGTTTGATGGAATGAGTTTGATGTGGGGCTGTGCTAAAAATGGTTTTACACGACGTGTATTTGTCATATGACTGGTCAATTTAAAAACCCATATGTAATTTCATGTGTTTGTCAAAATAGCCATTTTACATACGGTTTATAATTTTTGTTTTCAAACGTACATGTGTAAATACATGTGACATAACCTACAATATATAATTTTTCCGCCACACAGTTTTGTATTGCCAAATACAGCTGATGCAAACCTAGTGCTTTTCCCACATTTTGGTATAACAAAAGACCAAAATAACAAAATATCAAGTTGGCATTATAGGATGTCAGATGCTTTGTCACATCAAAATAGAACATGTTCTAAATGAAAAATGTCATATGTATTGTACACATGGAAAATACACATGTTATGTTTAAAAAGGTTCACACAAAGTGTATAGAATTTACACATGGAAAACTGACAAGTCATATGACAAATACACATCATGTAAAACCACTTTAAGCATTACCAATGCATACACAAATTTGAAGCATCAGTTTGATGTGTGGCCATGCTGTTTAACAAACTAAAACAAGTTAATTTAAAAAAAGAAAAATAAATTAATTATTAATATTTCTATAAAAATAAATATAATGAATAATATTAATTTTTATAACAAGCTTTAAAAAATTTAATATACATATTACATATAACAAATTCAAACAAATAAGTTCTTTACATTTTGTTTATTACTGTGTAAGTCAAAATCTAGGAGTTGTTCCTGGACGGTACCAACTGTGGATGAAAGCTGCATTTATTGCCTTTAATCTGGTATATGTTTTATATTCGTTGAGCATATTTTCTTAAACAAACTTTTAAAAATAAAATTTTCTCTACATTTACTCATACCACATTTCATCTTATAACGTCAAAGCTGAGTTGTTCCTGGACTGGACCAACTGTGGATGAAAGCTACGTTTACTGCCTTTAATCTGGTATATGTGTTATATTCGTCGAGCATATTTTCTTGAACAAACTTTTAAAAATAAAATTTTCTCAAAATTCACTCATACCACATTTCGTATTATAACGTAAAAACTAAGAGTTGTTCCTGGACGAGACCAACTGTGGATGAAAGATACGTTTATTGCCTTTAATCTGGTATATGTGTTTTATTCGTTGAACATATTTTCTTGAACAAACGTTTAAAAATAAAATTTTCTCATCATTTACTCATACCACATTTCGTCTTATAACGTCAAAACTAAGAGTTGTTACTGGACGGGACCAACTGTGGATGAAAGCTACATTTATTGCCTTTAATCTGGTATATGTGTTATATTCGTTGAGCATATTTTCTTGAACAAACTTTTAAAAATAAAATTTTCTCAAAATTCACTCATACAACATTTCGTCTTATAACGTCAAAACTAAGACTTTTTCCTGGACGGGACCAACTGTGGATGAAAGCTACGTTCATTGCCTTTAATCTGGTATACGTGTTATATTCGTTGAGCATATTTTCTTGCACAAACTTTTAAAAATAAAATTTTATCAAAATTCACTGAGTTGTTCCTGGACGGGACCAACTGTGGATGAAAGCTACGTTTATTGCCTTTAGTCTGGTATATGTGTTATATTCGTGCTTGCATCTGGGCTATAGTTGTAGGTTGGAACCTGCCAGGGTGGTGTGTTCTGAGCTGGCTGGCAACACAACTACAGCACCTCATAGAGTCATGTAACACAACATCACTAAAGATCAACAAACGTGTGCCACAAGCACTATTTCAATCCACAAAATTTTTAGCATGTGTCGCAGTCGAGTTTTGGTGGAATTCATTATTGAAAACGACCTTTCTACCCAGTAATTAGCAGCATATAAATTATAAAAACATAAATTTTTCTGTAAAATAAATCACCTAATTTGTTAAAAATATTCTTTCAACTTAGAGAACTTAATTCTTGCTTCAAAACGAATAAATATAAAAAATTCATTGGAATTACCAGGACATGAAGTACAAAACTAACGTAGGTGTACATAATGAGATAAAAAATCATAAATAATAATAAAATAATTCTTAAATATATTATTTATTATTAATAAAAAGTCGATTATTATTTAAAATTGGAAATATAAAAAATCATTTTTTATAATCTTTCTAAAACAAAAGTTAATATTTTCTATTATCAGAAAGAATGTTAGGTTTTATAAAAATGTTTAAAAAAAATATTTTGTTTGTGATAAGAAATTGCAACATTTTAAAATGGAAATATGTTTGTAAACTTTAAATAAAATCCAGAATCAGATATGATATGAAAAACATTTTTAAATATGAAAATGGAAAGATATTCGTGAACTTAAAGCAAATTTATGCTTCGAAAGTTTCCGGTTTCCAGAAGTAAAATCATATTTAAATATGAAAAACAATTTACTTTTTAAACTTCTTCTTCTTCTGGATTGTTGCTCATACAGAGCAACAATGTTGGTGCCAAATGGTAAAAAGATGCCGTAAACACTAGGTTCTTATTTGCAGCTTTTGTTCATGTCCAGAAACGACGGTTAGGTTGAAAACAATGTTTTATTTTAGTTTTTCTGTATGTAGTTATTATTTATTTTCCTTTATCCTTCTTTTTTTCCTTTCGTCAAATGTGTGTAAAATTTACTTGTTAATTTTTCATGTGGTTTCTTGATTTCGAACAATTTAGGTTATACACGATAACCCAAGCGATTAAACGTGGCTGATTGATGCAAACACAAATTAACTGTACCACGGTACAGCTAACCGTGGAAGCCAATCAGCCAGTGCGAGAGGGAGACGCAAACCACTTGAAGACCGAGCAACAAGGACGGCCTGATTGACCTTAAACGATAATGACAATGACGCGCGAACGTGTTCCTCAATCCAAAGCTACTTTACGACTCCTTTTTAAACTTCAATTCAAATCCAAATAAGATTGAAAGTAGCCACGTTTGGCGAGAAATCGCCATATCTGACAACCCTGCCAAGCACCAAGTTTTTCGCAATTTTTGTATAAGTAGTGATGCCAAGTATAATAGACTTTTCTACTAATTGCAGTTACCAGACAGTAATCACAAAAGAATATGGAAAAATTTTTGTCGTAAAATTTTTAAAAATGAGGTTTTGTATTTAAATAAAATTCTAAAGAAAATTTAAATGCAAATGCTCAAAAAATTATTGTTCAATTCACAAGCCCTTGTTATCATGTTATAGAGTTTATCGTCAACTTATTTTACAATAGTTTATGTAAAGGCGTAATTATTTATAAAAGTTTGACATAAAATGGGTTTCTGATTATATTTTATTAAGAAATTTAGTATAAAATTTACTATTTTTGGCTTTACTTTAAAAATTTCGTTTAAATTAAGATTTGTATTCGTGTACATTTCGGCTTTTAGGCAAACAATTTTCAGACATCTATATGAAAATTTTCAATACAATTCAGTATCGTTACTTTTGAGCGTCTTCTTCTGTATAAAATTATCGTATTTAAGCCCTTTATTATGAATGTATAATTTAAAATTGAAAATTATAAGGTGTCCCAATGAATGATGTTATTTGGCTTATTTGACGTTGGTTTTTTTACAAAATACTTAGTTTCTAACAATTTATTCATATCCATGAATAAACCAATTAAGTAATAGTAAAATAAATGATGAACACATTAAAACTATACGAAAAAAGTTTTTTTCGTATTTAAGGTTGGTTTTAAAGGAATTATTAAATATTCACAGATTTGTATTCGTGTACATTTCGGCTTTTAGGCAAACAATTTTCAGACATCTATATGAAAATTTTCAATACAATTCAGTATCGTTACTTTTGAGCGTCTTCTTCTGTATAAAATTATCGTATTTAAGCCCTTTATTATGAATGTATAATTTAAAATTGAAAATTATAAGGTGTCCCAATGAATGATGTTATTTGGCTTATTTGACGTTGGTTTTTTTACAAAATACTTAGTTTCTAACAATTTATTCATATCCATGAATAAACCAATTAAGTAATAGTAAAATAAATGATGAACACATTAAAACTATACGAAAAAAGTTTTTTTCGTATTTAAGGTTGGTTTTAAAGGAATTATTAAATATACGTCCTGAAAATATAAATGCATTTCCCATTAATAAATTTTGCAATTCCTTATACACACATTTTTGGATTTTTGGATTCTGCACAAAAAAAAATTGGTAAATGGCAAAGGTACGAAACCATAGCGCCAGGGTGTGATTGCCTTAGCTTCCTTCAAAATCTGCAGTGCGACCTTTACCTTCGTAAAGGAAGGTTATATACGATAACTAAACGATTACACGTGGCTGATTAACCAACCACCAACAACAGTACCGTAGTACAGCTATTCGAGGACGCCAATCAGCCAGTGTGAGAATGAGACGCAAACCACTCCCGACCCAGAGCTACTTTACGACTGCCGAAATGAACTTTTTTGTGTTAAACGGCTCTTTTCTGCAAAATTATCTGCAATTGTTTTGATATTGTGTTGTGCCACCATATTTTTACCAGAATTAAGTAAGAGCATTTAAATAAGACTGAAAAACTGAAACTGTATTTAATACAACATAAAATTAATTGAAAATTAACTAAATTCGCATTTAAATACGAAGTCAAAAACTTGCCCATATAATATAAAAAATATATAATTGTTGGCAAAACCTAAAAAAATCATTTTTGCGCTTTTTAATATAGAATTGGCAGAAAAAATCTTATTTTTTCTAAAACATTTTCTGGCAACTATGGTTATAAGTAAAATAAAAGAGTAAGTACTCAATATGAAGAAAGAGAGAGAGTAATTCGGTCTCTCTTCATATTGAGTGAAAATTTTAGTTTGTTATCTTTTCGCACGCTAGACAGATGTCGCTTAATAGGCTTTTTACACTGACTAACATCTTAGTGAAACGTATGGAAAATAGTGAAAATGTGAAACATCGGCTTACATTTGAAACATCATCTTACATCTAACATCTACAATCAACTCAACTTTCAAAAAATGAAAAGTAAAGACGCATAATTTAGCTAATAAAAATATTGGTTTTCAGCAAATATTTATAATTAAAATAATTGTCTAGCTTTGCTAGAACAAACCCAATTAATTATGTAGAGTGTTTAAGTTATAGAGAAAGATGTAAAAAATTTGTAGCTGACATTCTTTTACGCTCATTTTTAGACAAATATTGCTATATATTTTTTCTACATAAACAAAGCGAATTCATACCAGGTGGGAGCGTTAGCCTAGCTAATTATTTTTTGCTAAGTCGCAATTTACATTAGACAGAAAAATGGGCAGACAGACGAGATTTGTAGGCAAGGGGTTGAAGAGGTAGAGTGTGTATTTCATGACTAGTGTACTGGACATTTTTCGTTTCTCTTTTCTGCTTTTCGCTTTTTTCTTTTGAAACACACAAACATGTAAAGAATATAACACAGAAAATAAAATGTGCAAAAATCTGTCTGTCTTGTTTATGTCCAATGTAAATTGTTTAAGCAAGAGCAAAAGAGAATTCAAAAAATGTCTGCCCTGTTTCTGTCCTATGTAAATTGCGACTAATGTCTGATCAAAAATACACTGGTTTGTTGTAGCTGTTGCTGTAGTACTCCCACCTGCTATGAATTCGCCTTACACATAAATGACATTTTTCAGTGATGCCAGTAAATTAATCTAATTTATTGCCATTTTTCTAGTGATGACACTAAAATAATCGAAAGATATAAAATGAAACAAACTGAGTAGGAACATCTTGTGAAGATGTTCAATTTTAGCCCTGTGTAATTCTTATGGAATGATGTCAACATATTCTGCAATAGCATCACTGTAATATTTTAAGCTTGAAATGTCATTGTTAAGCTAAAATTTTTTAGATTTTTTTTTTGACATTTTGCACTTTTTATCGATAACATGTATAGAAATTTTGACGTTTGAGATTTTTTTAAATATATACCATGTTCCCACTATAACTTGAATTAATTAATTCGCTCTTCGAATTACTTTGGCGAATCACCCCGTTTCCACTACGCATTCTTAATTCAGTTAGGCAGTTGCTCATTTTGTTTACTTCAATTCAAGGGCTGCCATATTATGTGGTTTTTCGACTAACTTGTCGATTTTTAAACTGCATTACTCCAATTAAAAAACTTTTCGAAGGGTTACAAATAATTTGAAAGTTTTTGCGGGGCACGAGCAAAATATTCAAAGTCCCAAACGAAAAAAAATTTGCGTGGGAAGAGGACAAAATGTGTGCCTTAACACAAATTTAAATTATTCATGGGGAGGGGAATAAAATAATTATATGGAATGAAAATTCCAACCCGAGTCCCCGGCATATATGTTTATGTATTTTTTTAGTTTTTGTTGTGCGTTTTAATTGTTTTATATTTTGGTACCTGTAAAAGAAACGAAATAAAAATTTAGTACAATGTACAATAAAAGACAGGAACGATACATTAATTTACCATCTATTATATACAAGAAATTCAAAGAGAAACCTAAAAATAGAAAAACAAAAATACAAATATTAATTTAACTATTTTATTTAAGCTTTAGGTCTTTAAATACTTTTATTTTTATTTTTTTGATATTTCGCTACTCCTTTGTGTAGCATCATCAGGAAAAAATAACAAATTAACGTTATGAAAAATTACAATTAAAAAAGTATTGAAAAAATTTTCTTCAAAGTAACATATTTCAAAAAAAATTTTTGTCATAAACTTATTAAAAAGTTTTTAAACAAGTACAAACAATAATTAAATTATTTCTTATTTACTAAATGTCTGTAAATTTGAGCTACATTATCTGTGTCTGCCTTAAAATTAATTCTCTGTGTGTTTGGTGTATTAATAATTTGTAACATTTCTAATATGTAACGACGTTTATAATTGTTTTCTGAATTTAGTACTGAAACATTATCAAAATTGGGATAGTGATTTAATTCAGCACAATGAGAAGATAATGCTGTTTTTTGCGAATTAATATTCCTATATTTTTGGTCTGATTTATGTCCTGCTATTCTAGTTTTAAGTTTAAATTATTAATACACCAAACACACAGAGAATTAATTTTAAGGCAGACACAGATAACAAATTTACAGACATTTAGTAAATAAGAAATAATTTAATTATTGTTTGTACTTGTTTAAAAACTTTTTAATAAGTATATGACAAAAATTTTTTTTTTTAAATATGTTACTTTGAAGAAAATGTTTTCAATACTTTTTTAATTGCAATTTTTCATAACGTTAATTTGTTAATTTTTCCTGATGATGCTACACAAAGGAGTAGCGAAATATCGAAAAAATAAAAATAAAATTATTTAAAGAGCTAAAGCTTAAATAAAATAGTTAAATTAATATTAACAAAAAGGTCAAATAAACTATATAAAACAAAAATACAAATATTAGCAAAGTATACTTACATGTGTTTGCTTGAAGAAATTCAATGAAAATTACGTTTGATAAGTATGTGTGGTTGTTTAGCTGTGTTTAGTAGTAGATTCATTAAAAATTTAATATTTTTATTTTAGTGATTTTTTATTTAAAAAAAGTCTTGTAGTGTTTTTGCTTGTGTTATTGCAATAAATTAAAACAAATAGATATTTTTAATCTAAACAAAGATTAATTTTAATAAAGTGGAAGAAGCGGAATAAGTGCCTGTTCCCTAGTGGTTGGAAGAATTATTTGGTCCAAAGGAGGACAGTATAAACTGTATAATCAAATTGCTACGTAGTTTAATAGTATATTGTGTGGTAAGGTAAAGTTAAAAATGTTTTTTTTTGTGTTTGTGGTGTAGCTGGCAAAGTATATCCTTGAAGGATAGCTAGAGAAGGTCCAGGAGGAAGCCAGGTAGGCAATTATTATATTCAAAGATATTTTTTTTATTTGATCACCAAACCGAAAAGATATCATGTTAGGGATAAGGGCGACTGGAGGTTAACATCTGCCTCCCTATTGAATTGTTCCGGCAATAAGGTGAGTTGTGTAGTTTTAGTGTAATGTCAAGTAAAATTTTATTTTGTAACGAACCTCGTTCAAATTAGGGTTGAGAACACCCCCAGAGAAAAGTCCGGTGAAGCTAGAAGGGTCACCTGACCGGTACGGGTCTCGTAACAGAATATGGCGCCAGAAGAAGAACAGAATATGGAGAAAATTAAGTGTATAATACCTAGGCACTAGGAAATAGTCTAATAGTTTTGGAAATAGCTCTACTTATTTTTTTGGCAAGTTATTGGAGAAAAGAGCAGATATCGTATCCGTTTTGGTCTCTCCGAAAAGTCCGTTGTGCGAATATGTTTCTTTTGTTTAATGCTTGCTAGAAAACTTACGATCTCTTGAAACGTGGTAGAGAATGTTCTTAGATAATGTGTTTATTCTAAATGTACGCCCTACCTCGTATATGTTGGTTTTAGTAGTTTCAGTCTGAAGTTTTAATTTGTGGAGCAGTGGTAATGTGGATCGATATCCGCTCAAGCTTAAAGCTTGGAGACTGTTGTGTCTAACTGCCTTACGAACTGGCCTCAAATAGTTATGTGGGAAAATAGGCTGCATGCAAAATGGCACTATGAAAAATCGAAATGAATAATTGCCGAATGAATAATCACCCTAAAGTAATGAAAGATTGCCGAAAAAAAAATGGAAATTTGGCCCAAAAATTGTAAAAAATACCCAAATATAAATGAACTATCGCCCAAATTTATTTGTAGTTATCTTAGTAAAAATATAAATATTAAAAATAAATATATAAAAATGTCAATAGTTTTAATAAGGGCATTGATATTGGTTTAATTTATCGAGAAAGCTTTCAGCTTGCAACTTCTGTATGTAGTTTTTGATCAAAATCCAAGAAAGCTGTGACACCTGCTGCTCCTGGTGGTGCTGCCAAAGGAACTCTAAGTAACCGTCGCACAGTGGCTGAAAATCGTTTTTCGTTGGCCAAAAGTAAATTTGTTTTTTGTCACCGATTTTTAAAATTTTTACGTCATTTTGTAGTTAATATATCCAAATTAAGGTAGCCAAAAAATTATGTTAAAATATTGATAATTGTGGGCGTGGCATGCTGTCAAACTCAACTTTTTTTTTAATTTCAGAAAAAGGTGTTTTTCTTTGGTTTTTTATCAAAATTAAATGGTTACTACTCGCAAGCTATCATCGATAATGGTCTGCGGTTTTTTTTTATAATGTTGGTAGGATTATTGTCTTTAGTTGTTGTAAGTAGACACAGCTCTAGCGTTTAATATTAGGGGCGTTATGAAATATTTATGAAACTACTATATTTTCCTCAAATTTAAACTTTAGTGGAATAGAACTTCTAGGGAACAAAAGGGAACAAGAAACGTATACAACCACGAGAAAGGTGAAAGTGTCCTCTTTAAGGTAATATATACTTTTGCACCCGCCACGAGCCGCCTGTAGAACACTTTTTTCATTTTAATGAAATTACTCGAAAAAAAATCATATACAATGGTTCACTTTTTTGCCTAAAAGTTTATTTTTTTTAGTTTAGGCTACGTATAACTAAAAAAAAATAAATATAATACCTTCGAAAGGGTTTAATGGCTTTGTTTTGATCAGCAAAAAATAAGTAATAAAATTATCACAATGGGCTCTACAGGAAGCATATGATCTCTTTCTAAATTTACCTGTTATCAAATGTTAGGGTCAACCAAAGTCATAAACAATTTTATAACAATAATTGCGACATTAAACCACTAAAGTTAAAAAACAACCCCATATTGACGCATGAGTGCAGTTTTGTTCAATTTAAGCGCTACCTGTTATGAAATTAAAGATCAGTGTGTGAAGAACATGTATCTAAAAATTTATAAAAGTACGGATTCGTTAAAGGATTACTCAGTAATAACTTAATCCTTTAAGTGTACGGATAAAACATAACAAACGCAAATAAAAATATTTAAAAGAAAATGAAGAGCTTCAGTTATAAAGAACTGACCGAAGTGTATTTTAGAAACAAAAATCAGGAAGGAAATGCAAAAGCAATTATATAATTTCGTCAAAGCACTAAAAAAACGCTACAAAGAAGTTATATACAGTAAAAAAAATTTTATATAAAAACTGCAAAGTGGTTAGAAGGTCCACTTACTGTCGCTGCAGAAACAGCAAAGCAAGATAAGGCTGGAAGACCACGCAAATCATTAGTGGACAATTGCAGCGATAGATCTAAGAGGCGGAAGCTTAAAGATATTAACGATTCCTTTGGTTCTACAAATATAAAAGAATCTTTCCTACATCAATTACGATCACAGAACCAATTTACAAAAGTGGATATCATTGAAAAAGTTGTTAAAGCTAGTCCACCGAGAACAAAACGGATTCTTAAAAGTATACCAACTCCGAAAGATGCAATACAGTACACAAATGAGGAGGCATTAGCATTATTTCTGGATTTGAAATTAACAAAACAGCAATATATTAAACTCAGACAGCATGCGATTGAAAAAGGCTCAAATATATATCCAGCATATCATCACATAACCGCTGCTAAAATGGACTGTTTGCCATCAAAGGACACTATTACAATCACACCAATTTCGGCAGAGGTACAACTACAATCTCTACTTGATCACACAGCCGCACGCTTGCTGCAATCAATAACAGGAAATGAGTTGAAGAAATACGGAAACACAAAGTTAATTCTTTTTTGTAAATGGGTATGTGATGGTTCTTCGGGACAAAAACAATATAAACAAGCTGTATGTGAAAATATTTCTGACTCAGATATGTTCATGGTATCATTTGTATCATTGCGATTGAAAAAGATTTTGGAAGATTCAGAGCCTTCGACTAGTACAACGCAAACAATGGATATTTGGAAAAATGAGACACCATCTTCTACGAAATACTGCAGGCCAATCAAATTTCAATTCAAAAAAGAAACAAATGAAGTTATTAATAAAGAAATTAGTGAAATCAAGGCCCAAATTACAGCACTACAGCCATTACAATTACAGTTAGATGGGCAGCAAATTGAAGTAAGCTACCAGTTAGTCCTGATAATGATAGATGGAAAAGTGGGTCAGGCTTTGACTAACACGAAGGCTGCATCCAGCTGCATTATATGCCAAGCAACATCAACCCAATTAAACCAAGTCCCAGCAAAATCATTAGATAATACCGATGCATATGAATTTGGATTATCACCACTACACGCAAGAATACGACTTATGGAACACATACTAAAAATCAGTTATGATTTGGATTTCGGGTCTTCAGGATCAATAAGAAACAACGTGACCAACAAAGAGTTAAGAAGTTCAAAAAAGAAACATGTTCAAGATGAATATCGCAAACGTGGACTGATTATAGATCAGCCAAAACAAGGGTCAGGCAATACAAATGATGGCAATACCGCAAGAAGATTCTTTTCAGATCCAGAAACAGCATCTGAAATAACAGGAGTGGATTTCAACCTTATTTTCAGATTTAAAATAATACTAGAAGTACTTGCGTGCAATGAAGAAATTGACTGTAGAAAATTTGGAGATTATGCTAAGAAAACTGCAAAAATATATACAACTAACTACCCATGGAGAAATATGTCTGCAACAGTTCACAAAGTCCTTTATCATGGTGAAGATGTCATTAAATATCATTTGGTGCCACTTGGAGATCTATCAGAGGAAAAAAGGAACAAGGATTACATATTTTATAGAGAGCACAATACTAGGAAAATTTCACGGAATTCAACAAATGAAGATCTATTTAATATATTATTGGCAACGTCAGATCCGTTCATATCCAGTATTCGAAATCAATGGAAAGTGGACCATCGGGATTTAGATGAAGAAGCCAAAAAACTACTAAAGAACAGAAATAGCACAGAACAAAATATAGAATATTTGCAATTAATATTTAAGTCAAATGAATAAAAATTATATTTTCTTGTAGCTTAACCAAAAAAAAAAAAAAAATTTTTTTTTTGGGGGGGTGTGAGGTGAAGGTAGCGCAGAAGATCCAAGTACATTTTCCAAAAGCTTAAAAATTAATTTTTTATGCAATCTAGGCTTAGGTAATACAATTTGTTAATTATTGACACTATTTTTCATATAATATGCTATATAAACGCCCACAAAAAGGGGCGGGGTCCAAAAATAAATTTTTATGATTTTCTGGCTCCAGGGTAAAGACCTTGAACCTTCTTTGACATAAAAATGTTTCATTAGCTTAACAAATTTACAAAAAAACTTGTAAAAATGTGTAGTTTTTCAGGGGTTGGTTTAGTTCTTCTTACGGGAATTTTTTTCCCCCTGGTCCGATTTAGCCCATTTACGAACTTAGCCTGCCCTATCCTTCAAGATATATATGTACCAAATTTCAAGGGTCTAGCTCTTTTCGTTTAGACTGAATCGTGTTCATACAGACAGGCGAATGGACGGACGGCCGGATGGACAGACGGACGTATGGACAGACGGACATAGCTATATCGTCTTAGATTTCATCACTGATAAAGAATATATATACTTTTTTGGATCTTAGAGGGATATTTTACTATGTTACACACAGAATAAACCCATATTTCACTCTGAAAGTTAAAAAAATTAAAATGTTCAACTTTCACCTCGAATTCCTTCAAAAGTCCTCAATCAATTTTAATGTAATTAAAACTGAATCGAGCTGAGCTAAATATCTATCCATTAAATAAAAATTATTTCAATATTTTGATCGGTTCAAAAGTTACAGAATTTTGGCCAACGAAAAACGATTTTCAGCCACTGTGCGCCGCCACCAGGTACCGCCGCCACCTGGTTCACCGCTGGCCATCGCCAGTGCCGCCGTCGTTTTGAACCGACGCTGCCAAGAGCCGCCGTCGTCTTGTACAGCCATGGGAAAAATCAGCAACGGTTTTTTGTGCCCACTAGGGATGAAGCCACACACTCGGGAACGGCTCTGCGCATATTTATCGCGATTGGCTGTAAATGTTCTTTAAAGTCTATATTTTTAAAATATATAGTAATTTTTCATGGGAGTATCATAGATTTCAATGGAAAATCAATAACCATTTTCCCCTTTTTTGAAACATATATTTCTAAAGTCTACGCTATTAATAAAATTCCCAATTATGGGGTATTTATTTTTCCCCGGTTATTAAATTCCCAAAATCGACGCTATTTTATCGCCACTATCTTGGCGCACTTGAGTATAAGTGTATATGAACTTTAAATAGAAATGTGAAATTATTGGAATTGAGTTTATATTTTACCCTAACCCTAATTTTATGTACATACATACAGTGGTGTTCCAGAAAATAGAGCCACCTTTTACTACATATTTCGAAAAAGAAAAAACATACTAAATCTTCATAACAATTTTTAAGGTTTTTATTTTTGTGTGACCAAACAACTGACCAATTAAATTACTATAGACCGTTTTTGATAAAAAACTTAAAATGAAATATATACGTTAATACATTAGAAATTCAAGATTTTGGGTTTGAAATATAATAGAGCCATCCACTTCAATTATGTACAAAACTCAAAATTCCAAGAGATGAATAAAATAATATACTTTAATTATCTTTATTACCTCAGTACTAAATGGAATATAATTTATTTTTGATAACGGCTAAGCACCTTTTTGGCATAGGATCAACAAGTTTTTAGCATGCCTCAATCGGAATATTACTCAATGCTCCTTTTACTAATGTCCACAAGTGATATATATTAGTTGCCTGTTTTCTCTTAAGAGCTAATTTAACTAGTCGTCATAAGTTCTCAATCGGTTTAAGACTGGCAACTGAGCAGGCCAACTTAAAACATCAAGCCCATTTTTTTTTGCAAACCAATCTTGTGCCCACTACGATGTGTGTTTCGGGTCATTGTTTTGCCGAAACACTAATTGAAGCGGCATTTTCTAATCTGCGTAAGGCATTACATAAGTTTTAAGCAGATTTGTGTAAAAAATAGCATTCATTCTTCGAGCATTGGTAAAAGGAGCAGGAGTAATAATCCGATTGAGACATGCCAAAAACTTTTTGACCCTATACCAAAACGGTGCTCAGCCGTTATCAAAAATAAATTATATTCCACTAAGTACTGAGTAATTTTAAAGTAATTAAAGATATATCGTACGCAGTTGGAGAAGTAAGCAAGTACTGAACACCCAAAAAATATTCATGTTCAAGCATTAAAGCGAATATTTCGTTACCTAAAAGCAACTGTTTTGCAAGAGACATTGATACAAGAAGGTCTACAACTGGCTACGTATTTCTCATCAACGACAGTGCAGTAATCGCCATAAAACCGTGGAACTATCTACTACTGAAGCGGAATGTATGGCAGCATGTGAGGGTGCTAAAGAAGCTATCTGGCTTCAACAGTTGTTAGACTGCATTGGGTATTTTCAAAATTCACCTATAATTCTTAATGTCGATATCCAAGGCGCACTTCGTCTAATTGGAAATCCTGAATTACATCAAAGTACTAAACATATTGACATAAGATTGCAGTTTATCAGAGATATTCAGAAAAATAAGGTTATTTAATTAAAATATGTCAGAAGTGACTTACAGCGTGCTGATATTTTAACAAAGCCCTTAACGAACCAACTTTTCAAAAACATTTTGAAACTTTTAGGAATATTGCAATGAAAACAATGAGTGAGAGTGTTGAAGGGATACATCGTTTAATTGCAACACTGTTATATTTGGTCCAAGGCGAATTCATAACAGGTAAACTCGAGAGCTCAGCTGACTATTTGTTGTCACCATCTTACAGTGTCAAAATGTACTAACATTTTTTATTTTGACAGCCAAAAATGATTTATACAACAACAAAATGTACGTATTTTTATTACAGAGTTGTACCCTTTTTTCGCCGCGAGTCTACCTTGTTTATTCTGCCATGTATTTGGTCTAGCTTTTGTATTTTCTATTCGCAAGTTGAATTCGTGTCGTATGCTGATTGGCGGTTATATTCAGTTATTCATTTCTCCGAGATTTTATCTTACTGTTTATGTATAATATTACATCATATATTGTACTTTAACTTCTTTTATTTAACTTTTACTCTTACTTCTAACCTTTATGAATAAAAGAGCTATCTGAAATAATCAAATTTTTATTTATAATAAAACCAACACGTGTTTTATTTTTGCAACAGTTTTCATATGGGCAAATTCTAGAAATTTGGACCGTGGTATTTTTTATATTTGTTTTAATTATATTCCATTGTGTTGTTGATATAGGTGTGAATATGCAATATTTGTAAAAAGCGACTTGACGTCAAAAGATACTAGAGTGTCATTAGTATTAAGTTTTTTGTTTACTAGCTGTTCTTTTAATTCATATGATTTTTTTATATTGTATACATACATATATACGATATTATGTTTTAAGTATTGCCCCTACGTACTTTTTTAAATTATAACATGGAACTTGAACCGATGATACTATGGGTCGAAGGGGCATATTAACCTTATGGTGAGGAAACGTTTGTAGTTTTTAAATTTGCAGGCACGAGATTCATGGTTGCACCATCCATATATATATATATATATATATATATATATATATATATATATATATATATATATATATATATATATATATATATATATTGAATGAAAGTTTATGTGTCTTGTTCTCTGTGTGAGAGTGTCTGTGTGATTGTGTGTGTACAAAGTCACTCAGGGGATTTCTCCAGTACGATTGCTCATAAGCAAGCACACCCAACCAGGGAAAGTGGTTAAAATGAGAATGTATTGGTGTTTGATATAGAAAAACTCGGCATTTCATATGGTAAATTTTCGTTTTTATAACCTAATTTTAAGAATAAATGTGTAAGAGATATTTATATATATATATATATATATATATATATATATATATATATATATATATATATATATATATATATATATATATATATATATATATATATATATATTAAGTTCGTTGCTAAATACCCCATTACATTATGCAACTTTTGTCACTGCAATCTTACTCGTTTCTTCTTGAATATTGTCTTTGTGTTTACATACTGCAATTTTGTGCAGCAATTTGTATGGATGTTTACATTTTAAACTTCAAAATCAAAACTACAAAACTACAAAACGAATTTCTCCCCTCTCGGCAGCTAATGGAGGTTTGCAGCACAGAAGTTGCATAATGTAATGTAATGAAGTTGCGTAATGTAACGTATTGTAATGAAGTTGCTTAATGTAGTGTAAAAATTCGATAACTGTTAAGTAATGAGTACTAATTTTGATGATAAAGGGTAAGTCTATGTAATAACAAAATTTCTTTTTAGTTTGACAAATGTTTGTTTTTAAGAATATTTTTAGTTTTTATAAATGTACATAAAAATAAAATATTCACTAAAGACACTACATTTGATGACGATTAGTTGACTTCCAACGTTAAGAAAAATTGAATTGCGAGTTTCGCACCGAATAATTTGTACATATTTGAGGAATAGTTTATTATTTTTAGCATAGGAGTCAAGCATAAAAAGGCGAAATTGCAAAAAAGACAGTAACAATAAAAATGATGAGTGCAATAGCAGAGGTTTTATTCGCAGTTATAATAACGAAAAAGAAAAGCAATCTTGTTTCCATTGTGGATGGCGCATCCATGAATCTCGTGCCTGCAAATTTAAAAACTACAAACGTTTCCTCACCATAAGGTTAAAATGCCGCTTCGACCCATAGTATCATCGGTTCAAGTTCCATGTTATAACTTAAAAAAGTACGTAGGGGCAATACTTAAAACATAATATCGTATATATGTATGTATACAATATAAAAAACTCATATGAATTAAAACAACAGCTAGTAAACAAAAAACTTAATACTAATGACACTCTAGTATCTTTTGACGTCAAGTCGCTTTTTATTATATTTCTATTCACACCTATATCAACAACATAATGGAATATAATTAAAACAAATATAAAAAATACCACGGTCCAAATTTCTAGAATTTGCCCATATGAAAACTGTTGCAAAAATAAAACACGTGTTGTTTCCATTGCAATATTCCTAAAAGTTCCAAATTGTTTTTGAAAAGTTGGTGCGTTAAGGGCTTTGTTAAAATATCAGCACGCTGTAAGTCACTTCTGACATATTTTAATTCAATAATCTTATTTTTCTGATATCTCTGATAAACTGCAATCTTATGTCAATATGTTTAGTACTTTGATGTAATTCAGGATTTCCAATTAGACGAAGCGCGCCTTGGATATCGATATTAAGAATTATAGGTGAATTTTGAAAATAACCAATGTAGTCTTACAACTGTTGAAGCCAGATAGCTTCTTTAGCACCCTCACATGCTGCCATACATTCCGCATCAGTAGTAGATAGTTCCACGGTTTTTTGACGATTACTGCACTGTCGTTGATGAGAAATACGTAGCTAGTTGTAGACCTTCTTGTATCAATGTCTCTTGCAAAATCTGGATTGTTATACCCTTCAAACTTGACTGAGGTTTTACACTTATACTCAATGCAATAGTCAACAGTTGCTTTTAGGTAACGAAATATTCGCTTTAATGCTTGAACATGAATATTTTTTGGGTGTTCAGTATACTTGCTTACTTCTCCAACTGCGTACGATATATCTTTAATTTAAAATTACTCAGTACTTAGTGGAATATAATTTATTTTTGATAACGGCTGAGCACTGTTTTGGTATAGGGTCAAAAAGTTTTTGGCATGTCTCAATCGGAATATTACTCCTGCTCCTTTTACCAATGCTCGAAGAATGAATGCTATTTTTTACACAAATCTGCTTAAAACTTATGTGATGCCTTACGCAGATTGGAAAATGCCGCTTCAGTTACTGTTTCGGCAAAACAATGACCCGAAACACACATCGTAGTGGGCATAAGATTGGTTTGCAAAAAAAAAAATGGGCTTGATGTTTTAAGTTGGCCTGCTCAGTTGCCAGTCTTAAATCCATTGAGAACTTATGGCGACTAGTTAAATTAGCTCTTAAGGGAAAACAGGCAACTAATATATATCACTTGTGGATATTAGTAAAAGGAGCATTGAGTAATATTCCGATTGAGGCATGCTAAAAACTTGTTGACCCTATGCCAAAAAGGTGCTTAGCCGTTATCAAAAATAAATTATATTCCATTTAGTACTGAGGTAATAAAGATAATTAAAGTATATTATTCTATTCATCTCTTGGAATTTTGAGTTTTGTACATAATTGAAGTGGATGGCTCTATTATATTTCACACCCAAAATCTTGAAAATCTAATGTCTTAACGTATATATTTCATTTTAAGTTTTTTATCAAAAACGGTCTATTGTAATTTAATTGGTCAGTTGTTTGGTCACACAGAAATAAAAACCTTAAAAATTGTTATGAAGATTTAGTATGTTTTTTCTTTTTCGAAATATGTAGTAAAAGGTGGCTCTATTTTCTGGAACACCACTGTATGTATGTACATAAAATTAGGGTTAGGGTAAAATATAAACTCAATTCCAATAATTTCACATTTCTATTTAAAGTTCATATACACTTATACTCAAGTGCGCCAAGATAGTGTCGATAAAATAGCGTCGATTTTGGGAATTTAATAACCGGGGAAAAATAAATACCCTATAATTGGGAATTTTATTAATAGCGTAGATTTTAGGTATATATGATAAAATGGTTATTGATTTTCCATTGAAATCTATGATACTCCCATGAAAAATTACTATATATTTTAAAAATATAGACTTTAAAGAACATTTACAGCCAATCGCGATAAATATGCGCAGAGCCGTTCCCGAGTGTGTGGCTTCATCCCTAGTGGGCACAAAAAACCGTTGCTGATTTTTCCCATGACTGTACAAGACGACGGCGGCTCTTGGCAGCGTCGGTTCAAAACGACGGCGGCACTTAGCAGCGGCACTGGCGATGGCCAGCGGTGAACCAGGTGGCGGCGGTACTAGGTGGCGGCGGTACCAGACATCAGCAGTATTTGGCAGCCGCAGGAGTGGTTTGATGCGGCAGTGGCGATGGCCAACGGCGGACCAGGCGGCGACTGTTCTTGGCAGCGTCGATTCCAAACGACGTAGGCACTAGGTAGCGGCGGCAGTGGTAAAATGCGGCAACGGCGATGGACAGCGGCGGACCAAGCGGCGAGGCCCTTAGCAGCGCTGCTGGATTACGGGCTCTGCGTTACAGAGCTGCAACTGGCAGCGGTACAGGCTACAAATGGCAGTGGTACAGGGCTGCTACGGCAACTGGAAGCGGTACAGGGCTGCGGCGGCAACTGGTAGTGGTACCTGGCAGTGATACAGGGCTGCGACGGCAACTGGCAGCGGTACCTTGAAAAGGTGCAGGGCTGCGTATGCATCGGCGGTACCTGGCAGTGGTACAGGGCTGCGGCTGCAACTGGCAGCAAGACAGGGCTGCGACTGCGAATGGCAGCAAGACAGGCGGCTGCGGTTTAAAAAGCGGATACTATACTTAGCAGCAGCGCCCGTGGGAGTACTTGGCCGTGTAGAATAGTACTGCGAGAATATTAAATTCCGTTTCAGCACCAGGTCGAGTCAACACCGGTAGAAGATATACTTCTGTGGTATTGATTCTGCCGTTGTGGTAGTTGTACTCTCAGTAAGAAGTTACCGGGAATATTAGCTTCCTCCAAAAAACTTCTTACCTGCAGTCGAGCTGCTGGCAATCTGCCCAGTTCTTCAAAATGTTCGGCCTTTTATACCCATGCTTGCGCACACACATTCACACACACCCACATGATCGATCGTTTGTTTACATCGATTGACAGCCATCAGCTGTGATATTACATCTGTTTAACAGCTGACTGTTTTGATTGCACGTTTGTCGCTGACTTATAGGTGGCGCTGAATTACCCGACCGTAAATTTAAATTACTTTTATAATTATTTCTTAACTTAAGAAACAATATTGAAGTTAAATGATAATAATAATTAGAAAAAGAAGTAAATATAATTCAGTATGCAATTAACCAAATATACTTTAGATACATAATATCAAAAGTTAATAGTTAATATTAATTTAACTATTTTCTTTTAAGCTTTAGGTCTTTAAATAATTTTATTTTTATTTTTTCGATATTTCGCTACTCCTTTGTGTAGCATCATCAGGAAAAATTAACAAATTAACGTTATGAAAATTACAATTAAGTATTGAAAAAATTTTCTTCAAAGTAACATATTTCAAAAAAATTTTTTTGTCATAAAATTATTAAAAAGTTTTTAAACAAGTACAAACAATAATTAAATTATTTCTTATTTACTAAATGTCTGTAAATTTGAGCTACATTATCTGTGTCTGCCTTAAAATTAATTCTCTGTGTGTTTGGTGTATTAATAATTTGTAACATTTCTAATATGTAACGACGTTTATAATTGTTTTCTGAATTTAGTACTGAAACATTATCAAAATTGGGATAGTGATTTAATTCAGCACAATGAGAAGATAATGCTGTTTTTTGCGAATTAATATTCCTATATTTTTGGTCTGATTTATGTCCTGCTATTCTAGTTTTAAGTTTATTTTTCGTTGTGCCTACATATACTTTATTACAATTTTCTTATTCATTTCCGTTACAAGGTATTTTGTATACTATATTTGACAATTCTAATTTTTGGATTCTATCTTTAGTTTTACTGAATAATTTGTTTAGAGTATTTTGAGTCTTAAAAGCCATTTTATATTTAGTATTATCAAAGATTTTAGATTTTTCTAAACGTTCAGATATTTCTGGTACATATATTAAAGATTTATAAATTTTTTGTTCTATAATATCTCTTGTATTTGGATTACTTCTTCTCCCATATTGATTTATTAATCTATTTGTTAATTGTTTTGGAAAATTATTATCATTTAAAATATTTCTTATTTTTTCCTTATTATTTTTATGGAATTCTTTATTACTAATTGTCAGAACCCTGTCTATTAAATTTTTAGCTGCGTTAACTATTATTCGTTTACAATGTTTCGAATAATAGTTAATAATTCTTCCGGAAGACGTTGGTTTTTGATACCAATCTATTAATATGTCATTGCCTCTCCTTATGAGTAATGTATCTAAATACGGAAGTCTAAAATCAGACTCTATCTCAACTGTAAATTTAATGTTAGGATTAAATTTATTAAATGTCATTAGTAAATTGTAATTGTAGTATACTCGTGTAGGCGCAAACGAGTATAATACTTTCGCCGTTACAGACTTTAATGACCATTTTGAGCCAACAGTGCTAAAAATCCGCAGAGCCGTTCCCGAGAAAAGTGGCTTCATCCCTAGTGGGCACAAAAAACCGTTGCTGATTTTTCCCATGGAAACTATGACACTCACAGGAAAAATGGCTATATATTTTGAAAATATAGACTAATGAACATTTTGAGCCAACCGTGCTAAAAATCGGCAGAGCCGTTTCCGAGAAAAGTGGATTCATCACTAGTGGTCACAAAAAACCGTTGCTGATTTTTCCCATGGAAACTATGATACTTCCAGGAAAAATGGCTATATTTTATGAAAACATATATACAACCTTGTGAGTGACTTAAATATATGAGGATAAGGGCCAGTTTATGACTTCGTATTTAAATGCGAATTTAGTAAATTTTCATTTAGTTTTAAGTTGTATTTAAATACAGTTTCAGTTTTTCAGTCTTATTTAAATGTTCTTACTTGTGCTATAAATATGGTTGCACCACAATATATCAAAACAGTTGCAGATAATTTTGCAGAAAACAGGTGTTTAACAAAAAACGTTCATTGTGTTTGCAGACAAAAAATACAAACAACATAAAAAAATGCTTAAATTCTACTTAAAAACAGCAAAATTGTTGAAATACATGTAATATTAATATTTTTATAGAAAAGAATCAATATATTTTAATTAATTTACGTAAAATAATAAAAATACTGTCAATGGCCACACATTTTTTCATTCATGCACAAAATCAAGCTGATAAAAACATAAGGTTATGTGTAAACCTTAAATAGACTTTAAATGCACAAGAGTGGTCATTTAAGTTCCATTTAAGTATGTGGTGAAAAACTAATTTTCATATTTAAATAAAACTATGCAGCGGATTGTGCATTGAAATGTACATCTTCAAAACCCACTGTAGAATAAAAATTAGTCTCCATAATTTTGTACACATGTTTTTAAAGCATTTTTAAGCAATTAAAACTATATACATATGTATACAATTTTGCAATGACCAGAATTAATGCCCGTGTCAAAGCTTTAAGTTGTTTTTTAAATTTTGGAAAATATAATTTTTGTTACCAACATGTTTTAGTTTATTAATGAACTTGTTTTGTTAATCTTAAAATAATATGCTATCAATAAATTATTACCTTCAATGCAGAAAACTAAACTAAAAATTGTTGTTTTTTTATATTTAAACCATTTAATTTATACCAGGTATCCTTAACCTAAGAAATGCCTAAAATTAGAATATATTAGTGCATTTGCACAAAAAATGCGGATATTTTTCTCATTTCATAAGTAATTTATGTTTATGAAGAGTGTATAACTCATGATATAATAATAGAAGGTAATTCCATTCTCTCTTTCTGTCGCCATATTAAAGTTCTGACATTTGCGGGAATTATTTAAATTTGTGCTACCATATCACATACTTTATGAAATCCCATTTTGCGTTTTTTTCCCTTTATTCGAAATTTTAAAAATTAGAAACAGAAACAATCCTTAAGTTTATGTATGTAAGTAAACAAACGAAAATTGTTTTAGTTTAAATTAATAGTAATAGAGTTTTGCAGGATTTTACAAATAAGATTTTTAATATCCCTATATCTGACAAATGTGTCTAAGTTCCCGTTTTCTTATTAAGTACAAGTTACCCAAGGCAAGGTATGTTCATTTAAGAAATTATATTTTTTAAATTAGATGGAAAGCCAATCTGCCAGGCGTATCAAGAAAAATTAAAAGTTGCACAATTATAGGAACTTAAAATTAAAAAGTTTGGTTAATTTTATTGTGAATAAGGAGGATGCATGCAAAATAACTCTATGCAAAATTGCTCAAAAGCAAAAATGAAAAATAACCTAAGAGTTCCGAAATTTGGTAATATTTTGTCGTTTTTGAAAAATTTACAAATGGACAATTATTCAAAATGTTTTAATAACTATTACCATGAACTTCGTCACCACTTTGACGAGCGGACATCATTTTATATTGACGTCAACATCAATTTGATTATAATTTTGCATTCCCTAAAACTCTTATGACGATTTCGACGGCTTATCCATAACACTTTTCTGTAGAAAAATATTATTTTAAAAAAATTTTATATTATGGAATGAAAGTGCTTAATAAGAATCTGTTCTAAGTTTTTTCTATCACGTCGAAATTTTCTATTTCTTCAACTAATTTTCCGAATTGGGTCAAACTTGTATTTAAATCTTTTCCATTTTTAATTTTATAAACCAAGGCGATGAAATCGTCGTCGATACAACAAAATATTAACATCACATATTCTTATAAGTAACAAATAAAATTAAAAACTCATCGTTAAATGTTATGTCGACAAAGAGAATACCAACCTATATTGTGTGGACGACGCCAAATGGAATAGGGGTGATTCTCAGGAAATGCATCAATAAGAGTGTAAAAACAACGGTTTGAAGTCCTAGCTAAGTAGTTACGTTGTTTACCTTAAATTACAGAATTGTTAACATTAAAGATTTATTAAAATTAAAAAAATATAAAAAAAGTCAATGCCCTTAATGTCACTACTGACTTTTTTACAATTTTTTTTGCCAAATTTCCATTTTTTCTATTTTTTTATTTTTTACGTTAATTATTGATTTGGCGATTTTTTATTTTGTGGCGATTTCTCATAGGGTCAATTAGCATGCAGCTTAAATAAGTTTAAGGAAATCATAATCTATAACAAAATTTATTCCTCATAAGTTTTACTATTAAACCAAAGCACGTTTTTATTTTATGTTATTTTTATAAAATACACATTATTTTAAAATAATTTCCAAAATAAATATTTCTTATTTCTATTAGTGGCAACGCTTTTTTTGTTGTTTACATAAAAACATACTTCAATAATTCCGGCAAACTTCAAACATTTTTAAAATGGAACTACCTTGTATTATTATATCATGGTATAACTCATTGAATACAAATATAAATAATAATTATATAAACGACTAAATGTATATATAAGTTGAGGGTAAAATAAAAATTATTTTTTCATTTCAATTTTCAAATGTAATAAAAATGCTCTAATATAAAAAAGCAAAGTTAGTTGTCACTCGAGACTTCTTTAATATATAGTACATATAATGAAACTGCTACTTTCTGTATTTCTGTCTGTCTGTGTTCGCATGACTAGGGAATGAATTTAAATAAAATTTTATGGGGAGGTACCTTATTATCTCAATTCAAATATAGGATATTTTTTTCTCGTAAATTATCTAATTTCCAATAGAAAAAATAGTAAAAGTACGCAGTTTTACCAATTTAAAGGTACTGCAAACTTGATAGCACATTTTATTTTTGAAAGCGGGACATTTTAAACAATATATAAATTTTAGTTTTAGATATGTACATTTTAGAGTAATTACCTAGGGATAGGTACCTCTATATAAAGTAAATACATAAACCACATCTGAAGCACTATAAAAGTAAGAGTCTTAAAATTTGGTGTGAAATATTGTCAAAGCAAAATAGAACAAAATATTGTAACTACGCTGACGAAATAGCGGACAGAGCTAGTTGTTTCTAAATATTTAAAGTGCACCATTGAAAGCAGGAACGCTATTGAATGAAAGTTTATGTGTCTTGTTCTCTGTGTGAGAGTGTCTGTGTGATTGTGTGTGTACAAAGTCACTCAGGGGATTTCTCCAGTACGATTGCTCATAAGCAAGCACACCCAACCAGGGAAAGTGGTTAAAATGAGAATGTATTGGTGTTTGATATAGAAAAACTCGGCATTTCATATGGTAAATTTTCGTTTTTATAACCTAATTTTAAGAATAAATGTGTAACAGATATATATATATATATATATATATATATATATATATATATATATATAATAAATATAATAAAAATAGATCAACAATTAAAATAAATTTTGTTCTTAAGTTCGTTGCTAAATACCCCATTACATTATGCAACTTTTGTCACTGCAATCTTACTCGCTTCTTCTTGAATATTGTCTTTGTGTTTACATACTGCAATTTTGTGCAGCAATTTGTATGGATGTTTACATTTTAAACTTCAAAATTAAAACTACAAATGAGAGGACAAAACGAATTTCTCCCCTCTCGGCAACTAATGAAGGTTTGCAGCACAGAAGTTGCATAATGTAATGAAGTTGCATAATGTAACGTATTGTAATGAAGTTGCTTAATGTAGTGTAAAAATTCGATAACTGTTAAGTAATGAGTACTAATTTTGATGATAAAGGGTAAGTCTATGTAATAACAAAATTTTCTTTTTAGTTTGACAAATGTTAGTTTTTAAGAATATTTTTAGTTTTTATAAATGTACATAAAAATAAAATATTCACTAAAGACACTACATTTGATGACGATTAGTTGACTTCCAACGTTAAGAAAAATTGAATTGCGAGTTTCGCACCGAATAATTTGTATTTGAGGAATAGTTTATTATTTTTAGCATAGGAGTCAAGCATAAAAAGGCGAAATTGCAAAAAAGACAGTAACAATAAAAATGATGAGTGCAATAGCAGAGGTTTTATTCGCAGTTATAATAACGAAAAAGAAAAGCAATCTTGTTTCCATTGTGGATGGCGCAACCATGAATCTCGTGCCTGCAAATTTAAAAACTACAAACGTTTCCTCACCATAAGGTTAAAATGCCGCTTCGACCCATAGTATCATCGGTTCAAGTTCCATGTTATAACTTAAAAAAGTACGTAGGGGCAATACTTAAAACATAATATCGTATATATGTATGTTTACAATATAAAAAACTCATATGAATTAAAACAACAGCTAGTAAACAAAAAACTTAATACTAATGACACTCTAGTATCTTTTGACGTCAAGTCGCTTTTTACAAATATTTCTATTCACACCTATATCAACAACATAATGGAATATAATTAAAACAAATATAAAAAATACCACGGTCCAAATTTCTAGAATTTGCCCATATGAAAACTGTTGCAAAAATAAAACACGTGTTGTTTCCATTGCAATATTCCTAAAAGTTCCAAATTGTTTTTGAAAAGTTGGTTCGTTAAGGGCTTTGTTAAAATATCAGCACGCTGTAAGTCACTTCTGACATATTTTAATTCAATAATCTTATTTTTCTGAATATCTCTGATAAACTGCAATCTTATGTCAATATGTTTAGTACTTTGATGTAATTCAGGATTTCCAATTAGACGAAGCGCGCCTTGGATATCGATATTAAGAATTATAGGTGAATTTTGAAAATAACCAATGTAGTCTTACAACTGTTGAAGCCAGATAGCTTCTTTAGCACCCTCACATGCTGCCATACATTCCGCTTCAGTAGTAGATAGTTCCACGGTTTTTTGACGATTACTGCACTGTCGTTGATGAGAAATACGTAGCTAGTTGTAGACCTTCTTGTATCAATGTCTCTTGCAAAATCTGCATCGTTATACCCTTCAAACTTCACTGAGGTTTTACACTTATACTCAATGCAATAGACAACAGTTGCTTTTAGGTAACGAAATATTCGCTTTAATGCTTGAACATGAATATTTTTTGGGTGTTCAGTATACTTGCTTACTTCTCCAACTGCGTACGATATATCTTTAATTTAAAATTACTCAGTACTTAGTGGAATATAATTTATTTTTGATAACGGCTGAGCACTGTTTTGGTATAGGGTCAAAAAGTTTTTGGCATGTCTCAATCGGAATATTACTCCTGCTCCTTTTACCAATGCTCGAAGAATGAATGCTATTTTTTACACAAATCTGCTTAAAACTTATGTGATGCCTTACGCAGATTGGAAAATGCCGCTTCAGTTAGTGTTTCGGCAAAACAATGACCCGAAACACACATCGTAGTGGGCATAAGATTGGTTTGCAAAAAAAAAATGGGCTTGATGTTTTAAGTTGGCCTGCTCAGTTGCCAGTCTTAAACCCATTGAGAACTTATGGCGACTAGTTAAATTAGCTCTTAAGGGAAAACAGGCAACTAATATATATCACTTGTGGACATTAGTAAAAGGAGCATTGAGTAATATTCCGATTGAGGCATGCTAAAAACTTGTTGACCCTATGCCAAAAAGGTGCTTAGCCGTTATCAAAAATAAATTATATTCCATTTAGTACTGAGGTAATAAAGATAATTAAAGTATATTATTTTATTCATCTCTTGGAATTTTGAGTTTTGTACATAATTGAAGTGGATGGCTCTATTATATTTCACACCCAAAATCTTGAAAATCTAATGTCTTAACGTATATATTTCATTTTAAGTTTTTTATCAAAAACGGTCTATTGTAATTTAATTGGTCAGTTGTTTGGTCACACAGAAATAAAAACCTTAAAAATTGTTATGAAGATTTAGTATGTTTTTTCTTTTTCGAAATATGTAGTAAAAGGTGGCTCTATTTTCTGGAACACCACTGTATGTATGTACATAAAATTAGGGTTAGGGTAAAATATAAACTCAATTCCAATAATTTCACATTTCTATTTAAAGTTCATATACACTTATACTCAAGTTTGCCAAGATAGTGTCGATAAAATAGCGTCGATTTTGGGAATTTAATAACCGGGGAAAAATAAATACCCCATAATTGGGAATTTTATTAATAGCGTAGATTTTAGGTATATATGTTTCAAAAAGGGGAAAGTGGTTATTGATTTTCCATTGAAATCTATGATACTCCCATGAAAAATTACTATATATTTTAAAAATATAGACTTTAAAGAACATTTACAGCCAATCGCGATAAATATGCGCAGAGCCGTTCCCGAGTGTGTAGCTTCATCCCTAGTGGGCACAAAAAACCGTTGCTGATTTTTCCCATGGCTGTACAAGACGACGGCGGCTCTTGGCAGCGTCGGTTCAAAACGCTGCTGGTACCGCTGGCCATCTTGGCGATGGCAGCGGTACCAGGTGGCGGCGGTACCAGGCTACAAATGACAGTGGTACAGGGCTGCGGCGGCAACTGGCAGCGGTACCTTGAAAAGGTGCAGGGCTGCGTCTGCATCGGCGGTACCTGGCAGTGGTACAGGGCTGCGGCTGCAACTGGCAGCAAGACAGGGCTGCGACTGCGAATGGCAGCAAGACAGGCGGCTGCGGTTTAAAAAGCGGATACTATACTTAGCAGCAGCGCCCGTGGGAGTACTTGGCCGTGTAGAATAGTACTGCGAGAATATTAAGTTCCGTTTCAGCATCAGGTCGAGTCAACACCGGTAGAAGATATACTTCTGTGGTATTGATTCTGCCGTTGTGGCAGTTGTACTCTCAGTAAGAAGTTACCGGGAATATTAGCTTCCTCCAATAAACTTCTTACCTGCAGTCGAGCTGCTGGCAATCTGCCCAGTTCTTCAAAATGTTCGGCCTTTTATACCACGCTTGCGCACACACATTCACACACACCCACATGATCGATCGTTTGTTTACATCGATTGACAGCCATCAGCTGTGATATTACATCTGTTTAACAGCTGACTGTTTTGATTGCACGTTTGTCGCTGACTTATCGGTGGCGCTGAATTACCCGACCGTAAATTTAAATTACTTTTATAATTATTTCTTAACTTAAGAAACAATATTGAAGTTAAATGATAATAATAATTAGAAAAAGAATTAAATATAATTCAGTATGCAATTAACCAAATATACTTTAGATACATAATATCAAAAGTTAATAATTAATATTCAACAAACTCGTGTAGGCGAAAACGAGTATACTACTTTCGCCGTTACAGACTTTAATGACCATTTTGAGCCAACAGTGCTAAAAATCCGCAGAGCCGTTCCCGAAAAAAGTGGATTCATCCCTAGTTGTCACAAAAAACCGTTACTGATTTTTCCCATGGAAACTATGATACTTCCAGGAAAAATGTCTATATATTTTGAAAATATAGACTAATGAACACTTTGAGCCAACTGTTCTT
Organism: Phasia obesa; assembly: GCA_949628195.1. Lineage (NCBI taxonomy): Eukaryota > Metazoa > Arthropoda > Insecta > Diptera > Tachinidae > Phasia > Phasia obesa. The sequence goes on from OX451216.1 coordinate 99,158,824, forward strand.
ATTACCCGCAGAGCCGTTCCCGAGAAAAGTGGCTTCATCCCTAGTGGGCACAAAAAACCGTTGCTGATTTTTCCCATGGAAACTATGACACTCACAGGAAAAATGGCTATATATTTTGAAAATATAGACTAATGAACATTTTGAGCCAACCGTGCTAAAAATCGGCAGAGCCGTTTCCGAGAAAAGTGGATTCATCACTAGTGGTCACAAAAAACCGTTGCTGATTTTTCCCATGGAAACTATGATACTTCCAGGAAAAATGGATATATTTTATGAAAACATATATACAACCTTGTGAGTGACTTAAATATATGAGGATAAGGGCCAGTTTATGACTTCGTATTTAAATGCGAATTTAGTAAATTTTCATTTAGTTTTAAGTTGTATTTAAATACAGTTTCAGTTTTTCAGTCTTATTTAAATGTTCTTACTTGTGCTATAAATATGGTTGCACCACAATATATCAAAACAGTTGCAGATAATTTTGCAGAAAACAGGTGTTTAACAAAAAACGTTCATTGTGTTTGCAGACAAAAAATACAAACAACATAAAAAAATGCTTAAATTCTACTTAAAAACAGCAAAATTGTTGAAATACATGTAATATTAATATTTTTATAGAAAAGAATCAATATATTTTAATTAATTTACGTAAAATAATAAAAATACTGTCAATGGCCACACATTTTTTTCATTCATGCACAAAATCAAGCTGATAAAAACATAAGGTTATGTGTAAACCTTAAATAGACTTTAAATGCACAAGAGTGGTCATTTAAGTTCCATTTAAGTATGTGGTGAAAAACTAATTTTCATATTTAAATAAAACTATGCAGCGGATTGTGCATTGAAATGTACATCTTCAAAACCCACTGTAGAATAAAAATTAGTCCCCATAATTTTGTACACATGTTTTTAAAGCATTTTTAAGCAATTAAAACTATATACATATGTATACAATTTTGCAATGACCAGAATTAATGCCCGCGTCAAAGCTTTAAGTTGTTTTTTAAATTTTAGAAAATATAATTTTTGTTACCAACATGTTTTAGTTTATTAATGAACTTGTTTTGTTAATCTTAAAATAATATGCTATCAATAAATTAATACCTTCAATGCAGAAAACTAAACTAAAAATTGTTGTTTTTTTATATTTAAACCATTTAATTTATACCAGGTATCCTTAACCTAAGAAATGCCTAAAATTAGAATATATTAGTGCATTTGCACTAAAAATGCGGATATTTTTCTCATTTCATAAGTAATTTATGTTTATGAAGAGTGTATAACTCATGATATAATAATAGAAGGTAATTCCATTCTCTCTTTCTGTCGCCATATTAACGTTCTGACATTTGCGGGAATTATTTTAATTTGTGCTACCATATCACATACTTTATGAAATCCCATTTTGCGTTTTTTTCCCTTTATTCGAAATTTTAAAAATTAGAAACAGAAACAATCCTTAAGTTTATGTATGTAAGTAAACAAACGAAAATTGTTTTAGTTTAAATTAATAGTAATAGAGTTTTGCAGGATTTTACAAATAAGATTTTTAATATCCCTATATCTGACAAATGTGTCTAAGTTCCCGTTTTCTTATTAAGTACAAGTTACCCAAGGCAAGGTATGTTCATTTAAGAAATTATATTTTTTAAATTAGATGGAAAGCCAATCTGCCAGGCGTATCAAGAAAAATTAAAAGTTGCACAATTATAGGAACTTAAAATTAAAAAGTTTGGTTAATTTTATTGTGAATAAGGAGGATGCATGCAAAATAACTCTATGCAAAATTGCTCAAAAGCAAAAATGAAAATAACCTAAGAGTTCCGAAATTTGGTAATATTTTGTCGTTTTTGAAAAATTTACAAATGGACAATTATTCAAAATGTTTTAATAACTATTACCATGAACTTCGTCACCACTTTGACGAGCGGACATCATTTTATATTGACGTCAACATCAATTTGATTATAATTTTGCATTCCCTAAAACTCTTATGACGATTTCGACGGCTTATCCATAACACTTTTCTGTAGAAAAATATTATTTTAAAAAAATTTTATATTGTGGAATGAAAGTGCTTAATAAGAATCTGTTCTAAGTTTTTTCTATCACGTCGAAATTTTCTATTTCTTCAACTAATTTTTCGAATTGGGTCAAACTTGTATTTAAATCTTTTCCATTTTTAATTTTATAAACCAAGGCGATGAAATCGTCGTCGATACAACAAAATATTAACATCACATATTCTTATAAGTAACAAATAAAATTAAAAACTCATCGTTAAATGTTATGTCGACAAAGAGAATACCAACCTATATTGTGTGGACGACGCCAAATGGAATAGGGGTGATTCTCAGGAAATGCATCAATAAGAGTGTAAAAACAACGGTTTGAAGTCCTAGCTAAGTAGTTAAGTTGTTTACCTTAAATTACAGAATTGTTAACATTAAAGATTTATTAAAATTAAAAAAATATAAAAAAAGTCAATGCCCTTAATGTCACTACTGACTTTTTTACAATTTTTTTTGCCAAATTTCCATTTTTTCTATTTTTTTATTTTTTACGTTAATTATTGATTTGGCGATTTTTTATTTTGTGGCGATTTCTCATAGGGTCAATAGCATGCAGCTTAAATAAGTTTAAGGAAATCATAATCTATAACAAAATTTATTCCTCATAAGTTTTACTATTAAACCAAAGCACGTTTTTATTTTATGTTATTTTTATAAAATACACATTATTTTAAAATAATTTCCAAAATAAATATTTCTTATTTCTATTAGTGGCAACGCTTTTTTTGTTGTTTACATAAAAACATACTTCAATAATTCCGGCAAACTTCAAACATTTTTAAAATGGAACTACCTTGTATTATTATATCATGGTATAACTCATTGAATACAAATATAAATAATAATTATATAAACGACTAAATGTATATATAAGTTGAGGGTAAAATAAAAATTATTTTTTTCATTTCAATTTTCAAATGTAATAAAAATGCTCTAATATAAAAAAGCAAAGTTAGTTGTCACTCGAGACTTCTTTAATATATAGTACATATAATGAAACTGCTACTTTCTGTATTTCTGTCTGTCTGTGTTCGCATGACTAGGGAATGAATTTAAATAAAATTTTATGGGGAGGTACCTTATTATCTCAATTCAAATATAGGATATTTTTTTCTCGTAAATTATCTAATTTCCAATAGAAAAAATAGTAAAAGTACGCAGTTTTACCAATTTAAAGGTACTGCAAACTTGATAGCACATTTTATTTTTGAAAGCGGGACATTTTAAACAATATATAAATTTTAGTTTTAGATATGTACATTTTAGAGTAATTACCTAGGGATAGGTACCTCTATATAAAGTAAATACATAAACCACATCTGAAGCACTATAAAAAGTAAGAGTCTTAAAATTTGGTGTGAAATATTGTCAAAGCAAAATAGAACAAAATATTGTAACTACGCTGACGAAATAGCGGACAGAGCTAGTTGTTTCTAAATATTTAAAGTGCACCATTGAAAGCAGGAACGCTATTGAATGAAAGTTTATGTGTCTTGTTCTCTGTGTGAGAGTGTCTGTGTGATTGTGTGTGTACAAAGTCACTCAGGGGATTTCTCCAGTACGATTGCTCATAAGCAAGCACACCCAACCAGGGAAAGTGGTTAAAATGAGAATGTATTGGTGTTTGATATAGAAAAACTCGGCATTTCATATGGTAAATTTTCGTTTTTATAACCTAATTTTAAGAATAAATGTGTAACAGATATATATATATATATATATATATATAATAAATATAATAAAAATAGATCAACAATTAAAATAAATTTTGTTCTTAAGTTCGTTGCTAAATACCCCATTACATTATGCAACTTTTGTGACTGCAATCTTACTCGCTTCTTCTTGAATATTGTCTTTGTGTTTACATACTGCAATTTTGTGCAGCAATTTGTATGGATGTTTACATTTTAAACTTCAAAATTAAAACTACAAATGAGAGGACAAAACGAATTTCTCCCCTCTCGGCAACTAATGAAGGTTTGCAGCACAGAAGTTGCATAATGTAATGAAGTTGCATAATGTAACGTATTGTAATGAAGTTGCTTAATGTAGTGTAAAAATTCGATAACTGTTAAGTAATGAGTACTAATTTTGATGATAAAGGGTAAGTCTATGTAATAACAAAATTTTCTTTTTAGTTTGACAAATGTTAGTTTTTAAGAATATTTTTAGTTTTTATAAATGTACATAAAAATAAAATATTCACTAAAGACACTACATTTGATGACGATTAGTTGACTTCCAACGTTAAGAAAAATTGAATTGCGAGTTTCGCACCGAATAATTTGTATTTGAGGAATAGTTTATTATTTTTAGCATAGGAGTCAAGCATAAAACGGCGAAATTGCAAAAAAGACAGTAACAATAAAAATGATGAGTGCAATAGCAGAGGTTTTATTCGCAGTTATAATAACGAAAAAGAAAAGCAATCTTGTTTCCATTGTGGATGGCGCAACCATGAATCTCGTGCCTGCAAATTTAAAAACTACAAACGTTTCCTCACCATAAGGTTAAAATGCCGCTTCGACCCATAGTATCATCGGTTCAAGTTCCATGTTATAACTTAAAAAAGTACGTAGGGGCAATACTTAAAACATAATATCGTATATATGTATGTTTACAATATAAAAAACTCATATGAATTAAAACAACAGCTAGTAAACAAAAAACTTAATACTAATGACACTCTAGTATCTTTTGACGTCAAGTCGCTTTTTACAAATATTTCTATTCACACCTATATCAACAACATAATGGAATATAATTAAAACAAATATAAAAAATACCACGGTCCAAATTTCTAGAATTTGCCCATATGAAAACTGTTGCAAAAATAAAACACGTGTTGTTTCCATTGCAATATTCCTAAAAGTTCCAAATTGTTTTTGAAAAGTTGGTTCGTTAAGGGCTTTGTTAAAATATCAGCACGCTGTAAGTCACTTCTGACATATTTTAATTCAATAATCTTATTTTTCTGAATATCTCTGATAAACTGCAATCTTATGTCAATATGTTTAGTACTTTGATGTAATTCAGGATTTCCAATTAGACGAAGCGCGCCTTGGATATCGATATTAAGAATTATAGGTGAATTTTGAAAATAACCAATGTAGTCTTACAACTGTTGAAGCCAGATAGCTTCTTTAGCACCCTCACATGCTGCCATACATTCCGCTTCAGTAGTAGATAGTTCCACGTTTTTTTGACGATTACTGCACTGTCGTTGATGAGAAATACGTAGCTAGTTGTAGACCTTCTTGTATCAATGTCTCTTGCAAAATCTGCATCGTTATACCCTTCAAACTTCACTGAGGTTTTACACTTATACTCAATGCAATAGACAACAGTTGCTTTTAGGTAACGAAATATTCGCTTTAATGCTTGAACATGAATATTTTTTGGGTGTTCAGTATACTTGCTTACTTCTCCAACTGCGTACGATATATCTTTAATTTAAAATTACTCAGTACTTAGTGGAATATAATTTATTTTTGATAACGGCTGAGCACTGTTTTGGTATAGGGTCAAAAAGTTTTTGGCATGTCTCAATCGGAATATTACTCCTGCTCCTTTTACCAATGCTCGAAGAATGAATGCTATTTTTTACACAAATCTGCTTAAAACTTATGTGATGCCTTACGCAGATTGGAAAATGCCGCTTCAGTTAGTGTTTCGGCAAAACAATGACCCGAAACACACATCGTAGTGGGCATAAGATTGGTTTGCAAAAAAAAAATGGGCTTGATGTTTTAAGTTGGCCTGCTCAGTTGCCAGTCTTAAACCCATTGAGAACTTATGGCGACTAGTTAAATTAGCTCTTAAGGGAAAACAGGCAACTAATATATATCACTTGTGGACATTAGTAAAAGGAGCATTGAGTAATATTCCGATTGAGGCATGTTAAAAACTTGTTGACCCTATGCCAAAAAGGTGCTTAGCCGTTATCAAAAATAAATTATATTCCATTTAGTACTGAGGTAATAAAGATAATTAAAGTATATTATTTTATTCATCTCTTGGAATTTTGAGTTTTGTACATAATTGAAGTGGATGGCTCTATTATATTTCACACCCAAAATCTTGAAAATCTAATGTCTTAACGTATATATTTAATTTTAAGTTTTTTATCAAAAACGGTCTATTGTAATTTAATTGGTCAGTTGTTTGGTCACACAGAAATAAAAACCTTAAAAATTGTTATGAAGATTTAGTATGTTTTTTCTTTTTCGAAATATGTAGTAAAAGGTGGCTCTATTTTCTGGAACACCACTGTATGTATGTACATAAAATTAGGGTTAGGGTAAAATATAAACTCACTTCCAATAATTTCACATTTCTATTTAAAGTTCATATACACTTATATTCAAGTGCGCCAAGATAGTGTCGATAAAATAGCGTCGATTTTGGGAATTTAATAACCGGGGAAAAATAAATACCCCATAATTGGGAATTTTATTAATAGCGTAGATTTTAGGTATATATGTTTCAAAAAGGGGAAAATGGTTATTGATTTTCCATTGAAATCTATGGTACTCCCATGAAAAATTACTATATATTTTAAAAATATAGACTTTAAAGAACATTTACAGCCAATCGCGATAAATATGCGCAGAGCCGTTCCCGATTGTGTGGCTTCATCCCTAGTGGGCACAAAAAACCGTTGCTGATTTCTCCCATGGCTGTACAAGACGACGGCGGCTCTTGGCAGCGTCGGTTCAAAACGACGGCGGCACTTAGCAGCGGCACTGGCGATGGCCAGCGCTGAACCAGGTGGCGGCGGTACTAGGTGGCGGCGGTACTAGGTGGCGGCGGTACCAGACATCAGCAGTATTTGGCAGCCGCAGGAGTGGTTTGATGCGGCAGTGGCGATGGCCAACGGCGGACCAGGCGGCGACTGTTCTTGGCAGCGTCGATTCCAAACGACGGAGGCACTAGGTAGCGGCGGCAGTGGTACAATGCGGCAACGGCGATGGACAGCGGCGGACCAAGGGGCGAGGCCCTTAGCAGCGCTGCTGGATACGGGCTGCTCTGCGTTACAGAGCTGCAACTGGCAGCGGTACAGGCTACAAATAGCAGTGGTACAGGGCTGCGGTGGCAACTGGTAGTGGTACCTGGTACCTTGAAAAGGTGCAGGGCTGCGTAGGCATCGGCGGTACCTGGCAGTGGAACAGGGCTTCGGCTGCAACTGGCAGCAAGACAGGGCTGCGACTGCAAATCGCAGCAAGACAGGCGGCTGCGGTTTAAAAAGCGTATACTTTACTTCGCAGCAGCGCCCGTGGGAGTACTTGGCCGTGTAGAATAGTACTGCGAGAATATTAAATTCTGTTTCAGCACCAGGTCGAGTCAACACCGATAGAAGATATACTTCTGTGGTATTGATTCTGCCGTTGTGGCAGTTGTACTCTCAGTAAGAAGTTACCGGGAATATTAGCTTCCTCCAATAAACTTCTTACCTGCAGTCGAGCTGCTGGCAATCTGCCCAGTTTTTCAAAATGTTCGGCCTTTTATAGCCATGCTTGCGCACACACATTCACACACACCCACATGATCAATCGTTTGTTTACATCGATTGACAGCCATCAGCTGTGATATTACATCTGTTTAACAGCTGACTGTTTTGATTGCACGTTTGTCGCTGACTTATAGGTGGCGCTATATTACTTTTATAATTATTTCTTAACTTAAGAAACAATATTGAAGTTAAATGATAATAATAATTAGAAAAAAAGTAAATATTGTTACGAAAGAAGAATTTATTCATTATAAGCTCTGAACAACAATACTCTCGAACAACAACAACATTAATGGTTTATTTTCTTACAATGATGGAAGAAAGAAACGCCTCATACAAACATTCGCATTTACGCATATACACACACAGATTAAATAAACACTCTTCTGTTAAATACACAGCCACATACATAAATACAAGCATAAACAAATAAACAGCCACATATACAGGTATAAAGAAATAAATAGCCACACAAACAAGTATAAAGAAATAAATAGCCACACATACAGATATAAAGAAATAAACTATCACACAAACGGAAAACAAGAGCAATAACAATCGAACCTGCCAGACCTGTCTGGAATAGAACATTCTAGTGCTTTTAAATCAACTATATAAGTGAATCGTGCTGGCGAGTAGTATGGCAGTATTAATTTGAAAGTCAAAGAGTTAAGTTGTCGAATTTTTAAGAGTGTTTAACAGTTTGCTGTATTTCTGAACAGTGGTGTTAAATAAAGTGACTTACAGTAAAAGTAATAACAGTGTGTATTTATTTTGCAATTAAAAGAACCCAACGAAAGTAAAAACGTAACAATTGGTGACAGAAGTGAAATTGTAAAATAAAATAACTTTAAAAAAAATAATAAAAATAAAATTTGAAGAACTTAAAGTGGAGCAGCTGAAAAAGGAGTTAAGTAAGCTGGATTTGCCAACAGCAGGTAATAAAACAGACCTACAGAAGAGGCTCATAGATGAATTCAATCGACGTGGCATCGACGTTGGTACATATGAGTTCGAAGAAAAAGAGGAGATTGAGGTATGTACCCGTGCAACAACAAGCAGCATTGACTTTAATGCGATGTTTGCTGCTATGATGGAATAAATTTTAGAAGTTAAAGAAGCTTCTAAAAGAAGTGAAGAAGCTTCTAGAGCAAATAGCGAAAAACTGTTAGCTGAAGTACAAGAAGCTTCTAGAGCAAACAGCGAAAAACTGTTAGCTGAAGTAAGAGATGAAGTACAAGAAGCTTCTAGAGCAAACAGCGAAAAACTGTTAGCTGAAGTACAAGAAGTTTCTAGAACAAACAGCGAGAAACTACTGGAAACAGTAAATGAGAAACTGGAGAAAAATCAACAACTTCTAGCTGAGATTCAAGAAGTTTCTAGAGCGAATAATGAGAAACTTTTGGGACAAGTCAACGAAAACCTTCTACAAATTTCTGAAACCATTAATAAGCGAGTAGACTACGTAGAAGTCAAGTTCGACGAAAAAATCTCTGCCGTAGAAGTGCAACTGTCCGGTTTAAACAGAAAAGTGAATCTTCTAGAAACTAGTGGCGTCGAAGTACAGGTAAAGGATGTCGATGTAAAGCTGCAGGAGCTTGAAAACAAAATTATGAGCCTGGAAATAAGAGAAGGTCCAGTACGAGTAGTGACTGAAAACACAAATAGTATAAAAACTCCCAGTTTCGACGGCAACATACCCTTCAACGTCTTCAAATTTCAGTTTGAGACAGTGGCCAGTAAAAATCTATGGAGCAATGAAGAGAAAGTGATTGAACTGATTCTGGCACTTAAAGGATCTGCAGCAGAAGTCCTCGAAAGCCTACCAACTAGCTGCAGAAATAATTATGAGGACATAATGGTGGCGTTACAGCGGAAATATGGCGGCGATAATAAAAAGGAGCTGTATAGAATGGAGCTACGCGGCAGGCTGCAGAGAGCAAATGAGACGCTTCAGGATTTCGCCATGGAGATAGAGCGCTTGGTGCAGCTAATATACCCTGGGGAAAACCATCCACTTCTAGAACAGTTCAAGGTGGAGGCATTTGTTAATGGTATTCGTGACCCAGATATTAAGCACGCAGTTTGCGCTAAGCAAAACACATCCTTTGCTGAAACCATTGTTTACGCTCTGGCTCAAGAAACAGCAAAAGTCATTTCGAGGCCGCAGTCATACAAAGTGCGAAAAGTTGAAGTTGCTGCTGAAGATGAAAAAACAACAATGGACGACATAAAGCAAGTACTTGAGTCGGTAAAGAAAGTCTTAGATGAAAGAAAAGGTAAGACAAACGCTAAGTGCTTTAATTGCGGCAAAGTCGGCCATTTTCAACGAAACTGTAAGGCAGCAAAAAAACGAGCCAGATCTGTTTCGCCGCCAAGGAACAATAAACGTACGACTCATGGAACATCTCGAGAGTCGTTAAACTAAAGAGAGCTAGCACTACGGGGCATGAGCTAGCTCCCACAACTGAGGGCCCCACAATCTCCATATCTGTGATGCAGAAAGCGTATTCTGACAATAGACACAGGAGCGTCGCAGTCCATAATAAAGCCCGATTTAGTAAAGGGAAAAGTGGAACAATTGAATAATGTAAGCCTGCGCACCGCTACCGGAGAATTTGCTACTGTCTATGGTAAGGCCAAAGTCAGATAACTATAGCCAACATGAGTGTGGACCATGTGTTCATTGTTGCCGATATCGTGCACGAAGTTATTATTGGCGCAGATTTTATGATCATGCATGGAGTCGATCTGCGCATGGGGCAACAAATAATGATCTGGCGAAACGTCGAAATACCCCTTGATATTGGATATGTGAGTAAATCTGCAGTAAGGAAGTTGGTTGCTGTAGCATCTCAGAAATTACCACCTCAGGCAGAAACTGTGATATGGGCACGTATAGAGGAAGATTGTGAGTGGTAGAACCATCAGGAATTAAGAGTGAGATAATAACAGCAAAAGCCCTCGTGAAAACCTGTAAGAATGGAAAAATTCCTGTGAGAGTGTTAAATCTATCCAACAGTGAAAAGGTAATTGGTAAAAACTCTCAGATAGCCCAATGTACACCAGCAGAGGCCATAATTAATTGCGAGAGAAACTCGGAGCCTGAAAAACTGTCAACTAAAGAGCGCGAAATACTAGCAGAACACGTGGGGAAATGGGTAGCAGAGCTGAAGCCACCTGACAGAAACAAAGCCAAGCAGCCGCTACGAAAGTACGCCTCTGTCTTCGCCCTAAAAGATAAAAGCCAAGGTAGAACGGCAATAGTGAAGCATGAAATAAATACTGGCGAAGCGAAGCCCATAAAACAAGCCCCCAGGAGCATTCCCCTAGCCAAGCGGAGCGAAGTAAAGCAGCTAGTCAACGAAATGGAGCGAGACGGAATTATCGAACCGTCTTCGAGTCCTTGGAGCTCGCCGGTAGTTTTAGTAAAGAAGAAAGATGGCAGCACTAGATTCTGCGTATTAGTCCCCATAATTTTTTTTACATGTTTTTAAAGCATTTTTAAGCAATTAAAACTATATACATATTGTTACGAAAGAAGAATTTATTTATTATAAGCTCTGAACAACAATACTCTCGAACAACAACAACAACATTAATGGCTTATTTTCCAACAATGATGATAGAAAGAAACAAACAATAAAGAGTAACGCCTTAAACAATTACGCATACACACACACAGATTAAAATAAACACTCTTCTGTTAAATACACAGCCACATACATAAATACAAGCATAAACAAATAAACAGCCACACACACAGGTATAAAGAAATAAATAGCCACAAACACAGGTATAAAGAAATAACCAATCACACAAACAAAAACAAGAGCAATAACAATCGAACCTGCCAGATATGTCTGGAATAGAACATTCTGGTGCTCTTAAAGCACCTATATAAATGAATCGTGCTGGCGAGTAGTAATGGCAGTATTAATTTAAAAAGTCAAAGAGTTAAGTTGTCGAATATTAAGAGTGTTTAACAGTTTGCTGTATTTTTGAACAGTGGTGTTAAATAAATAAAGTGATTTACAGTAAAAGTAATAACAGAGTGTATTTATTTTGCAATTAAAAGAACCCAACGTAAAGTAAAAACGTAACAATTGGTGTCAGAAGTGGGATTGTAAAATAAAATAACTTAAAAAAATAATAAAAATGAAATTTGAAGATCTTAAAGTGGAGCAGCTGAAAAAGGAGTTGAGTAAGCTGGATTTGCCAACAGCAGGTAACAAAACAGAACTGCAGAAGAGGCTCATAGATGAATTCAAGCGTCGTGGCATGGACATTGGCGCATATGAGTTTGATGAAAAAGAGATGACAGAGGTATGTAGCCGTGAAACAACAACAGCAAGTAGCATGGACCTCAATACGATGTTTGCCGCTATGATGGAGAAAATGGGAGAAAACTCTAGAATGCTTCTAGAAAATGTAAATGGAAAGCTAGTCGAAGTACAAGAAGCTTCTAGAGCAAACAGCGAAAAACTGTTAGCTGAAGTACAAGAAGTTTCTAGAGCAAACAGCGAGAAACTACTGGAAACAGTAAATGAGAAACTGGAGAAGAATCAACAACTTCTAGCTGAGATTCAAGAAGTTTCTAGAGCGAACAATGAGAAACTTTTGGAAAAAGTCAACGAGAACCTCATACAAATTTCTGAAACCATTAATAAGCGAGTAGACTACGTAGAAGTCAAGTTCGACGAAAAAATCTCTGCCGTAGAAGTGCAACTGTCTGGATTAAACAGAAAAGTGAATCTTCTAGAAACTAGTGGCGTCGAAGTACAGGTAAAGGATGTCGATGTAAAGCTGCAGGAGCTTGAAAACAAAATTATGAGCCTGGAAATAAGAGAAGGTCCAGTACGAGTAGTGACTGAAAACACAAATAGGATAAAAGCTCCCAGTTTCGACGGCAACATACCCTTCAACGTCTTCAAATTTCAGTTTGAGACAGTGGCCAGTAAAAATCTATGGAGCAATGAAGAGAAAGCGATTGAACTGATTCTGGCACTTAAAGGATCTGCAGCAGAAGTCCTCGAAAGCCTACCAACTAGCTGCAGAAATAATTATGAGGACATAATGGTGGCGTTACAGCGGAAATATGGCGGCGATCATAAAAAGGAGCTGTATAGAATGGAGCTACGCGGCAGGCTGCAGAGAGCAAATGAGACGCTTCAGGATTTCGCCATGGAGATAGAGCGCTTGGTGCAGCTAATATACCCTGGGGAAAACCATCCACTTCTAGAACAGTTCAAGGTGGAGGCATTTGTTAATGGTATTCGTGACCCAGATATTAAGCACGCAGTTTGCGCTAAGCAAAACACATCCTTTGCTGAAACCATTACTTACGCTCTGGCTCAAGAAACAGCAAAAGTCATTTCGAGGCCGCAGTCATACAAAGTGCGAAAAGTTAAAGTTGCTGCTGAAGATGAGAAAACAACAATGGACGACATAAAGCAAGTACTTGAGTCGGTAAAGAAAGTCTTAGACGAAAGACAAAGTAAAACAAACGCTAAGTGCTTTAATTGCGGCAAAGTCGGCCATTTTCAACGAAACTGTAAGGCAGCAAGAAAACGAGCCAGATCTGTTTCGCCGCCAAGAAACAATAAACGTGCGACTCATGGAACATCTCAAGAGTCGTTAAACTAAAGAGAGCTAGCACTACGGGGCATGAGCTAGCTCCCACAACCGAGGGCCCCACAATCTCCATATCTGTGATGCAGCAGCAAAACAGCAATCTTACTGCAAGTGGGTATATCAACGGAGGAAAGCGTATTCTGACAATAGACACAGGAGCGTCGCAGTCTATAATAAGGCCCGATTTAGTAAAGGGAAAAGTGGAACAGTCTAAGGTTGAAGGATGGCTGCTTATGTCGCACTTGGGAAAGCACAGACGGCAAAACTGTGCTAGACTTAATCGTCGTGCCATCCTCCAAGATCAAAGAGGTCGTGAAACAATTCCACAATGGTCCTAGTGGAGGTCACCTTGGTGTAACGAAGACGCTGGAAAAGATAAAACAACGGTTCTATTGGGTCGGCTGTCAACAAGCCGTAGCAGAGTGGATAGCCAATTGCCAGGAGTGCATTGCAGCAAAGGGTCCAGTACGAAGGAGTCGGGGGCAGCTTCAGCAGTACAATTCAGGCGCTCCCTTTGAACGTATAGCGATGGACGTAGCAGGTCCCTTCCCTGCTAGCAATGCTGGAAACCGATACGTCTTAGTGGTCATGGACTATTTTAGCAAATGGCCGGAAGTATATGCCATTCCCAATCAAGAAGCCAGAACGATTGTAGACGCTTTTATAAGCAACTGGGTGTGTCGCTATGGTGTTCCCTTAGAACTGCACTCCGGCCAAGGCCGAAATTTTGAATCCGTTATATTTAAAGAGATGTGCGAGGTATACGGAATAAGAAAGACCAGAACGACACCGTTACATCCGCAATCTGATGGTATGGTCGAACGATTCAATCGAACCTTGGAAGAATACCTGAGAAAAGTGGTCAGCGCACATCAGAGGGACTGGGATGAGCATATACCCAAGTTTTTATTGGCATATACAGTGAGCGAAACAACTATATGTGCATATGATGATTTTACATGTTGTGCTCTCTATATTTTAAAGAACCATCTAACAATAAAATTTTAGTATACAAAACTAATGACAAATTCTTTACACTTTATTTTGTTAAATTATTTTTTAAATTTACTTTTCAATAGTACCGTTATCAACATGTATTCATTGTCGTTAATTTTTTGTCAAAGGAAACAATTATATGTGCAAAAATAAAGTTCTAATTTATTTCAATTCAATTTCAATAAAAAACTAATTCTTATTTATAAACTAATACTCAGTTTGGCCTCCTCTATTTATTTGTACCCATGTAGCCATCCGTCGTGGCATTGAATCAACTAGGCGGTGCAGGATAACATCATCCAATCTCTCCCATTCTTCTTGAATGGCCGTTTTAAGTGACTTGAGATTTTCAAATTGCCTTCCATTTTTATAAACTTTATTCGACAATATGCCCCACAAATTCTCTATCGGATTTAGGTCCGGACTGACAGCAGGCCACTTTAATACGGGGATATTTCTCTCTTCAAAAAATTGCCTTGTGCGTCTTGCAGTATGTATGGGTGCATTATCCTGTTGAAATATCCAATTAGCGCCATATTTATCACCTGCAAATTCAATGAGCTCAGAATCAAGCAGTTCTGAGCTCATTTCGGAATTCGGAATTCATTCTGCTCGAAATAAAGCAAATGTTACTCTTCCCGCGATAACCAAATGCCGCTCATAACATAAGTGATCCTCCTTGAAAGTTTCTTGCGAAGCGTTTTTGAAGTGGAAGCCTTAAGTCTTGCCAGCTCATTTGGTAACCATCAGGGCCATCCAAATTAAATTTTTTCTCATCTGAAAAAATAACGGATTGCCACTTTTCGTCCCAGAATTTATGTGTTTCTGAGAATTCCATTCTACAAACTTTGTGCTTATCCAACAGCTTCGGTTCGGGCAAACGTTTTCGATATTGAAGATGTTCACTGGTGCTTAATATTTGCTGAACTCTTCTCTTGGTGACATTTAGACCCATTTGGTGTTTTATTTGTCCTGGACTCATGGATTTTGAAGCAGTTAAGCGTCTAATTTCACGTTTGCACCTATCGTTGACAATTGGCTTGCGACCTTTACGTTTCGTACAACCATAATTGTTTGGATTTTTCAAATAATTTGATATAGTATTTCTATGTCTTTTGATCCTTACTGATATTGCTTTGATGCTAGAGCCAGTTTCAGACAGAATTTTAACTTCATTCTGTTCGAGTTCAGTCAATGAACGCCCTCGAGACATATTTACCTGCATATAAAGACAAAATTTTAAAAATTTATGTTTGTGAACAAAAAAATATTTTAATTTACCTTCAATTATTACTTTCACTAAATATACACTAAAAATTATTGCTAAATAACTTTTTCAACCGTACAGTTGCACGTTCAACTATTAGTGCACATATAATTGTTTCCTTTGACAAAAAATTAACGACAATGAACACATGTTGATAACGGTACTATTGAAAAGTAAATTACAAAAATAATTTAACAAAAACAAGTGTAAAGAATCTGTTATCAATTTTGTATACTAGAATTTTATTGTTAGATGAGTCACTAAAATGTAGAGAGGAAAACATGTAAAATCATCATATGCACATATAGTTGTTTCGCTCACTGTAGATCAGCTGTTCACTATTCCACCTCACGAACACCAGCGAAAATAGTCTTTGGATCTGAGCTAAATTTGCCTGCAGATTTAGAGTTTGGTGTTAAGCCAACATCGGCAGAAGGAGACGGCGAAAACTCTAGTCAGGCGCAAAGGGACCTTCAGGAGATTCACGAATTCGTGCGGAGTCGGATAAAATTAACCAGTGATAAAATGAAAGCCAGATATGATCGAGCTGCCAACTCTGAGGGATTTAACGAGGGACAACTGGTTCTACTTTTTAACCCACAACGGAAGAAAGGATTATCACCCAAACTACAAACTCATTGGGATGGACCTTATAAAGTAATAAAGCGGCTAAACGACGTAGTTTACAGAATACAGAAATTCCAGAGCCCAAGATCAAAAATGAAAGTTGTGCACTTGGAGCGGCTAGCCAACTATGGAAAAGGTACATCTGTGTCTGTTCGGGACGAACAGGTTTGAGAAGGGGGTAGTGTTACGAAAGAAGAATTTATTTATTATAAGCTCTGAACAACAATACTCTCGAACAACAACAACAACATTAATGGCTTATTTTCCTACAATGATGATAGAAAGAAACAAACAATAAAGAGTAACGCCTTAAACAATTACGCATACACACACACAGATTAAAATAAACACTCTTCTGTTAAATACACAGCCACATACATAAATACAAGCATAAACAAATAAACAGCCACACACACAGGTATAAAGAAATAAATAGCCACAAACACAGGTATAAAGAAATAACCAATCACACAAACAAAAACAAGAGCAATAACAATCGAACCTGCCAGATATGTCTGGAATAGAACATTCTGGTGCTCTTAAAGCACCTATATAAATGAATCGTGCTGGCGAGTAGTAATGGCAGCATTAATTTAAAAAGTCAAAGAGTTAAGTTGTCGAATATTAAGAGTGTTTAACAGTTTGCTGTATTTTTGAACAGTGGTGTTAAATAAATAAAGTGATTTACAGTAAAAGTAATAACAGAGTGTATTTATTTTGCAATTAAAAGAACCCAACGTAAAGTAAAAACGTAACAATATGTATACAATTTTGCAATGGCCAGAATTAATGCCCGTCTCAAAGCTTTAAGTTGTTTTTTAAATTTTAGAAAATATAATTTTTGTTACCAACATGTTTTAGTTTATTAATGAACTTGTTTTGTTAATCTTAAAATAATATGCTATCAATAAATTATTACCTTCAATGCAGAAAACTAAACTAAAAATTTTTGTTTTTTTATATTTAAACCATTTTATTTATACCAGGTATCCTTAACCTAAGAAATGCCTAAAATTAGAATATATTAGTGCATTTGCACTAAAAATGCGGATATTTTTCTCATTTCATAAGTAATTTATGTTTATGAAGAGTGTATAACTCATTGAATACAAATATAAATAATAATTATCTAAGCGACTAAATGTATATATAAGTTGAGGGTAAAATAAAAATTATTTTTTCATTTCAATTTTCAAATGTAATAAAAAATGCTCTAATATAAAAAAGCAAAGTTAGTTGTCACTCGAGACTTCTTTAATATATACATATAATGAAACTGCTACTTTCTGTATTTCTGTCTGTCTGTGTTCGCATTACTAGGGAATGAATTGAAATAAAATTTTATGGGGAGGTACCTTATTATCTCAATTCAAATATAGGATATTTTTTTCTTGTAAATTATCTAATTTCCAATAGAAAAAATAGTAAAATTTAAAGGCACTGCAAACTTGACAGCACGTTTTATTTTTGAAAGCGGGACATTTTAAACAACATATAAATTTTAGAATTTTAGATATGTACATTTTAGAGTAATTACCTAGGGATAGGTACCTCTATATAAAGTAAAAACATAAACCATATCTGAAGCACTATAAAAGTAAGAGTCTTAAAATTTGGTGTGAAATACTGTCAAAGCAAAATCGAACGAAAAGTTGTAAATACGCTGACGAAGTAGCGGACAGAGCTAGTTGTTTCTAAATATTTAAATTGTACCATTGAAAGCATTGAAACCCTTTATCATCAAAATTAGTACTCATTACTTAACAGTTATCGAATTTTTACACTATATATATATATATATATATATATATATATATATATATATATATATATATATATATATATATATATATATATATATATATAAATATATACGAAAAGTTGTAAATACGCTGACGAAGTAGCGGACAGAGCTAGTTGTTTCTAAATATTTAAATTGTACCATTGAAAGCATTGAAACCCTTTATCATCAAAATTAGTACTCATTACTTAACAGTTATCGAATTTTTACACTATATATATATATATATATATATAATTTTGATGATAAAGGGTAAGTCTATGTAATAACAAAATTGAATACAAGTTTGACAAATGTTTGTTTTTAAGAATATTTTTAGTTTTTATAAATGTACATAAAAATAAAATATTCACTAAAGACACTACATTTGCTGAAGATTAGTTGACTTTCAACGTTAAGAAAAATTGAATGGCGAGTTTCGGACCGAATAATTTGTATCTGAGGAATAGTTTATTGCAAAAAAGACAGTAACAATAAAAATGATGAGTGCAATAGCAGAAGTTTTACTCGCAGTTATAATAACGAAAAAGTAAAGCAATCTTGTTTCCATTGTGGATGGCGCAACCATGAATCTCGTGCCTGCAAATTTAAAAACTACAAACGTGTCCTCAACATAAGGTTAATATGCCCCTTCGACCCATAGTATTATCGGTTCAAGTTCCATGTTATAATTTAAAAAAGTACGTAGTGGCAATACTTAAAACATAATATCGTATATATGTATGTATACAATATAAAAAACTCATATGAATTAAAACAACAGATAATAAAAAAAAACTTAATACTAATGACACTCTAGTATCTTTTGACGTCAAGTCGCTTTTTACAAATATTTCTATTCACACCTATATCAACAACACAATGGATTATAATTAAAACAAATATAAAAAATACCACGGTCCGAATTTCTAGAATTTGCCCATATGAAAACTAAATATATGAAAAATAAAAAACGTGTTGGTTTTATTATAAATAAAAATTTGATTATTTCAGATAGCTCTTTTATTCATAAAGGTTAGAAGTAAGAGTAAAAGTTAAATAAAAGAAGTTAAAGTACAATATATGATGTAATATTATACATAAACAGTAAGATAAAATCTCAGAGAAATAAAAAACTGAATATAACCGCCAATCAGCATACGACACGATTTCAACTTGCGAATAGAAAATACAAAAGCTAGACCATATATAACAGTGTTGCAATTAAACGATGTATCCCTTCAACACTCTCACTCATTGTTTCCATTGCAATTGATTGATGTTTTAAGTAGGCCTGCTCAGTTGCCAGTCTTAAACCCATTGAGAACTTATGGCGACTAGTTAAATTAGCTCTTAAGGGAAAACAGGCAACTAATATATATCACTTGTGGACATTAGTAAAAGGAGCATTGAGTAATATTCCGATTGAGGCATGCTAAAAACTTGTTGACCCTATGCCAAAAAGGTGCTTAGCCGTTATCAAAAATAAATTATATTCCATTTAGTACTGAGGTAATAAAGATAATTAAAGTATATTATTTTATTCATCTCTTGGAATTTTGAGTTTTGTACATAATTGAAGTGGATGGCTCTATTATATTTCACACCCAAAATCTTGAAAATCTAATGTCTTAACGTATATATTTCATTTTAAGTTTTTTATCAAAAATGGACTATTGTAATTTAATTGGTCAGTTGTTTGGTCACACAGAAATAAAAACCTTAAAAATTGTTATGAAGATTTAGTATGTTTTTTCTTTTTCGAAATATGTAGTAAAGGGTGGCTCTATTTTCTGGAACACCACTGTATGTATGTACATAAAATTAGGGTTAGGGTAAAATATAAACTCAATTCCAATAATTTCACATTTCTATTTAAAGTTCATATACACTTATACTCAAGTGCGCCAAGATAGTGTCGATAAAATAGCGTCGATTTTGGGAATTTAATAACCGGGGATTCTTGGAATGTTGGAATTTAAGGCAGAGCTTTCCACGGCAGTTCATCCAAAAATTCAGTTGGCAGCAACGTTATCTCTGTTAGCTTCAGGAGGTTTTCAACATTGTGTTGGAAATGATTTTTTAATTGGCATCAGTCAGAGTGCCTTATCAAAAATCATAAAGCGAGTGTTAAATGAAATAGAGAGCAAGATTTGTGGCCAATTTATTCACTTCAATCCCAGACGAAGTGATGAATGTAAAGAGTTTTTCATGAATAAATATAAAATTCCTGGAGGTAATTAAAAACGGCATGCTAATTTTAATAATTATTTAACACATACATATGTATCTACTTTTTGCAGTTATAGGATGTGTAGATGGGACCCACTTCGATTTGCAGAAGCCTTCAAATGAGCATATGTTTTTCAATAGGAAGGGATTCCACAGTCTCAATTCAATGATTGTAAGTAACCAGTAGTTGAACCGCAGAACTTAACTTACATACTTATGTATGTATGTATGTATTTACAATAGTATAAATATATATTTATATTTGAAGGTATGTGACCATAGGCACAGAATTGTTTCCATTAACTCCAGATATGGAGGAGCAGCCCACGATTCTTTTATATGGAAAGAGTCAGATGTAAGACTTATGCTGGAGGAAGCATACAACAACAATTTGAGAAACTTTTGGCTTTTGGGTAAGAGAAAAACTTCGTAATATTTATTGAAATTTACAACTAAAATTTTATTGTAGGTGATGCAGGATATCCATCTGAACCCTGGCTACTAACACCCTATCGAAATCCGCAAGAAAACTCCATGGAGTCGCGGTTTAATGAAGTCCACTCTAAGGCAAGGTGCATGGTGGAAAGGACAATTGGCATTTTGAAAGCGCGTTGGAAAATTTTGTGCCACGACAAAAGAAGTCGGTATAGTGCAGAAAAAGTTGCACAATTTTCCAACGTTTGCGCAGCGTTACATAATGTGTGTCTCCATTTCAATGTGCCAAATTATGAGGTTGTGCATCATGACCCTGATGATAACACTATTGTTGTATTGGATAATGGCACTGAAACGAATCTAAATAAAATAGGAAATAAGATTCGCGATAGCATAAAATTAAGTTTATGTAATAGTTAGATGTATTTATGTTTAAATTTATACACATTAGTTAAGCCTTAAATTAAATAAACATTTATTTCATTCTACATATATTTAAAAAAAAAACAAAAATAAACATACATATTTCATTTGTAAGAATATAACAATGAGTTTCAACATAAAATAATTCAAGTTTAGGTACAAAAGTGAGATCACTGTATACATACATATGTATATACATATGTATGTTTGAAAGGCACGCAAGTTTCATTCATTTAATTATTTTTAAGTTTCATCATTTCTTTTCTTCGTATTTCTAAGTCCATTGCCTTAATCTGCGTGGTCATTTCATGCTCCATTTGTTTCATTTGTTTCATTTTTTGGTTTTCTTTTTTTATTTCTAGTAGCTGATTAGCAACGGCTATCTCCTTCTCCTTTAGTTCCAATTGTTTGTTACTAATTTCAATCAACTTATCAAGTCTATTCAGCATTTCCTGCTGGTAACGTTCCACGGAAGTTATATTTTTTTGTAACAAGCTTGTTTTATTTTCTTTTCTTCTTATTTTTGGCAACGGCTTGTATTTTATGTTGGTTATAGTTGGCTCCGATTTTTCTTCCTCGCCATTCGATTCAATTTCCATAAATGAGGAGAAGTTGTGCTGCACTTGATCTTCACGTTCGGAAATTAAACAGGGAGATACACATAAAACAACATTATTTGATGAAACATCTTCATTACTGGGTGTGCAATACTTTTCCGGTCCAAAGCATTGAACGGTTTTTAGACCCTCAACAGCAACATTAATACCTGCTGCAACCATTATTTGTTCCTCTACTTGGGTTAGCACTTTCTCCTCATAGGGCCCCCACACCTGTTTGTTTCTTTGAAGAATTATTAAAAGAGAGCTTCTTCCTGACGTTTTGCTTTTGATCGGCATACACCTTTATAAAAACATTATTAAAAACTAGTATAAAATTGTATTTTTTGCTTCGGTTACCTTGCGCCATGATTTGGAATCTTTTATTGGTGGCCCAGAAGCATTTAGTTTGGTTGTTAGCTGCTCCCAAAGTTGGTTGGCTTTTGCTTTTCCCTGGGAACTGTTTGGCAAAATATTTTTTGCCAAATCACTATGCTGCGACATAAAGTCTGCTAGGATTTCTTTTTGTGAATAATTTATTTTTGACCTTAATTAATTAAAATACAAAAATTTATTTGATTTATTTTTTGCTTTAAATTTATTTTAACTTACATTTCCTTTGCTCTTTAACGATAAACGTTAATTCGATCGCCTTTTTGATTGCGAGTAAAAACACACACGGTTGCATTCGAATGATCGCTCGCTATCGAATGACATCATTAGAAATTTCGATACATTTTATAAGATATCGAATGAGAGAATACCAAACCTGGATAAACTCGCACGTTCGAGTAAGAAGTCGCTCGCAAGCGAATGTGGGAATTAGCCCCCTGTTTAGAATATAAACATATCTTCTTACTGATTCGTAAAGTAGCTCTGGGTCACAAAGTATACAGAGATGTAACGACTGACTTATGAAAATGGCTATAATCAGCATTAATGGATTAAGGCAGCTTGTCAATAAAGAGACAAATACAGTACCCATTAAAATACGAAAATGGGGATGTGAACAAAACAAAAATTAAAAATTTGATTAAACATAAAGAGCTGCTAGTGGTTTTTCTTTTTATTTGTTAACAATTTCATTTATAATAAACAGTAAAATTGTGAAAATATAATACACATTAAAAAGCACCAAGGGAATACAACATAATTGAAAAAGATTTCGAGATTTAGAAGAAGGTAAGTGTTTTAGTGCAATATATGTATGTACATAAAAAACATTAAAAGTTAAAAACATTCTTTAGATTATATAAAAACTGGACTAGATCCTGATGGAGGCGTATCGTATCGTATGGACTAGATCCTGATGAGCGATAGCGAATTTAATGCTAATGCCAAAGAGATACCTTTGTGCTAATGCAGAAAGCAGTAGAAAAGTATCAGCCACGTTTAATTACACTGCGAGAGTGTTTTAATTGTCCCTATGGTACAAAATATTTCCGTGAATATGGTGAAAGGATACCATCAGGTGAAACATCTCAAAAGTTATTGGAATTATCCAAGGTATTATGTGTAGTTGGCGGTACTATACCTGAAGTAGGCGAAAACAAAGCAATCACACGAAGTAATAAAAACAGAAATCAAATATAAAAGCAGAAAAATGTATTGTGGGAGGGGGAATAGCTGGCGTCACCTGTGCCGAAACTCTAGCTATATGTTGCCCCGAAGTATCTATTTTGTTAATAACGGAATCAACTGTAATTAAAACAGTTGCAAATTTGGAGCCAGTAGCACGTTACTTACACAAATTCGACGTGCAGGAGAGAACATTAACAATGACATCAATGGACGTAGGCAGTAAATTCTTAGTTCCAGCTATTGTAACAGTAGTAGAACAAAATATGAAAATGCTGATTGTCCGATAAAAAGTGTAATTAAACGTTTGCGTTATGATGAAATAACAGCCGTAGAAGATAGTTGCTTCAAAAAGGGAGCTGCCGTAGGTCCCGATTGGCATCTACATTTTGATTTAAAAGGTTTTGATTCCACTAAAACTAAGCCCATAATACACTTCAAAGCGCTTATAGATAAAATGGATAGATCTGTCGACGATAATAATAAACACACTCTAAATGTGTACTTGACTACTGGCGAAAAGATCAATTGTTATTTTGTGGTATCAGCCACAGGTGTAGTACCAAGACTAGATTATATTTCAAACTCACAACTCATATTATTAATAATTTAATTGGTAACACTGAATTGGCTGAAACTTGTGAAAATCTTATACTCAATGGCATCGACTTGACACCATTTGGAGATGACATTCTTAATCGGGACATTGAAGATTATTTTGATTAATTTTAATTAAAAATAAAACTGCTGTTCGATTTTGCTTTAGATGTAGTCCACTCCAAATTTTAAAACTATTATTTTTACAGTTCTTCAGTTGTAGTTGATATTAAGTTCCAAAGAGGTTAGTCCTTCACTTACCTCTTTGGATCCTTTGGGAAAATGTGTAATTTTTCCCCTGGAGGACAGTTCTTGATGCATTTGTTATTCCTGAAAAGTATAACAATTAAAATAACTAAATTTTTTTCAAGTTGTTAAAACTTACATTTGTATTGTTTTCCACAGCTTCTCAGTCTATTGTTTCTGCAAAATACAATAACAAATATAATCATATTTTAAAATAAAATTTCAATTGCAACTTACCTTGAATATGTTTGCTTCTTGTTTTTTCCTGAAAAAAGTAAATATTTCATTAAAATTATTAAATTAATGAAAAATTCTTTGGTTTTCATCCCTTATTCTTACCTTTCATAATACGATTAATTTTTATGTGCTAGAAAATAGAACAAAAGAGAATTCACAAAAGAGCACTCGTTTGAGAAAGAGACGGATAGAGAAGGAGACGAATATATCACCGTGACACCTCATGGGTTCTCTTTGTCTGGGTGGAGGCACACGTGCGCGCGTTATTGTCGTTATCGTTTAAAGTCAATCAGGCCGTTCTTGTTGCTAGGCCTTCGAGTGGTTTACGTCTCACTCTCGCACTGAGTGATTGGCTTCCACGATTAGCTGTACTTTAGTACAGTTAATTGGTGGTTGCATTAATCAGCCATGTGCAATCGTTCTGGTTATCGTGTATAACCTCAATATTACAAGGAAAATTTATAAATGAAAAGAACTTAAAATATATAATGAAAATAATAAATAAAATACATATAAACTAATTTAAAAGAAAAAAAAAGAAAATTTTACAAACTAACGAAAACTAAAATAACGAAAACTATAAAATATAACATAAATTAAGTAAAGGCTTCACTATGGACTTATTGTCTCCTTTTTTTCATCATACTGCCGTTCTAGGTTGAACGACATAATTAAAGAAGAAGAAGAAGCTCTTCTTACTGCTTCATGCCATAAACCAGAGTACCGAAATGTATACTCACTGTTCATTTATGTATGAATATATACATTTTATTTTTTAGCTGTTTCTTATCATACATGTGTGAGAGACTACAGAAATTTTTTTGTGTTTACATTTATGAATGCGATAAATTATTTTTGTTTTTCATATTTGAGTGTTCATATTAGAGTATATTCAATTTTGATAATTTTTCAAAAATAAAGAGATCGTAAAAAATATGCGCTAAGCACTCACGTATAGAAATGCACGGAAATATGTATGTATTTTGTAATGTGCAACTGCCGACGTATTCAGTAACAAAATGTTTTTTTTTTATTTCTTTTGGAATATATTGTAAAATTATATTTTGATTTAATATATATGTATGTTGTATGTATGTATGTGTGTATGTGTTTTTAAATAACACGAAAAATAACATTTAGAATATACTTACATCAATATGCAGAAGAACATTACGGATTTTCTTTCTTTTTCCCTTTTACATGTAAGTACCTAAATATGTTAAAAAAAAATTTGATATGTACATACATGTGCGATCGTAAGCAGAAAATTCTTTCATGTTCATTTAAGATAAATTTGTAACTTTCATAAATGTACATATACATTTATGACATAGAACATTAATGACAACAAGCTAATTTATCACTTATCATGTATGTAGGTTACAAAAACAAACAGGTACACGCATACATGTGTGAACATAGGCAGAACATTTATTTGTTCGTTTATGTGTATGAAAAATAAATATAAAATTTGAGATTTCTCATTTATGAAAAATATGATGAATGTTGATATTTGAATGTTCATAAATGAAAAATTGTAAACCCTGCCATAAAAATTTTACATAGGAGAAGATAATAAACTATTTTTTTCTAACTTTTTGTTCAAAATGTAAACAAACTGGGGAAAAATGCAAACAAATTGTTGCAAAAATAGCGATTTTGAACTCGATTAAAAATAGTGAATTGAAATTGTATTTTAATTCGAAATAATGAAATCAAAAGCCTGTGGACTGTAGAATCAGATTTTTCTGTTGTCATTTTTTTATATAATAATGAAATCAAAAGCCTGTGGACTGTAGAATCAGATTTTTCTGTTGTCATTTTTTTATTTAAGAAATAAAGGTGATATGCATTAAACATATTACAGTGTTCTTTTTACTTTAAAATTTTGTTTTCCGTAATATCTCGAAAACCATTCCGCGTGCCCATATACCACTATATACGTTTGATAGAGGATAAAAATACGAATCAATCGTGGTATCGGGTTTTTCTAAAAAGACTACGAAAAAAGTTATTAACCCAGCAAACTTTTTTTTTACAAAATTTGTACGTTTGATAGAGGATAAAAATACGAATCGATCGAGGTATCGTGTTTTTCTGAAAAGACTGTACGAAAAAAGGTATTAACCCAGCAAACTTTTTTTAACAAAATTTGTGAAAACCTGTAAGTTTTTCACTAATATCTCGAAAACCATTCCGCGTGTCCATATACCACTATATACGTTTGATAGAGGATAAAAATACGAATCAATCACGGCATCGGGTTTTTCTTAAAAGACTGTACGAAAGAAGTTATTAACCCAGCAAACTTTGTTTTATTTACAAAAGGAGAAGATAACAAGTTTTGTTTTATAGTTTTTTTTACTGTTTTAAAAAAACTGTCACAAAAATATAGCGATTTTGAAATCGATGAAAAATAGTTATTTTAAGTTCTATTTTAATTCGCAAAAATGAAATGAAAAGCCAGTGGACTGTAATCACAAAAACTTTTTTATTATATAAACTGGAACAAACAAAAGTAGCTTTCATTGCTAACCGCTGTTTGGCTGAGGCAACAAGAAATATAAGGTGATAAATAGTAAAGTAAAAATATTCAACAAGTGGGAAGCTAAAGGTAGTGGTAGACTTCGTTCTCACCAACTGACGATTGAAAACACAAGGCAACAAAATCGAAAAAATTGTATGTGGAATTTAAACCACTATACAATTTTGATGTATTGTGGTTCGAGTAGTACAAATATGGTCCAAATTTGAAATTCTATGGAGAGGTTTTTTTTTAAATTTTGAAGTAAAATTTAAAATTTTTTTAGACATTTTTCCACATAAATAATGATAACTCAAAAAGCGTTTGCCCGATATTATTAAAGTGAAAGAAAGAAAAATTCAAATTTACATAACCTTTAATCCTTTAATATATATCGTTTCAATCGGCCCAGTAGTTTCGGAGTTATAATAAAAAAATTTAATCAAAAAATATATTTTTTGCTTGAAAATACCAAGTTAATTTGTTTAAACAAAGTAGATAGATACGAAGAGTGCTGATGACGGACGTAGCTGTCTAGAAAATGTACATTCCGCTCTGCTAGTGTGTAAAAATTAAATTTTCCCAATTTTTCTTTAATAATATAACCTAATTTGTAATTTAATTTATTCTTTTTTAGAAGGAATAGAACGAACTCAAGCTTGACTACAAATTTCATTGCACGAGGTATGATAAAAAAATAACCGTTATTTTCAATTTTCGTGAGTTACGTATGTTCGATTTTCGCATTTTTTTTAATGTTGGTATACATGTCTGTTATTTATGTTGACTATTTTAGCCATTTTGGATTGTCAGTTTGTTTTTGACTGATAAAAAGATTAATCGTGTTTTGGTGTGCTCTTCGATTTTTTACTATTTCAAAAAATGGATCAATGGATTGGTTTCAGGCTGTAGGTTCATACCCTTTATCATCCTATTTCTTTCTACCAGCCTGTTTAGGTTTGTAAACCATACATTCAGTACCGAAAATTTTTATGTGACTTAAATTTGGTTTCTCACCAAACCAAATTTCGAACGGCGTTTTTGAGCTGTTTGTCGGCGCTGATCTGTTTAGAATATAAACATATCTTCTTACTGATTCGTAAAGTAGCTCTGGGTTACAAAGTATACAGAGATGTAACGACTGACTTATGAAAATGGCTATAATCAGCATTAATGGATTAAGGCAGCTTGTCAAGAAAGAGACAAATACAGTACCCATTAAAATACGAAAATGGGGATGTGAACAAAACAAAAATTAAAAATTTGATTAAACATAAAGAGCTGCTAGTGGTTTTTCTTTTTATTTGTTAACAATTTCATTTATAATAAAAAGTAAAATTGTGAAAATATAATACACATTAAAAAGCACCAAGGGAATACAACATAATTGAAAAATATTTCGAGATTTAGAAGAAGGTAAGTGTTTTAGTGCAATATATGTATGTACATAAAAAACATTAAAAGTTAAAAACATTCTTTAGATTATACAAAAACTGGACTAGATCCTGATGGAGGCGTATCAAGCGATAGCGAATTTAATGCTAATGCCAAAGAGTTACCTTTGTGCTAATGCAGAAAGCAGTAGAAAAGTATCAGCCACGTTTAATTACACTGCGAGAGTGTTTTAATTGTCCCTATGGTGCAAAATATTTCCGTGAATATGGTGAAAGGATACCATCAGGTGAAACATCTCAAAAGTTATTGGAATTATCCAAGGTATTATGTGTAGTTGGCGGTACTATACCTGAAGTAGGCGAAAACAAAGCAATCACACGAAGTAATAAAAACAGAAATCAAATATAAAAGCAGAAAAATGTATTGTGGGAGGGGGAATAGCTGGCGTCACCTGTGCCGAAACTCTAGCTATATGTTGCCCCGAAGTATCTATTTTGTTAATAACGGAATCAACTGTAATTAAAACAGTTGCAAATTTGGAGCCAGTAGCACGTTACTTACACAAATTCGACGTGCAGGAGAGAACATTAACAATGACATCAATGGACGTAGGCAGTAAATTCTTAGTTCCAGCTATTGTAACAGTAGTAGAACAAAATATGAAAATGCTGATTGTCCGATAAAAAGTGTAATTAAACGTTTGCGTTATGATGAAATAACAGCCGTAGAAGATAGTTGCTTCAAAAAGGGAGCTGCCGTAGGTCCCGATTGGCATCTACATTTTGATTTAAAAGGTTTTGATTCCACTAAAACTAAGCCCATAATACACTTCAAAGCGCTTATAGATAAAATGGATAGATCTGTCGACGATAATAATAAACACACTCTAAATGTGTACTTGACTACTGGCGAAAAGATCAATTGTTATTTTGTGGTATCAGCCACAGGTGTAGTACCAAGACTAGATTATATTTCAAACTCACAACTCATATTATTAATAATTTAATTGGTAACACTGAATTGGCTGAAACTTGTGAAAATCTTATACTCAATGGCATCGACTTGACACCATTTGGAGATGACATTCTTAATCGGGACATTGAAGATTATTTTGATTAATTTTAATTAAAAATAAAACTGCTGTTCGATTTTGCTTTAGATGTAGTCCACTCCAAATTTTAAAACTATTATTTTTACAGTTCTTCAGTTGTAGTTGATATTAAGTTCCAAAGAGGTTAGTCCTTCACTTACCTCTTTGGATCCTTTGGGAAAATGTGTAATTTTTCCCCTGGAGAACAGTTCTTGATGCATTTGTTATTCCTGAAAAGTATAACAATTAAAATAACTAAATTTTTTTCAAGTTGTTAAAACTTACATTTGTATTGTTTTCCACAGCTTCTCAGTCTATTGTTTCTGCAAAATACAATAACAAATATAATCATATTTTAAAATAAAATTTCAATTGCAACTTACCTTGAATATGTTTGCTTCTTGTTTTTTCCTGAAAAAAGTAAATATTTCATTAAAATTATTAAATTAATGAAAAATTTTTTGGTTTTCATCCCTTATTCTTACCTTTCATAATACGAATAATTTGTATGTGCTAGAAAATAGAACAAAAGAGAATTCAGAAAAGGGCACTCGTTTGAGAAAGAGACGGATAGAGAAAGAGACGAATATATCACCGTGACACGTCATGGGTTCTCTTTGTCTGGGTGGAGGCACACGTGCGCGCGTTATTGTCGTTATCGTTTAAAGTCAATCAGGCCGTTCTTGTTGCTAGGCCTTCGAGTGGTTTACGTCTCACTCTCGCACTGGGTGATTGGCTTCCACGATTAGCTGTACTTTAGTACAGTTAATTGGTGGTTGCATTAATCAGCCATGTGCAATCGTTCTGGTTATCGTGTATAACCTCAATATTACAAGGAAAATTAATAAATGAAAAGAACTTAAAATATAAAATGAAAATAATAAATAAAATACATATAAACTAATTTAAAAGAAAAAAAAGAAAATTTTACAAACTAACGAAAACTAAAATAACGAAAACTATAAAATATAACATAAATTAAGTAAAGGCTTCACTATGGACTTATTGTCTCCAGAAGCCTTTTTTTCATCATACTGCCGTTCTAGGTTGAACGAAATAATTAAAGAAGAAGAAGAAGCTCTTCTTACTGCTTCATGCCATAAACCAGAGTACCGAAATGTATACTCACTGCTCATTTAATATGAATATATACATTTTATTTTTTAGCTGTTTCTTATCATACATGTGTGAGAGACTACAGAAATTTTTTTGTGTTTACATTTATGAATGCTATAAATTAATTTTGTTGTTCATATTTGAGTATATTCAATTTTGATAATTTTTCAAAAATGAAAAGATCGTAAAAAATATGCGCTAAGCACTCACGTATAGAAATGCACGGAAATATGTATGTATTTTGTAATGTGCAACTGCCGACGTATGCAGTAACAAAATGTTTTTTTTTATTTCTTTTGGAATATATTGTAAAATTACATTTTGATTTAATATATATGTATGTATGTGTATGTATGTATGTGTGTATGTGTTTTTAAATAACACGAAAAATAACATTTAGAATATACTTACATCAATATGCAGAAGAACATTACGGATTTTCTTTCTTTTTCCCTTTTACATGTAAGTACCTAAATATGTTAAAAAAAATTTTGATATGTACATACATGTGCGATCGTAAGCAGAAAATTCTTTCATGTTGATTTAAGATAAATTTTTAACTTTCATAAATGTACATATACATTTATGACATAGAACATTAATGACAACAAGCAAATTTATCACTTATCACTTATGCATGTATGTCACTTATGTATGTATGTTACAAAAACAAACAGGTACACGCATACATGTGTGAACATAGGCAGAACATTTATTTGTTCGTTTATGTGTATCAAAAATAAATATAAAATTTGAGATTTCTCATTTATGAAAAATATCATGAATGTTGATATTTGAATGTTCATAAATGAAAAATTGTAAACCCTGACATACAAATTTTACATAGGAGAAGATAACAAACTATTTTTTTCTAACTTTTTGTTCAAAATGTAAACAAACTGAGAAAATGTAAACAAACTGGGGAAAAATGTAAACAAATTGTTGCAAAAATAGCGATTTTGAACTCGATTAAAAATAGTGAATTGAAATTGTATTTTAATTCGAAATAATGAAATCAAAAGCCTGTGGACTGTAGAATCAGATTTTTCTGTTGTCATTTTTTTATTTAAGAAATAAAGGTGATATGCATTAAACATATTACAGTGTTCTTTTTACTTTAAAATTTTGTTTTTCCGTAATATCTCGAAAACCATTCCGCGTGCCCATATACCACTATATACGTTTGATAGATGATAAAAATACGAATCAATCGTGGTGTCGGGTTTTTCTAAAAAGACTGCACGAAAAAAGTTATTAACCCAGCAAACTTTTTTTTTAAAAATTTGTACGTTTGATAGAGGATAAAAATACGAATCGATCGAGGTATCGTGTTTTTCTGAAAAGACTGTACGAAAAAAGGTATTAACCCAGCAAACTTTTTTTAACAAAATTTGTGAAAACCTGTAAGTTTTTCACTAATATCTCGAAAACCATTCCGCGTGCCCATATATAACACTATATACGTTTGATAGAGGATAAAAATACGAATCAATCCCGGCATCGGGTTTTTCTGAAAAGACTGTACGAAAGAAGTTATTAACCCAGCAAACTTTGTTTTATTTACAAAAGGAGAAGATAACAACGTTTGTATAGCTACATAAAAAAACTGTGAAATCGATGACAAATAGTTATTTTAAGTTCTATTTTAATTCGCAAAAATGAAATAAAAAGCCAGTGGACTGTAGAATCAGATTTTTCGGTTGTCATTTTTTTTATTTAAGAAATAAAGGTGCTATACATTAAACATATTACAGTGTTTTTTTAACTTTTAAATTTATTTTTTCGTAATATCTCGAAAACCATTCCGCGTGCACATAAACCACTACATACGTTTGATAGAGGATAAATATACGAATCGATCATGATATAGTTTTTTTCCGTAAAGACTGTAAGAAAAAAGTTACTAACCCAGGAAACTTGTATCCCTTGAACAAAAACAATTATTTCATATACAACAATAAAGTACAACAACAATGTATATAACAAAATCTTTGGCGTACCTATGGGAAATCAGCTCTCTCCCACTGATATGGATAATTTAGATAATTCACTTAACATAGCACTGACTGAATTAAAGAACAAAAATATTGAGATAAAATACGTAGGCAAATATGTAGATGATATTTAGGCTATTATTAACATTGACGACAAAGATGAAACACTCAACACACTGAACAAATACCACCCGAAAATGCAATTTACCATCGAAGTGGAAGCAAATAGTAAAATAACTTACCTTTATAACTCTTTATAGGGATGGAGACCTTATGACTTTTGACTGGTATACAAAAGAAAATTTCATCAGGTATAATTATCAATTTTGATGTTACACAGATAAACACAGCAAAAAACTTCATACAAAGTGTTATTGACATCAGTAAAAACTACAATAGAGAAAACTAACATCAGCTTTGCTTACAAGCCAAATAAAACATCAAATGCAATATTTACAAGAACAAAAAAACCGGTAGATAAACTACAACAAAATAATGTAGTTTATGACCAAGCATACGCAACCAGAGAATGTAAAAATCACATTGTTTAACAGTAAATACAAAAGCGTTTAATGTTGAATGAGTTAACCAAATTTTACTTTATGTTTTCTGTTAAGATAGAGTTAAAAAGTAGCAACAAATGGTAGCATATAAATATTTGATGGTTGTAAAAATTCCACACAAAAGGTTTTTGTAAAATATTAAGTTTATGTATAATTAAATTAGTTTTCTTACTATCCTTAGAATTAAGAAATATATAATAAATCATGTGTAGTATAGTATAAGTATGTTGTGAAAATTCCGTAAAAACGATTCTTATAAAAAAATCTAACATATTCATTAAAAATGTTAACAGGTGAGAAATCACACAATAGCGCTTATTTAGAAATGCCCATTACTGTCATATGAGCGTTTTGTGTAGTTTTTTTTTAACCATAAAACATAATTACCTTAATTTATTTTTCATTTTGAATTATTAAAACTAATTTCGTATTTTCCAAATTAATAATATGCAAATAAACTAATCATGCATGCGTACCCTTATATCATTTTTTGAAAAAATAAAACAAATAAATGTAACATTTATTGCTTTGCCTTCAAATTGTTAAATGAAAGCGTGATTTTGATATTAATCTAATACAAAAACTAATAAAAAATATTTTTTATATTTAAATAAATATTATTTCAAACTAGTGGTGTAATAATATGGTGACTATTATTATAATTAGATTTCTCTATAGATTTGGCAGCGGGGAAGGGGTATGTTGAGTGATTAGGGGCCAATCTATATTTGAGAATTCTTATTATAATTACTCGTTATAAGTAATTGCAATTATTGGGAGTCAGAGAAATAATGTAGATTCTTTTATTTGACTAAGGATCATTATTATAACTTGCCATTAGCTAAAGTTAGGATTTTATCATGATGTGAAAAGTAGTTTTTCGTTATTATAAGTATACATTAAGCTAGAAGTGACTGATAAACTAAAGGGAAGAACATCTTGCCTTTAACTTTTAACATTAGATATAAGAGTTTGAAGTTGCCATGTTTCGTCATCTATAAAGTTGCCGTATTTTCTAATCTATGAAGAAAAATAAATTCATTTTAATTTAATTTTGCATTTAAAAAATAAAAATGGAAAACAGATCTCCTTTGTTATATATAAAATCTTTTCGGTTTTTTGTTGCACTCATAACTAATTTGTGGTTTGTTAAAAGTAAACAAATAAATGGAAGGTATGGCGTTGCCACTGCGTTTTTAAGAACCAATTTATTTTGTCAAAAGTAGTCGGTGTTTATTATTGTACTGCCATATTTTCAAAAAGATTAATTTTATTTTACAAGGAAGTTGTAATAACGAAAAATAGTTATTGTTCACTTTATCGCTCACTTAAGTAGAAGTGAAATTTATCTAAAACGTACTTTAAAGGCAAGTTATAATAATGGGCCTAAGTGTACACTGATGCTTACCTCTTTTTTAGTAACACACAAGAGTTAAGTAATTTAAGTTTGAGTTTCTTACTTCAAGTTTATTTAACAAAATAAAATAAGTAGTTGGAAAATATAAAGATAAAGTTGATGCCAACAGGTAGGAAGTTCAAAGTTATTGAATCAAATCTCTTTACATGTTACAAACTAGATTTTAAGAAATGTCATTTATAATTTCTAGCGAGTACATTTATAATTTCAGCGAGTACTAAATTTCAATATTTCAACTTATATTTTATGATAAGACTTCATTTGTACAAAAGTAAATAAGTTTAGCGATTATTATCAATACAGTTTAATTGTGTTCTAACGAAGTAGGAACTAGGTTGGTGCGGTTTCGGGTGTAGCAGCGTGTGGTGAAACATTTCACATTTTTTACACGTGTCCATCGATGTGGAACCTCTCAAGTCATTGCTTCGTGCAAAACAATTCATGCAGTCGATCAGCTCTTCTCGCTTCTTAAAAATAGAACATTTAACTAATAAAAGAAATTTCGTAATAAGTGGTTATGATATAGATGAGTGTTATATATCTTTGATGTAGAAATAATTTTAGAAAATAATGAGTTTAAAGTAGCACTAAGTTACTTATAATATAATTTTAGGGACCATCTTCATCATTTAATAATGGTAAATAACATAATTTAACTATTGATCGCGTGATAATTCCTGTGGCTATCCGAACGTCTGCAACGCGCACATTCTTATTCGGACCTGAGTATGTCTGTTTAATCCTTCCTAATCGCCACTCGTGTGGGGGTTGTAAATCATCTATTACAACCACAAGATCTCCTACCTTCATGTTCGGAGCTGAATTTTTCTATTTATATTTTTTGTGTAGGGATATTTAGGATAGTCTTCTTTCCATCATATTGAGAATTGATGATGGACAACCTTTAACCTTTCCCATCTGTTGATGAGAGACATAGTGGTATAGCTTTGCTTCGGAAAAGCCAATAAGTGGGCTCCTCTTAGAAAGTGTCCAGGAGTTAGGGCTGTTAAATCTGCAGGGTCTTCTGACAACACAGAGATCGGACGAGAGTTGAGCCAACCTTCTATTCTGGCTAGAATAGTGGAGAATTCTTTAAATGTAAATCTTTGTGCAAAAGTTATTCGCTTTAAATGAAACTTAAAGCTTTTCACTGCTGCTTCCCATAGGCCGCTCATGTGGGGTGTGTGTGTGGAATAAACTTTCATTCAAACCCATGCGTAAGGTATTTTTGAGATACATCTTGAGCCACGTTTCTTAAAAATATGCTAAATTCTTGTTCAAGTACTCTACGAGCACCCAAGAAGTTTCTACCATTATCATATATTACCCTTTGGGGTAGGCCCCGCCACCCGACGAATCGGGCGAATACCGCCCGAAAACGCTAACGTATGCTTTAATAGAAGTGGATTTGCGTAAGGGTGAAACTTTGATTTGAAAGGGACCGGCGAAATCAATACCAATTATCTGGAAGGGTAACGACAAATTGCATCTTTCTGGCGGAAGGGGTGCCATTATTTGTGAACATGATTGTTGCTTGAATATTATACAAGTTTTACAATGGCGAATAATTGTTTTCGCTCGACGTTTGAGTCTAAAAATATAAAACTCAGTTTGTGTCATTCTGCACATTAATCTACATTCCGCATGAAGAAGTTATGTAAGATAGAGTTTAGAGAATTGCGAGTTACCGGGCAGTATTATGGGATAACGCTCATTGTAAGGAAGAGATACTTGAGTTAAAAGACCATTAACTCGTAATATAAAGTTAGTATTAATAAAAGTGTTTAAATTTGATAGTGAGCTTTTACCAGATAACGGTTGAGAGTTAGACAAACATTGATATTCTTCGAGATAAAAGGTCTTTTGTATAAGCATAATGAGTCGAAATTTTATAAATTTCGCTTTGGGTTAAATTGATAAATGTGTTGAGAGAGACACTTGACCTGACACCTTTTATGTACTTATTGAAAAATCTAAATACGTAACATAGAACTCGTAGAGCTCTGTTATATGACGAAATTTTTTTTAAAAGATCATTTTCTTCAATTTCAGCGTGCATAGATTGAATTTCTTTAGGGTTCGCTTTTAAAGGATTTCGTTTTGGCAATTTGGATGATGGTTTGGTTAACCACTGTGATCCATGCCACCATAAGGCGGTTCGACCAAGATCTTCAGCCTTGCAGCCACGTGTTCCCAGGTTCGCTGGATTATTATTAGTTGGGACATGTCGCCATGTTGCATTGGGCACTAAACTATGAACTTGAGAAGTTAGATTCGCAACATAAGTTTCCCATGCTGAAGGCGGTTTTGAGAGCCATCCTAGCACTATAGAGGAATCTGTCCACAGATTTATCTCATCATTATTAAGTTTTAGGGATGAAATCACTTAATTAATAAGATTTGCAAGTAATACTGTGCCATTGAGTTCCAAACGGGGAAGATAGGGGCTTCTTTACTTTTAGCTATTAATAAGTTTGAGAAGTAATTATCAGCTTCACCTTGACCGCGAATAAAAATTATGGCACAGTATGCTGCTTTGGAGGCATCCCAAAACCCATGAATTTGAGTTGGTTCTGAAGGAAAGTAACGTATCCAACAGGGAATTGAAATTTGATCTACTGGTGAGATCATTCCACTTTTGTAGAGATTCTGGTGAAATTGCTTCATCCCAGCCTACCCCTTCTAACCATAGTTGCTGCATTAATACCTTTGCCCTGATTATAATGGGTGCTATCCAACCAGCGGGATCGAAAAGTTTTGCCACTGACGAGAGAATCTGTCGCTTTGTAATAAATGTAGATTGATCGTTTGGAGAAAAATTATATGAAAATGAGTCGGTAAGTGCGTTCCAATTGATACCAAGGGCTTTGGTGGAGCTTGTCTCATGGAATCGCAAATAATCTTCGTCATATAGATCTTCCTTATTTATATGAGAAAGTATCCGGGGATCATTTGCGGTGATTTATTTTAGTGGGAACCCAGCTGATTTCAATAGGTCAATAAGTTGAGTTTGAGTGGAATTGGCTTCCTCTAATGAATAACCACGAGACAGAATGTCATGGACATACGTCTCAGTGCGCAAAATTGATGCTGCTTTGGGGTATAATAGTTCACAATCTGATGCAATCTGAAGAAGTGTATGAATTGCGAGGTATGGAGCGCAATTTACTCCAAAAGTTACTGTCTTCAGTTGGTAATCTTTTATTGGGCCATCTACATGGGTATAATAATAAGATTATTTGGCAGGGTCTATCAGTGTATTTGGATTTGGCGATACATTTTTTGTATATCGCCACTGAAAACGTATTTGTACTTTCTCCAATTTAGAACTGTAGATATTAAGCCGTTTTTTAGTGTGGGTCCTGTGTACAAAATGCCATTAAGCGAAAATTTCGACTTTGTTTTTCGAGAGGCATTAAAAACGACTCTTACTTTTGTCGTTTTATGTTCCGGGCGAACAACTGCATGGTGTGGTAAATAAATGGATTCGTATTTACCTTGATAAAATTTTTCACCTGATGGAATTTCTTCCATGTGTAATGTATTCATTAAGAACTGCCTTGTATTGTTCTTGAAGGTTGGGATCTTTGGCTAGGGTTTTACCATGCTAGAGTATTGAGCTAAGGCTATAAAACGAGACGAGCCTAAAAAGACTTTATCAGGATATTCAGCCTTAAATGGTAGTCGTACGACATACCTACCATATTCATTTTGAGTGGTTGTTTGTGTATAATGTTTTTCACAAATATCATCCTCATGTGATTTTGGTCGAGCTACAGGAATTTCCTCCTGTTCCCAAAATTTGAGTAGCGTATTATTGAGTTCCAAATTGTCGGATGCAACTACTGACGTAGTGAATGCTTGAATCGTTTCGATGCCGATAATTTCGAATTGAGACTTTTGATAGGTTATTTGAAGGGGTTGTCTTACTCTTTCAGTTTAAAATATTCTTTGAGATCCGGGATCGATCAAAGCTCTAACCGTAGAGTTCCCATCTGTGCTCTAACTGCACTAGTGCCGTACGCAATAAAATATTTTCATTGCTCATAGAGCAATTGGCTTGTATGTTCTTTGATGTGCTTGGAAGTTCATCGTTTCTATTATCTTGAGCATCTGTTGGGAATGATTTGTGATTGATTTCAGTGATTCCGTTTAAGCTATCTCTGTGGCGAGTTTTGTCAAAAGTTTAAGGTTTTGTTTTCATATGTAACAGGGTGTGATGGGGCTTCTTGCAATGGAGACAAGTATGCTTACTACTACAGTTTGCCTTTAGGTGAGATGAGGCCAAGCAGTTGTTACAAAACTTGTTTTTAAATACGAAGTCGACTCTCTGTTGTATTGTGAAAGCTCGAAATTTAGGACATATCCTCAAAGATTTTTTTTCATGGCATTGCAAGAAGACGAATACAAATTCTCTTGAGACATATACGTCTGTATTTTTGGCTTGGAATAGGTTGCGATAGTAAAGCAATCTTTGGACGTTTTTACGCTAGTAAGGCGTTCTACTTCCTCATACCTAACGACGAGAAATAGTGACATCTGGTTCCACTGTGCAAGCTCACGGGGATTTGTAAGTGATTGTCCCCAAAGGAGATCAACCAAATGAGAATCGAGTCCCAGCTTTCAACTTCGACACCAAGAGTTCTCAGAGTTGCTAACGAATCATTTACAGAAGATTGTATTCTTCTTATGTAATCGCTATCTTTTTTTTGCGGCTGC
The DNA here is from genome assembly GCA_949628195.1 of Phasia obesa. NCBI lineage: Eukaryota > Metazoa > Arthropoda > Insecta > Diptera > Tachinidae > Phasia > Phasia obesa. The sequence goes on from OX451216.1 coordinate 99,197,880, forward strand.
GATATTAAGGATGATTGAAAATTGGGGTTATTTCGGCTATCCAACCGGAGAACTTTCAATAAATCTAATATTTGGGAGGTGCACTGGTAGTATGCTTCTGTGCATATTTCAAATTGACTTGCGGCCTCTTGCCTAAATTCGGATGCAACTTCTGAATCCTTAGTCAATAGAACACCTTCATAAGAAGCATCTATTCTACCCCATCTTGCCTCCAAGTCCTTAAATTTGACTTCGAGGATTGTCTCGCTGTTATCTTCAACTGGTGTTATGTTGAATATTTCACAAAACTTCAATAATTGATCGCAATCAAATTGAAAATGATTTTTAGGAGAAGGGTTATAGCCACCCCGAGATGTGTTAGGCAAGTTATAGGGTAGAGGGATAGGTAAAAATTTGTTTTCCGGAAGAAAACAATATATAGCGCTAGGTTTATTCAAATATGAAATAAAAGTGCAAACAAACAGTTCTGATTCGTTTTCCTATTCCTGCGTAGAAGAAGTTTGTAATTATATGTATGTGGAGTGAAAAGTTAATTTTTTTTTTATTTTTTTTTTACTGTAAAGAGTAAATGCGCAAGTTAAAGGGCTTTGTTTTCATATAATTGGTTAAAGAAGCTAAGGAATAATAGCACTAGAAGCGTATTTATATAACAACTATGATAACGGGGAATTTAGTTAGAAATTTCGTTATATTGTGGGTCACTATATAGTATATTAACCTGTGATTGCTTGATTTTTTTTCCTCTTTTTTTTTTTTGTACACAAATTTTGTTTAGAAATCGTAAACCGAGTTTCGTTTCAAAAGATATGGTTTTTCTTATATCTTTACTTTTATTTAAAAATATATTGATAAATAATTTTATTCATGAGTTATAATAAATATTTCGGGGTGAACTATTTTATGTGTTATTTAAACAAATTAAATAAAAAAGAGCTTTTATAATTTTTAAATATATTTTAATTAAAATAATTTTCATTCAGTATTATTACATTTGCTTAAAATTGATTTGCTTTTGTTTGTAGTAAGAATTTATCTTAACTATACTTATTAATTTGATTTTAACTGTATGAAAATTTAATGCAGTAACTAACCTTACTTTTATTATGTGGACTGTATATACTTAAAAGCAGCAAGTTAAGAGATGTTTACGTTACATACGTACACACTGTTGCCAATTTGGAGATTTTGCAGCTAAATCTTGCGTTTTTGCAATTCCAATCGTGGGAAAAATGGCCTCTTAGCGGTTAGCGGGAAATCTAGCGATTTTTAAATTGATTTTAAGAGATAAAATTTTTGTCAAATATCCAACGCATTTGAACAAAATAAAATTGCTGTGAGGAGCAAAAACTTTTTTTGTACCGAGTGACAGTTAAAAATTATTTTCGTGACTTTGTGGTTCTTACATCTTTCATGCGAGAACCATGACTGCCCAGCAATAGCACGTTTAGTGCCGTTTTTTAAAATTAAAATAAGATATAAGTGCTAAATAACTAGCTCTGGATTAAAATTTTATTCACAATAAATCGATTGCTACGGTGACTACGATGGTAGGTGATGTGGTATTTTTTAAAACATTTACAAATTTTATCGATTACCGTAAGTAACAGCACTTTTCAATTCTAGTTCTGTTTGCTTACATAACCATTTAGAATGGGATTTATTAAGAAACGTTGGAAATAGAAGTGTATTGAAAATAAACTAAATTTTTTCAAAAATTTTACAAGTTGTTGTTTGAGAAAGGTTTATTTGTCAGAAACGATTAAATCGTTCCTATATCTGATAAATATTACTTCCAAGTTGGCCTAGAATGCGACAAACTGTCGATTACATGAATAATTTTCTTTAATTTTTATTAAATGTCCCTTATTCATTATGCAATCAAATAATATCCACAATTAAATGGCATAACCTACTGAACAGAAATCGCTTAAAAATTAAAATAAATTTAAATATACTGGAATTTAGCTATTTTTTTCACTTCAATTACCGCTAAACAAAAAATTTAGCGGTTTCTAGCGTTTTTCAGTACAAATTTGGTGGGAAATCATAAGAAAAAGTTGGCAACAGTGTACGTACATATATGTATTTATTATAGGCAATTGGGTTAATGCATTGTTTTAAGATCTATCAATTCAATAGGCAATGAATTGTAATAGATTAAACACAAGAAAGTCTGCATGAGTATATTATTAAGAGTATTGAATTATAGTTGAAAGTTTTCCTCTTCTTTTTTGTTAACTTTGAATCGTAAAAGAAAACTGCGATATATTTACCACGAAGTATATTTTAAGAGAACGTATCCACTAAATGCAACTTGAAATGTTTGTTCCTATTTTTCAATTGTGAAAATATAAAACAATTTTATATTTGGAATACAATTTTATTTGGTATTTATTTATACAATTGAAAATAAAATTTATTTTAAATACCTTTAGCAAAGAATATCTGATATGTTAAATTAATGATTGTGAATTTTTTCTTCATACTTATACGGAGGAACAAGTGTTAAATAGAAATACATATGCGTATGTACATACATATATACAAGTGCATGCGTGCGTTTTACATAAAGAATGGTTTTCTTATTATTTGGTCCCGTTAACTTTGCATATACATACTAGCGCACATATGTATGTACTTAATTACTTTTTTTTTTTAAAACGGTATAAAATATCAAGCGGTACTTTTAAAGTTAAAAATTTTAGTTCTATTTGTTTTTTATATTTCTTGTTTCAAAATTTCGCCATCTTTATTAACATTTTAACATATACAGAAACATATGTATGTATGTTTTTTTTCTAGACCTTTCCTACGTGACGATATTTTTCCTTTATAAAGGGTTTCACTATTTCATCACTTTGATGTTGCCGAAAAAAATTCTTTCTTGTTTTTATGGAAACTTGGCTTTTTCTCACAATATGTATAATGTACATACAGTATACTTTTTACGTTTTTAATATTATACACTTTCTGATCACACTTTATTTTTCCTTTTTTGTGATTTTACGGGTCTATTGCACTTTTTCCTAGTTTTACAATTCAAATTTTAATTTATACGTTTTCACATATGTACTGGTATGTACATAGAAATATGTACTCGTATGTACATATAATTTTTATTATAAAAAAACGTGTTCACAACTTACTTTGTCCGGCGATATCACTTAACTGATGCTTTTGATTTTGATAAATTACCTCATATTTCTTGGTGGTATGTTCTTCTTTGTTTTTTTTTTTCATTTTTATATTTTCTGACAACTTTTCACCTTGCGCTTCTATTTCTGCAGCTAATGATGACACCTTTGATACATAAGCTGCAACCGACTCATCTTCTTGCATTTTTAACGAAAAATATTCCTCATATAGGCACATGACTTTAACCTCACTTTGTTTATCATGTACAGCTTGTAGCTTTTTTTTTCAACTTTATTTATTGAATCTTCAAATATAATTGAACTAAATATAAGTGTTCACATCTTAAAACTAAATTATACTTAATTAAGTCCAGCCAATGCCGGGCTCAAATTTATTTTCCGGCTGATGTCATCATTTCGGGTTCACCTTTCTTGGGTTTGGCCAAAAAATGTAATATCCCTCCTTCTTAGTCGAATGTAGCCGCGGTCGTTTAGGATGTTACGAGCCAGCGGGTTAGGATGTGTTTCGAGCTTGTAGTTTTTCGTAAAGCTCGTTTGAGGTACTGCATGACAGGACGTGATTTGCTTGATCTTTTTCAATTGAGGATATTAGTATTCCCATGGCCTTGCCATCTGTAAAAAATATATTTTATAAATATAATTTAGTAATTTTGACTTTTTTATTTATAGTAGTACCGGTAGAAAATCTTCTGAGCTGTACTCGCTTGCAGTAAGTTTTAATGGAGTAGAGATAAAAATAGCTTCCGAGACTGATGTTCCCTGTAATTTATGCCCCTTGTTATAGTCTAAAGCATCTGGCCTTGCCTTAGTCGAATGCATTAGCGGGTTTTTGATTTATTTTGTTTTATCTCTTGATGTTCGTTTGCGTTTGACCTGTTGCCTTGTTCTTCAGTGTCAAGTTGGAAGTCAATAGCAGCAGGTACCTTGAAATATAATGACATTAAAAAAAAGGAAATATAACTTCAAACAAGACTCATTGAAATAAATAAAAGAACAACCTAAATTTTCATACAGAAATAAAGAATAACACAAGTGAAATAAAAAAAAACTTATCAAAGAAAATCAAAAATCGCTTTTCCACAATAAAAGAGTAAAACGAAGTTAAAAGAAATATTAAAAAATTTTCTGGGAATATTCTAGTTTATCATATACCCACATTGTTATACACGCATAGTTTATTCTGTTGCTTCGTTTTCTCTTGCATATTCACTTTCTTTATATTAAATACATTGTGTTTGATTTGATGTTGGATCAACGAAATCCAAAGAACTCATTTAAGTATAAGAGAGTGGTTGTGTCTTTTATTTCTCTTACATTGAGTGTAATATTTGATTACAGGCTAACAATCAATGTAAAATACACATTAAATAAGGGTCGAAATCAAACCTTATGATAATCGAACTTGTCTGCTGTATGAAAGTATAACGAATACACTTGACAATATTTTAAGTTATTTATGAAATATTTCTTTACTTTATCAACAAAATTAAAATCATTCAAAGTTTCTGTGTGCAACAAAATGCAATTATATGCATTCTACCACTAATTAATTTTAATTTTGAATTTTATTTAAACCAAGAACAAATTATAAATTAAAAAAATTCATGTTTTTACCGAACTATTAATATTCATCAAAGCAACATTTTTATAATTATAAGATAAAGTTTAATAAACTTGTTACTTTTCTTCGAGAATAACCGCCGTAAGGTCGTTTTATAACATATTTATATATACGATTATAATCGATCATTCTGTTATCATACCATGGTATTTTCCCTATCATAAATAATTCTTCGAGTAAAATATAAAGAAAATTCTGCCTTAAGGGTGCACTGTGTAGCCATTACCTTTATTTTTCCTACATTCAGTAGCGTTAAATCTATTTACTTTTTTTCCTGCAACCCATATATCTTTAAACACCTATCATGGCTTTATTAAAGGCTTTAATTCGGGCTTCTGACCGGGTTGTGGAGTTTCAAAGCTACTTTGAAAAACGTGACGCAAAAGATCACACAGTTCATACGCTGGAGATACAGAAAGGTGAAATCAATCGTCTCTGGGTACAGTTTCAGTCCTGTTACGATACCATTCTGGATAAATTTGATGAGCTACATGAAGATATTTAAATTGAAATGCTCAAGGCGCGTTTCTTCTCTATATTTGAAGTCCATGTCAAGTTACTAGGTAGAGCTAACGAGCTTCTGGATAGTTTTATAAAGGCTAGTCCAGGTACCCCTTCATTTGATGCACAAGCTGATCAAGCATCTCATATCTCTCTGCCACCGTGTGACACAGAAGTCTTCTGTGGAGACTACAAATCATGGCCCACGTTCCGTTATATATTCACGGTGCTATATGGAAATAAAAAACGCCTATCACCTGTGGAAAGAAGCTAATGAACTTCTCAAAACTTGTCCTAACACTCACGATGGGTTTGAGATTGCAGGCCGAACCTTCTCAACCGCTACGAAAATAAAAGAGTCCTTGTGAATGCACAACTCAAGTGCCAATTTAACCTCTCACCACTCGCTAAAGAAACTGGAGCTACTATAAGACGGCTCCAACGCACAATAAACGATTGCGTCACCAACTTAAGCCTTTTAAAGATTGATACCAAAAATTGGGACATAATCTTTGTTTATAACAATGATTTCGGCAAGAGTTTATTGTTCCACTTTAAATTCTTAAAATTATTGAATTATTACTTTACACACTTGAATATTCGATTTTAAAAATAATACAACATCAGCAAATTTACATACTATAATGTTTATTTAACATTTTAAAAGTAAGTCAATCGTGTGTATTTGATCGCATGGATTTATGTTGATGAAACAATAGTTTCTCTGATCCCCAATAAAACTGACATTTTTTCATGCTAAATATTTTGAACGTAAACGAGCATGTGCAAACAGAATTCAAGGAATTACTATTTAAATAGCTACTCTTGGTAGTATTCGACCACGGACCACGGTACCCTACATTCGGCCCTCCTGACGGCAATTCGGCTCGAATTTCCACCGTTTCATGTACTCTGCAACCGTTGTTGTTCGATTAGGGCCATTATGGTGACCAATTCTCTCAACCTCATATCTGTGACAATCTATTTACAACTTTGTACGGTCCGATAAATTTCCCCTTCAATTTATGTCCGCTGCCAAACTGAGTGCGTTTAATGACTATCAACTCATCTGGAGCATATTCGTATTCAGGCTTCCGCTTTTTGTTATAAGTTTTGCAGTTCTCCGCCTGTATTTTGGCTATGTTTTCCCTGGCTTCGGCTCTCATCTCATTCCTCTCGTCTTCGAACTCACGAATAGCTTCCTCATCTAATAATTCTAGAAGGTCTGGGTAATGCGGTAGTCGCATTTCCACGCCTGTCAACAATTTAAATGGCGATATTTGGGTACTCCTTGGGGCGGTTGCGTTTATCAGCATCTGGACGCGTCGCACGTATCGGTACCAGTTCATAGGGGTCTCTGCACATAATTTCGTCAGCATCGTTAACACTATTTTGTGAATTCTCTCCACCTGACCGTTTCTGCGAGGAACCCCGGTTGCTATCAACAAATGCTGGATGTTCTCCTCGATGCAGTAGTCTTTAAAGGCTTTTGAAGTGTTGTAGGCTGCTCCCCGATCGGTGATGATTCTTCGCGGGTTACCGAAAATGGCAGACTGTCTCCATTTTGACTTCGTTGGATAAAGCCAACCGAACTTTCTGAACCCACCCACCACCACGAATAAGTGATTATAAGCCTTTTTCGTGACCTCCATTGGCCGAACGTGATCAATATGCTAAGTCATAAAAGGTCGTTCACCTTTATCTATAGGGTTAAGATAGCCTTCCTTCTTACCCATCTTTGCCTCGGTGATGATGCACTCAATACAACTCTTTACTACTTGCGGCACTTTTGCTGCCAGCCTGGGTATATAGTACTCTTTTCAATCAACTCACGGGTTTTCGAAACCCCAAAGTGCCCCTGGTTGTGCGCTAAACGGACGATATCGTCTTCTAATTGGACCGGTACTACTATAAGGTCCTTAGTTGGATCCTTGTACAGTATTATATTCTGCATATAGCAGTCTTCGTATTCCCCTTGCTCCAAAATTGATCTTAAGGCTTTAGTGTACTCATCGCTCTCTTGGGCACATCTAATGCGGTGAGACAAGCTACTTTCCAGCATGAGGCACGCCACTCTACTCAATGCGTCAACATGCTTCATCCGGGCACCCGCTCTATGTTCAATCTCGTACGAGAAGTCCTGTAGGAACATGGCCCATCTAGCTATCCTGGCCGGTACGTCGTCATTTTTTCATCATCATCTTAAGTGCGTTACAGTCGGTCACGATCTTGAAGGGTATGGGGGGAAGATAAACTCTCCATTTTTTCAGCGCTTCTACGATTGCGAGTACCTCTAATTCGTAAGAATGGTAGTTCTCCTCATACGGTTTCGTTCGTCGGCTCATGTACTGTACGGGATAAAGATCTAGGTCATCTAACCCCTTTTTTAAGAGCACGGCGCCATAACCAAACTTGCTAGCATCTGCGTGTACCACAGGCCAACAGAACTTCATCAGTGATCTTAAATGACATATTCTTCCGTAGTAGATCTAAAAACGGTTTGGCTATTATCGCGTAATTTTCAATAAATCTTCTGAAATAGGACGTTAGCTCTAAAAACCTCTGCATAGCTTTCCTATCCGTGGGGATTGGGAAGCACTTAACTGCCCTTATCTTTGCCGCTGAAGGCTTTATTGAGCCATTCTGGATGATATATCCGAAAGAAATTCACAACTTCCTGAAGGATCTGACACTTCTCCCACTTTATACGTAGTCCATTTAACGCTGCTATTTTTAATATCTTCGTTAGCTTCTCGACTCCTTCAGTTATATCCTTGGAAGAATTATAATGTCGTCCATATAAACTACCACTGTACCATCGCGTATAGAATCTTTAAATACTGCGAATATAAACCTTGTAAAAATAGCTGGCGAATTATTAATCCCAAATGGCGGAAATAAAAATTCAAACTGCCCGTTATGCGTCACAAAAGCCGTATACTTGATTGAAGACTTCTCTAATGGCACATGGAAAAATCCGTTTCGAAGGTCCAGTGTAGTATAAAACATTGCTTTTTGTAATTTGTTCAATACCTTTACCCATCGTTACGATCTCACTGCCGCTAACTCCAAACAATTTAATCTTTTCAGGGACGAAATTCACCTCTCCCAAAACAAAAAGCATATCAAATCGTACTAGGCATAGGTCGCAACCAGTATCCACTAAAGCGGATAACGTTTTGCCGCGCATCGTGATGTCTTTGAAATCAAATCAATCAATCCTTTTCGTATCATATTTACCTGATCGCCTTCCGTCCTTGCCCTTTTATCTATCTTCTTTAACGGATACTCAAAGGAGCGATGACGAAATCTCTGACAACTGAAGCATTTGTGCTGTTTTTCGGGACAGTCTTTAGCGTAGTGCGATTTCTCGCCACATTTGAAACACCGATTTTCTCTTCCAGAGGTCCCTGTCTTTGGCGAATTAAGATTCTTCGCGACGGTCTCATGCTCTTTTACCCTGTATGACGACCGTCGGCATAGACGTGTTTTATCGTACACTTTTATCTTCTCTTCAACTCAAGTGTGTTATCGGCCTGATACAACACGCTCTTATTACTTTTTGAATCCGGAATGCCTTCTATAAAAAACTCCACAATACTCTTCTCATCTAGCTATATTTGTGCCCCGATTTCCATTATACCATAAAGGTACTCTATCAGCGTCTCATTTTTACCTAAACGCCTATTGCGAATCTGACGTATAACTTCTGCGGTTGACAACCGTTAACCAAACTCATCTCGAAGGGCTGCTTTTAATGAACACCAATCCCTTATACCTCTCTGACTTCGAATGAACATCCTGGCAGCACCTACCAATAACTGCTTCCCATAAATGTACATCTGGAGCGACGTCCACTTTAATATCGCACTAGTTTCTTCAAACTCAACTAGCCACTGATAAATGTTAAGTGAATTAGTGCCTGAGAACTGAGGCAAACTATCTTCAACGTCCTTGAGGGTGTACATACTCTTGCTGAACGAGATTCCAACAGCCCGTTCGCCATCATCCGTTTCAGAAGCACCGCCTACACAAGTACCACCCGATTCTTCACTTTTATCATTTCGTTCTCAGCTGTATCTGTACCATCTAACCCTACTTAGAGTAAAAGTCTATTCTGTAAATCCTCCTTCAGTACCTGTGTGCTAAGACCTAACTCAGCCAACTTTGCTCTAAGGGCGCTTACCCCAATACCTAATACCTCATCAGGTTCCATGTCTGATCTTTTGGTCCACAAAATTATTGTATCTGTTAATCAGTCGTGATCTGTTAATCGTGAGAGTAAGACGTTCTTTTATTGCGCTCTGTTAAAATTTTCAATTAATGATACATATAAACTTTTTAAATAACAAAAATTAACTTAAACATACTTTTGTTAATTGTATTTTTCATCATGTATTTTGTGCATGTTGTTATGATTTGTACTTTTAAACTTTTTTCTGTTTAATTAAAAAACAAGCAAACCAACGAAATTACAAATAAACAAACACTCGTTGATATACGTTTTTCTATTGTTGTTAATATTAACGTTATTCTGTGCTCTTTACCTTCAATCTGTTTACCAACAACAACATCAACAATAACAGAACAAATATTCAAGTTTCAACAAAATAAATATTTCTGTTACACCATGTCCAACGTTAATGCGTATAAATGCATGAAAAAAAATTGTGCTATTGATAATGATGATGAGAGAATGATCACTTGTTGGTTATGTCATGGCCTTTATCATTGTAAATGTAGTGGCATAAAATCTTTAATTGCTGATGCTTTAAGTAGTATTAAGGGATTGCATTGGTGCTGTGATGATTGTACAAAAGTCAGTGTCGAATTCTATAGATTCCATCAAAGCACTAAGAGCACATTTCTCAATATTCAAAATAAAATGGCTTCGTTATCTGATGAAATTGCCTCTTATGGTAAATTATTTGATGATTTTAAACAGCTCAAGAATATTGATGTACCTGAGCGCCGTAAATCAGCAAGGAACAAAAATAAAAATAATGCTGAGGCGGTTGTCTCTATTAGCACGACACCAAATCGCTCGGACAATATTCTTTCAATCTCAAATAATGTAGTTGTCAATGAAAACAATAATAATATAATTCAACCATCATCTTCATTTCCAATCCTCCGATTCCTGTTTTAAACTTTACATCTGCTGGGACTACTCCGACTACCCAAACTTCTGATTTAATTTGTGACAAGACTGTTCCTCAGCAATTATTCGTTGTTCCACTAAAGAAGCATATTTTTATTCCACGTTTTGCCTCTTCTACAACTGCTAATGATATTGATTACTACGTCAAATCAAAACTAAATAATGATGCTGATATTCTAGTGAAGAAATTTTCATTTTCTCGTCCGAGGAGCATTTCTTCATTTAAATTATCTGTTCATTGTGATTTCTATGATCAAATAGTCAATCCTAACTTCTGGCCGAAAAACACTTTTGTTCGTGAATTCTTTTTCAATGATAACCGTGATAGTCGCAGTTTTGGAAATGTTGCCCAAATACCACCACAGAGTATTTCTTCAAAAAACTAAATAGTGCTGATAAACGTCTAAATATTTTGTACCAAAATGTTCGTGGCCTAAATACAAAATTGTCAACCCTGCTGGTAAATAGTTATGACTTTTCGTATCATGTTTTAATTTTCACCGAAACTTGGCTCAACCAAAATGTAGTCAACTCTGAGATATTATGTTATAAATACCAAATATATCGATATAACCGAAGTAATCGCAGAGGTGGAGGTGCTCTTATTGCGGTTTCCAGTTTGTTTTCATCTGAAGCTATTTTGACTGATGTTTCTGATATCGAATTTGTTGCTGTTGTAATTAAAATTGCGTCTAAGAAAATTTTTTTTACCTGTTCCTATATTTCACCAGGCTCGGATACTCCAACATACTCTAAGCATATTGAAGCTATTAGATTGGTATATCAACAAGCTGAACTTAATGATAGCATTTTCGTTGTTGGTGATTTTAATCTCCCATTCATTACGTGGATACGTAATCCGGATGCTTCTTATCTTATCCCGGTAAAAAATAGAAGTTCTTATGATGACTTCTTGAATGAAATGTTTGATTTGAGTCTTTATCAATTGAATCATTTGTATAATGACAGTGGAAATTTGCTTGATCTGATATTCACCAATGATCCAGATGACTGTTCCTTAAATCGCACTGAGCCTGTTTCTTTGCCAGAAGATCGGTACCACCCAACTATCGAATTCAGCATCTCAATACCATCTCAATTTGTCTCGAATCGTTATAATGCTGATAAAATTTATTGCTTTAAGAAAACCAATTACACTAAATTAAATGATCTGTTAAGAACTACTTGTTGGAATGATTTGTTGTCTACTTCCATGAGTATTAAAAGTGCCTCGCGTATTGACACAATAATTACTAAGTTTTATAGTAAAATATATTCTTATTTTGAAGTATGTATACCTAAAATAAAAATTAAACCGCCAGTTGGTCCACCATGGAATTCTAAGGAACTCTCAAGGTTAAAAAACTTAAAAAATAAAAGTTATAAAAAATTTAAGAAGTCTGGTCTGACAATAGATTACGGAAAATATGCAGTTTGCCGTGCTGAATATAACTCTCAAGTGGGAATGGACAGATATATAACTGTGTTGAAAAGAGGTCGAAGCCCTAAATCTTCGCAGATTGCACCAATGTCCAAAGTACTTAAAGATAAGCAGGCTAACGGAATAAGTTCCCAAAATCGTTTTGCTATTCTAGATAACGAAACAAGTGACCAAAAAATGGCACCCAAGTCGTTTAAACCACCGCCAATTTTTTTAAGGGAAAAAAATTCGAATGAATTAATAAATAAGTTAATTTCAGTTATCGGGGAAAATTCATTCTATGTAATTCCAATCAAGCGTGGTAACATTGATGAAACAAAAATTCATTTTATAGACGAAAGTAGTTATCGTAAAGCAGTAAAGGAGTTTGAAAGCTGCAATAAGAACTTTTATACCTATCAGCTGAAGAGTAGCAAAGGCCTACAGGTAGTCATCAAAGGTGTAGACTCATATGTTAATCCAGTGGAAATAAAAGCTGGCCTCCAAAAAGCAGGATTTAAAGTCAAAAGCGTTGATAATCTCAGAAATCGAAAGCGTGTCCCTCAACCTTTATTTCGCGTTGAACTGGAACCTGGGGATATTAGATTAAAGAAGAACGAAACGCATCCCATTTATAATCTAAAATATCTGTTACACCGCAGGATAAGTGTAGAGGAACCACATAAGCGGTCAGGACCCGTTCAGTGTTTAAATTGCCAAGAATACGGCCATACAAGGGCTTACTGCAAGTTGCCTCCGGTTTGCGTTGTGTGTGGAGAGCTTCATTGTTCCGCCCAATGCGACAAACCAAAGGATGACTCCAAGGTTAAAAAATGTAGCAATTGCGGTGGAAATCACACTGCTAACTACAGAGGCTGTCCAGGTTTTTCTGAGGTAAGGAAGTCAACTCAGAAATTAAATACTCCTGCTAGGCAGCCACAATATTAAGCAACTGCTCATTACCCTCAGTTAGCTCAACCCACAACCAAACATGTTTCATACGCGGATATATTAAAATCCAATCATGTTTTAGCACACAAAGCGACACCTACAAACAATTCTACCCCAAATATGCATCCAGAAGCTAAAGAACAAACTCCATCTGGTAACTACAATCGTCTCGAAGCAAGTATCGAGACATTAGTGCATTCGTTAAACAGTTTTATGAGCTCTATGAGCAGCATGATGCAAGAAATGGTTCGCATGCAATCTATGATGTTGCAGGCGGTACTTAACAATGAACTGTTTAAAAATATGTTTCTGGAACGCAAACGGCTTACGCCAACACAAAAATGAACTCGAGTACTTCTTGAAGAACCAACAAATTGATGTCATAATGGTTTCAGAGACTCATTTAACAACAAATAGCTTTTTTAAAATCAATGGCTATATATTATATGACACTAAAGACCCCCGTGGCAGAGCATGTGGTGGTTCAGCAATACTAATAAGGGCTCGAATTAAACATCATTTACTGTGTGATTTTTGTGAGGAGTACCTTCAAGCAACAAACATCTGTATTGAAGAATATCATCAAAACTTTGTTATTTCTTCGATTTATTCACCTCCTAGATTTCAAATATCAGAGAGTCAATATATCAACTTTTTCAAATCACTAGGTCCCTGTTTCATAGCATCAGGCGACTACAACGCTAAACATACGTTTTGGGGATCACGCCTAATAACTCCAAAAGGTCGTGTTTTGTTTGACACAATTTCAAAAATGCGTCTGAATGTGATATCAAGTGGACAACCCACCTATTGGCCTACTGATCGACAAAAAATACCTGATGTTATTGATTTTGGCGTGACTAAAGGTATTTCGAGAGAAATGATTAAGGTTGAAGCGTCACTCGAATTATCCTCAGATCATTCACCCACTATTGTCTATATATGGAATCAGCAAAATATCGTGTCGCCAACAACTTGCACAAGCATTAATTGGTTGAAATATAAAAAGTATCTCAGTACTCATTGTTCGGAAAACATACCGCTAAGAACACAAGAAGATGTGGACCAGAGTCTAATTTATTTTGATCAAAACTTTAAATCAGCTGCCCAACATGCGACAGAAACCAGACAACCAGCTAGATACAATCAAATTTATTTTGTAGATGTCGAGCGGCTCTTGGCTGAAAAAAGAAAAATTAGAAGAGAGTGGCAAGCACACAGATCTCCTCAACTCAAATCTAGACTTAAAGATTTCACGAAACGACTAAGACAGCTGCTAGAATCTCGAAGAGTATCATCTCTGAAAAATTACTTGGAAGACCTCGACGCAACTGCTCAATCAGATTATTCATTATGGCGTGCATGTAGGAACCTTAAAAGACCGGTCGTACGTAAGCCTCCCTTGCGAACTTCTTGTGGAGACTGGGCAAGGATTGATACCGAAAAAGGCAATTTGTTTGTTGGACTTATGAAGAAGGTTTTCACCCCAAATGTATGTACTGAGTTACCATCAGTAGAGACTAGTGCCGTAGTACCCCTAAGATTTGAATTTAGCGATATTGAAAGGGCAATAGCAGATTTAAACACCAAAAAAGCCCCTGGCGTTGATAAAACAAGTAACAAGATGTTAGTTGAATTGCCCCGTATAGGTCGCAGAATTATTCTGTTTGTTTTTAATGCCATCTTACGTCTTGAGTACTTTCCCACGGAGTGGAAGGTCTCTTTGATAACTATGATTCCTAAAACAGGAAAAGACCACACAAAAGTAGAATCATACAGACCTATAAGCCTTTTATCAAACGTGTCAAAGTTATTTGAGAGAATATTAATAACTAAGGTGAATCCAATTCTTAGCGCGAAAGGATGCATTCCGAACCATCAATTCGGCTTCAGAAAACAACATAGTACGATCCAACAAACACACAGATTAGTAAATGTAATTAAAACAACCTTTGAAGAAAAAAAATACTGTTCTGCGCTTTTTATTGACGTTTCTCAAGCATTCGATAAGGTTTGGCACGAAGGCCTAATATTTAAGCTAAAGCTGAACTTGCCCGAAAACTTGTATAAGCTCTTAAAAGATTATTTAACGAATCGCAAGTTTTTATTAAAAGAAGGTGACTTTTTAAGCTCGCCACAGCTCATTGAAGCCGGAGTTCCCCAAGGTAGTATTTTGGGACCAATTTTATATTTACTGTACACATCGGATATGCCAATTAGCACCCTAGTCCACACATCAACTTTTGCAGATGACACAGCTTTTCATGAAAGTGCCCAAGAAGCATCACAACTTTTACAAGACCACATACTCAATTTGGAAAAATGGTTAGAAAAATGGAGAATAAAAGTGAATGAACAAAAATGCACTCACATAACTTTCACACTGCGCAGGGACTCATGCCCTCCTATTCGCATAAATAACCAAATGATACCACAGCTTTCAGACTTTAAATACCTGGGTATACATCTTGACCGTCGCCTTACTTGGAAAAGCCACATTGACTTCAAGTTAACACAAATGAAACTAAAAGCAGTACAACTAAATTGGCTTATTGGCAGAAACTCCACCCTGAGCTTAGATTGTAAACTTCTACTGTACAAGTCGGTCCTCAAACCAATTTGGTGTTATGGGATTCAGTTATGGGGCACTGCCTCAGCTAGTAGTGTAGAAAAAATTCAAAGGCGCCAAAATAAGCTTTTACGTATTATTACATTTGCTCCCTGGTATATAAAAAATTCGAACATCCACAAAGACCTAAACATGCCATCAGTTAAAGCAGAAATAGCGAAACATGCAGTCACATATCTAAAGAGGCTTGAATCTCATCCAAACCCTTTGGCGCGTAACATGCTGAATGAACCTGGTTACATTCGACTAAAAAGAAGAGATACTGCTTTTCTTGGCCGTACATTAGAGGGATGACCCGCAAATGATTTCGAAATCCGTGAAACAAAGATTATTTTTGTCTAGCACTGGCTGGACTTAAAAAGAATATTTTATTTTAGACTTAAGATACGAGTAATTATTGTTAGTTCAAAAATATTGAAGATACAATAAATAAATTATGAAAAAAAAAAATCGTTGGCTATATAACAATTATATCAATGGCATGAAAAATAAATTTACTCGTGATCCGAAATCATTTTATACTTTTGTAAATTCGAAAAGAAAATCTATCGGCTATCCCTCTGTAATGAAGTTTTGTGGATGTGAATCTAGTGATGAAAGTATTATTTCCAACATGTTTGCTGACTTTTTTGCCAGTACTTACTCCAACGATCAATTTAATGATAAAAATGAATATCCATACATTAGCCATTCTAACAACAACATTTGTCTTCCAACATTAAATTTACCTGAAGTTGTATATAACTTGAAGAAATTGAAGATGTCATTTAACCATGGCCCTGATGGTGTACCAAGCTGTATTTTAAACCGTTGCGCAGAGTTAATAGCTTCTCCGTTAACATTTTTATTCAATATTTCTATTATATATGGTTATTTTAAGTTTTGGAGAGAATCTTTTATTATCCCATTATACAAATCTGGTAATAAGTCTGAAATAACGAACTACAGGGGAATAGCTAAACTAAGTGCCATTCCAAAATTGTTTGAAAAAATTGTTGCTGATTACCTCTGTCATCAATTTTCTTCTATTTTATCATCCAATCAACACGGCTTCAGAAAGGGTTGTTCAACTACTACAAATGTTCTTCAACTAACCTCCTTAATTAACTCTGCTTTTATTGAAAAGAAACAAACTGATGCTGTATATACAGATTTTAGCAAAGCATTTGATAAGGTCAATCACAAGCTTCTTCTGATGAAACTAAACATGCTTGGTGTTACCCGCATTAGCCTTAATTGGTTGCAGTCGTATTTAACATGTCGTAGTCAAGCTGTTCGTTTTAATAATCGTTCATCAAAATGTATTGCTGTTTTGTCCGGTGTTCCCCAGGGAAGTCACCTGGGACCTATTCTTTTTTCCATTTTTATTAATGATCTTCCCAGTGTTATAAACTCCCCACATGTATTAATGTATGCTGATGATGTCAAAATCTTTTATATCTTCAAGAATTATGCAGATCATATAAATTTGCAGAGTGACCTCAACAATCTTGTTTTATGGTGTAGACACAACATGATGGTTTTAAATATTAAAAAATGTAAATGCATGAGATTTTCAAGGAGTGATTTTATCACTGTTAACTACTTCTTAGGAGAACATGAGTTGGAGGTAGTTGATTCATTTTTGGACCTTGGAATTTTGCTGGATCCTAAACTTAATTTTATATCTCATATTAAAATGACTGTCAACAAGGCTCGAGGTGTTCTTGCATTTATTAAGCGCTGGTCAAAAGAATTTTCCGACCCTTACATCACAAAACAGTTATTTGTGGCTCTGGTTAGACCTATCCTGGAATATGGGTCAGTAATATGGGATCCTTATTATAACGTACATTGCCAACTTCTTGAATCTGTTCAAAAACAATTTTTGCTGTTCTGCTTACGTGGTTTAAATTGGCGTGACGATGTGAGGTTTCCTTCATATACTAGTAGGCTTGCTTTAATTAAACTTCCTACTGTAAAAAGTCGTCGTATTATGTTAAATGTTTCTTTTATGTTAAGTACTATCAATGGTAATACTTGTTGTGAATTTCTGTTAGCCAATATTAAATTTAATGTTCCATGTCGTAATATGCGTAACTTTATGCCTCTTTTTGTTCAAAATTGTAGTACGAATTACGCTATGGCTGATCCTCTTGTGCGATTATGCAATCAATTCAATAATTTTTATAAAAATATTGATTTCTCTTTAAATTTAAATATAATTAAAAGAAATTTAATTGTAATTTTAAATACTGTTTAAAATAATAAAATCTCTACTAATTTAAGTTCTTATGTAATAGTCTGTAAGGATAACATCCATTGACTACAATAAATAAATAAAAAAATAAAAAAAAAAAAAAAAATAAATAAATTTAATTAAAGCGAAAATAAAGGTTGTAGCCGGGAGTGCGTTACAAAATATAAGTGAGATAATAAATTTATGATTATAAAAAAAATAATATTTAAAAGGAAATATCAATTTCAAATTATGAAGACTATTTAAGAAATGTTTTTTCTTAAAACGACTATAATATTTAAAAAAAAAACTAAACTTTCTCGATTCAATATTCAACTCTAACTAATTTTTAATCTCAACATCTTTAATTCATCTTAACACCTTTCATTCATCGTAACATCTTTAAATCATCTTAACATCTTTAATTCATCTTAACATCTTTAATTTATCTTAACATCTTTAATTCACATTAACATCTTTCAATTGTTTTAATTTAGTTTCTCTTTTATTTAATATTTAAATTCTTAAGGGAATAAAAAATACAATAAAATACTGAGCTAATTTCTCCACTTGCTCCACTGTAAATGTCTTCAAATTTTCGACTTCATCGACCACTGTTCATCTCTGCTTGCAGCTAAAATTCAGTTTTCTTTTACGCAGCGACTGCAATCAACGTTCTTTCTCAGCAACAACAATCACACAGCAAACCATTTACTTCATACACAGCAAACACAGGCAGAATAAGATCGTATGTTTTTTTTTCTTTGTCTTTTGTCTTTTTATATTTTATAAATTTTCTCCGTTGGCTAGTAGTTGTTGCTTTGGGCACGAAAATCAAGAACAATTATCTCATACAGTAGCACTCAACACAATCGTTTTAACAAACAAAAATTTAACATCAGTTGCTATCACTAGGTTGTAGTCTATAATATTTTCACCCTGTTTTGTTCTCTATCAATGCTCTTATAAGAACATTCGTTTTGTTTTTTTTTTTTTCTTTAAATTTTTTGGTGGTGGGTTTTTTATTTTACAGTATTGTTGTTGTTATAACTCCTTTTTTATGTACATACTTAGATATTGATGAATTCCTTTGGTTTCCCCAAACAACACTTTTATTAACTTTTTTTGTTTTTTAAATCTTTGGTCAACCACTTTTTACTATTAATTCACCGATGTTAAATGTTAATTTAATGTGTTTTTTTGTTTTCACAATCAATTCCTTGCTCCGATCCCGGTTGAGCAGTAAAAGAATTGATTTCTTTTCTTATAAAAAAAACTTTATTATTATTAACTTTACACCAGTAAAAGAATTAATTTCTTTTCTTATAAAAAACTTTATTATTATTAACTTTACAATTACTTTAAAATTAGATTAAAATTAAGAACGACTTTTGTCGTTCGACTGTAAAACTAGATAGCACGCTGTATTAAGTTTTTACCAGCTTATATATTATTTTTGTGTCATTCTTGCCGGTAAACAATTCTAATGAATTGTTTACTGATTTTCGTTATTGGTAATTTTGTCTGTGGGAACGGAAACGTTAAAAATCAAAATAGTTTATTGCACTTGTTTGCATTCTTCGTAAACAAGTGCAGTTGCACTAAAAATATTTTAATTAATATTTTATTGGTAAAGAATTCTAAAGAATTGTTTACCAATTTTTATTTGTTACCAAAATTACGGCTAAATTTGTCTGTTCCAACGGAAATGCAAAAATAGTTTATTGAACTTGTTTGTGTTCTTCACAAACAAGTGTAGTTGCAAAAAATTAAATCAAATGTTTTTATTTTATTGGTAAACAATTCCAGGAATTGTTTACCGATTTTAATTTCCAAAAATTTGGTCAGAAATGAAAAAGTAAAAATGTAAAAAGTGCAAGTGTGCACAATTATAAGTTCGCGCGTGTGGGGACGGTTAGATTATAGTATTAGGTGTATTCACAATATTAGGGATCACCATAACTTTGAGCCCCCAAAAATTTGTGGGATACGGAGCTTGATTGAAACAATTTCTTAATGGAATTCTTTAATATTAATGTTTCTTATTATGTTAAGTAATTAAGCATTATTAAATGATTAACTTAGATTAACATAGTTATAGTTTACAACAATTTAACACACACACTTCTTTCACAACCTGATGCTGCTCAAAGACTCTTTGACTGTTCTTGCTAGAATGCCTCGAATTTCTTACAACTTTAATTTTCATGTTTCTCTGTCATGCTTTCATCCGTTAGTTTTGGTTACTTGATGGTGTTATTGTGTTAATGGTATCGTCCGTTACGTTTTGTTACTATTGGTAGTATTCGACCACAGATGGTACCCTACATACATATCTTTTTCTGAGAGAGAGAGAGAGAGTGATATCTCTCATATAAAATTCGAATATACTTAATAAATAGACACCTTGATTAAGTGTTGTAGAGAGAGAGAGAGTGATATCTCTCATATAAAATTCGAATATTCTTAAGAAATAGACACCTTGATTAAGTGTTCCTTTTTCAATCTCTCTCATACAAACATGATTTATTCATCTTTAAACACTCTTATGACTATCAGTATTAAAGAAACTAAGAAGCTGTTAAAATCAAAATGGAATCTAGACACAATTTATTAAAAAAATTTATAGTTTAAATAATAAACCTGTAATACACATTAAGGAGCTAAACCTTACAACAAAATGCACGGTTATAAGTGCGAAGCGAGTCACAACAAAATATGGAACTACTATTCAAATTGACCTAAAAAATAATATAATGCAATGAAATTTATTAATCAAGCTTAAGTTCGTTTTTATTCTCTCTAAGAAAGAATTAATTAAATTACAAATTAGGTGATAATATTAAAGAAAAATTGGGAAAATTTAATTTTTAGACACCATCAGGAGCGGAATGCACATTTTCTAGACAGCCACGTCCGTCATCAGCACTCTTGTATCTAATCTACTTAGGGTAGTGTTTAGTTGTAAGCATCATCTATTTAACCAACCAAACCCAGATAAAGGAATACGAGAAAACTTTTATTCAATTATCAATCGTCAGTTGGTGAGAACGAAGTCTACCTTCGCTTCCTCTTCTTGTTGAATAATTTTACTTTTAATATTTACCACCTTATATTTTTGTTGTTCCTTCAGCCAACCTTTGGTATCGATAAGTGTACTTGTTTCACTATATAATTAGAATTATGCGATTTTGCATTCTTTTTTAAATATACAAGATTATTTAAATCCAGAAAAACAATTAACCCCAACGCTAAAATTTCCATATCAACATTTCTATTTATGCTACATTAAAATTACCTTAACACTTCTCAAATATATACAAAACGATATTATATATTGAAATAAGGTCTGTGTGTCTATTTAGCTCTGTTGAACGAAAAACAAAAATTAAAATTCAATGACCTACTCTTAGATTGTTGTCCTAATGTGTAAAATATTTATAATTTCTTATCTATCTGTAATTCGAATTGTTTTTTCTGCTGCTTTCTATTTTACCTTGTTTGAGTTTTTTCTGTTCGTGTAATGATTTGATTATAATTTTGAGCATGAAAGGACCTTGATTTTTTCGGTATTATTTGTAAGTAGATTTTCTAAAAAATTAAAAATTATAACAGAAATCTAACTAACTTAAACGCTAAAGATTCCTTATCAACATCTTTATGTTTTTCTCACTAAATGACCTACATTATTTCCACACACATACGATTATTACACTTATAAATGGGTACTATCTACTTAATATGTCAACCTTTTTTTCTAACACTTTCCTATTTTATTTGATTTACTACAATTTTAAAAACTATATCCATGACAGAAAAAAATCTTCCTTATCATAAAAATACATTTGGGAACAAACAATTACTCCTTGTTATAAAAATACATTGGGAACAAAATAAAAAAAATACTCCTTATCACAAAAATACATTGACTGAAATAATAAATTTATATTAATTTCACTATATTCTGAAATCATAAATTTATTACAGCTTCATCTTTGATAATACCTTCAAATTAAAAATTATTTGATAAGAACAAAGAAATATATGAAATGCAAATAGTATATATTTTAAGAATAACTGTTTCTATTGAAATAAAAATAACGTAGTTAAAGTTAACATGTCAAAATTGCAGTTTTATTGGGGATCCAGGAAATTATTGATTCATCAGCATAAATCTATGCAATCAAATACATAAGTACAATTGACCTACTTTTAAATAAACATAATAGTATGTAAATTTGTTGATGTACTATTTGTAGCAATTCAAATTGATATTCATATACTTCTTATGTAGGTACATATGTATGTAAATAGTAATTCCTTGAAATCTTTTTGAGTTGTGAAATATTGTACAATTTGGTTTGGTTTCATACCAAAATTACAGTTTTATTTGGGAAGAAGAACAAATTTAAAAAATTATTGATTCATCAGCTCAAATCTATATTAATTAATCAGCATAAATCCACTAGGTTTAGTTTCATGCTCTTTTATATATAAAATACTTTATATATAATATTTAGGAAAAAATTTAATATACAACAAGCATCAAAATTATGACACATTCAATTGTGGTAATTTATATATTCAATTCGTTTATGAAATCAATGAAAAGAAAAATAAATAATTTAATTAAACAAACCCATAAAATAATATATATTTATATTTAAATTGATTGTTGAAGTTTTATATAAAATATTTATATCATTTTTATAAAACTATTTAAAAACATTTTAATGCCAGGTAGGATACTGTGGATTAGGTGTGTAGTCGTCATCAATCTCGTCAAATGTACTCAAAGCAAATTTGCTTTCCTCCTCTCTGTAGACACAATATAATCCGCTGGATAGTTCTTTCACTTCCGCAGCGCTTTAATAATTACAGCGATTGGGTAAAAACATTATATTATTTTTTAGATCAATTTGAATAGTAGTTCCATATTTTGTTGTGACTCGCTTCGCACTTGTAGCCGTGCATTTTGTTGAAAGGTTTAGCTTCTTAATGTGTATTACAGGTTTATTATTTAAACTATTAAATTTTTTAATAAATTGTGTCTAGATTCCATTTTGATTTTAACAGCTTCTTAGTTTCTTTAATACTGATAGTCATAATATATAAACCCAGTATTTAAATATGAATAAATCAATTTTGTATGAGAGAGATTGATATGGTTGTATATGAAGGAAAAAGAAACACTTAATCAAGGTTTTTACTTTAAATAGACTTTATGGTTCTTGTATGAGTAAAAGAAAAGGGTAGAAAAAAAGGTCGAATAAACAAAGTGACTATCGAACGGATCTAAGTATATATTAATATTGTATTATTTCCAATTGATATTTATACACTTCTCATGTAGGTATGTATATATTTAAATAGTAATTCCTTGAATTCATTTTGCACATGCTCGTTTACGTTCAAAATATTTATCATGAAAAAATTTCAGTTCTATTGTGGATTAAAGAAACTATTGATTCATCAGCATAAATCCATGCGATCAAATACATACGATTGACTTATTTTTAAAATGTTAAATAAACATTATAGTATTTTAATTTGCTGATGTTGTATTATTTTTAAAATCGAATATTCAAGTGTGTAAGGTAATAATTCAATAATTTTAAGAAGTTAAAGTGGAACAATAAACTCTTGCCGAAATCATTGTTTACGATTTAAGCAAGAGCAATTTCTTTTCTCTACAGTTAGCAACACATGAATATTTGTCATAAAACATAATTTGTTTATAACCGTTTGTTTACCAAACATTGTAAACAAACGAACATACATAAGAATTATTTTTTGTTTCATAGAAATGGCCACTTACCGAAACAATATCAAATCGAATATTCAAGTATGTAAATTAATAATTCAATAATTCTAATAATTTAAAGTGAAACAATAAACTCTTGTCGAAATCATTGTTTACGATTTAAGCAAGAGCAATTTCTTTTCTTTACAGTTAGAATCACTAAAACATTTGTCATAAAACATAATTCCTTTAAGACCGCTTGATTACCAAACATTGTAAACAAACGCAAATATGTATGTATGTATTTTAGATTTTTTTCTTCAATTTATCACTTACCGAAACAATAACAAATCGAATATTTAAGTATGTAAAGTAATAATTCTAATAATTTAAAGTGGACAATTTGAGCATTTATTTATAATTTAAAACCTTGAAATTAGGCAACATTAGAATTTTTTTTACTGTCAAATATTTTTAAGAATTTAAAGTGTAAACATAAACTTTTGTCTAAATCATTATTTATTGGAATTTTTTCTTATTGTCAAATATTTTTGAGAATTTAAAGTGGCCTTTTGTCTAAATATTGTCTACGATTTCAGTAAGGGTAATAAAACTTTAATTACTAAGCTATACTGTATTTTCTCTTTATTGCTTAATAGTAATATTGTATTTTTTGTATTTTCTCTCTAAGAATTAAACAATACTGTACATTCTTAAGCATAAGCTATTTTTGAATATTAGTTGTACAATTTAAATATTCATTTTGACGAATAAAAAAGTATTAAGTGTTTAAATATGAATAAACAAATTGTATATAAGTGAGATAGATATATATGGGGGAGAAAGAAACATTTAATCAAGGCTATACTTCTTAAGTGTATCATAATAACCTGTATAGTTCTTGCATGAGTAAAAGAAATGAATAGAAAAAGACTAAATAAATAAAATGTCTCACACTATCTAACAGATCAAAGTCAAATATAATAATATACATACATATATCTTAAACATTGTTAAGTTATACAATAGGAAAAAAATGTTGTATAGAAATGCTCATGCTTTCAAGTTATATTTAAAATTTAATAAACCCACATTATTACTGGAACTCTGAAACAAAAAAGTAGGCAAACTAAGAATATCGGAATTAAGAAAAGTAGTTGATACGTTTTTACGTGATTTTGCCGAGATCATTTTTTATGAGCATAAGGAGGTCATGCACATTTTTTACTCCATGCTACAAGAAAATGAAGAGCATGAAGTAGTGGGGGAGAAGGACATTGATGAGGGACATTTTTCCAGCTGCCCAGGCATGGTCCTATAGGGATGTCTTGAGGGTCCCAATATGTGTAGGTGTACAGTGTTTCACCTACGCAATTAGTATCACTCATATCACATACAGACACGCAAAAACACAAATTTCAGTTTTATTGGGTATAAAAGAAATTATTGATTCATCAGCATAAATCCATATGATCAAATGTACATGAAGAGCCTACTTTTAAAATTTTAAATAAACATATTATTTTATGAATTTGTTGTTGTAGTACTATTTTTAACAACTCAAACTAATATTCATTCATACACTTCATATGTAGGTACATACATATGTATGTAAATAGTAATTCCTTGAAATCTTTTTTAATATGATTGTTGGCATTCAAAATATTTAACATGACAAAAATATCAGTTTTATTGAGGAGCAAAGAAATTATTGATTCATCAGCATAAATCCACGTGGTTTAGTTTCATGCTTTTTCACATAACATACCCATATAACATACATAAACACATTCAACTCCATAAAAATCAATGACGACCTAAGAAACACATGCACATACAAATAAGAAGCTGACTACAAAAAACATTAACTTCAATTTAACTTTTATGGACTAATTCTAAGCCAACTACTATGCAATGCAAAATTTTCGTTAACTGAAGTGTATATTCTGGACAGTAAATTTGTTGTGTTTGGTTAGTCGTCGTTTTTTTCATTTCGCTTCTTATTTTTCTTTTGAAAGAAGCTTTATAGCCCATTCAGGCTGCCACGAAATTAAGTAATTTCGAGCTGAAATTACGAACGAAATCTAAAAAAGTTAAAAGCTTTCGCACAACACTTTCACATTGATTTAAAATATACACGAATATTAAAAACAACACTACAACAAAATTAATGTACAATTATGTACATTTCCATTATTTCTTAATTAATTTAGAAATTTAATTCTTTTCTATGTCATAAAAATTGGGATAAAAAAATATTTTATTCCTAATAAAAAAGAGTGAAAATAAATTGACATTAACATCAACAAAATTATTTATTTAAAGTGGTTTTACACGGCGTTTATTTGTCATATGACTTGTCACTTTTCCATGTGTAAATTCTAAACACATCATGTAAACCTTTTGAAACATAACATGTGTGTTGGCAATATAAAACTGTGTGGCGGAAAAATTATATATTGTAGGTTATGTCAGATGTAATTACACATGTACGTTTGAAAGCTAAAATTATAAACCGTATGTAAAATGTCTATTTTGACAAACACATGAAATTATATATGGGCTGTCAAACTAACAAGTCATATGACAAATACACTCCGTGTAAAACCATTTTTAGTTGATGCTGATACAGTTCAAATGATAATAATTATTACTTATTGTATTATTTATTATAAATATTTTTTGTTTTGATATAATTTCTCTCTTATAAATTGGTTTCTGTACTGTTGTATAAACTTCCATATGATAACACAAAACGGTAGTTCTTTGCATAGTTGACATCACTAGCGAGTTTCTAATAAAATGGAAAGGCGGCAAAAATATTTAAAATTGCCTAATAACTTATTACAGCAAGTCCGAATAAAGCTATTATTATTATTAGTTTTATTATATAGTCTAATATATCCATCTAAACCAAACTTTGAAGACCAGCTGTTTTAAATATTTGATTTATCTTTTCAATGACAGGAGGTTATGTCATATGTACATAACATGTGTACGTTTGAACATAAAAATTATAAACCATATGTAAAACACTGATTTTGACATACAAATGAAATTCCATATGGAATGCAATTTTGACAGTACATATGACTTGAACACTCAATGTAAACACACCTTTAGTAATGTCGGCTAAGCCGTCGGAATAAAATGCACTTGCGTACTTACACATTTTAGTTTTATATTACAAGTAAATGATTATGTAACAAAACTAATAGTTATATAATAATAATTATATAATGATTATATAATAATATAGGAATTATTTGATAATAACTATATAATAATGATATAATAACCCATAATAATCTCCAATTAATTGAGTAAAAGTAATCGTATTGTTGGAAAGATTATTCTATGTATATGTATCTTAAATATTTTTGTGAAATTAAGACATTCATGTACATACATATTTTATTTTAATCTACTCAATTCCTAAATTAAAATTATTTTAAATTTGTTACTATTACATTAATACAGCTGTCGGCCACTGTCACCGACTAGTTGTTGACGCCGCCGACTTCAGTTAACAGCTTAGAGTTTTTATTAGTAAATATTTTCGCGGGTAAAGCCTGGTAATCTGTTCAGTTTTTCATGCGGAATGCTGTCAAATTACATACATAAAAAATTTCTATGAAAAAGTCATGAAAAAATGTTGCAGAAGTAGTACTCTATTTTTGCTGTGGAAAAACATTGAGATGTTTCTGGCAACATTTTATCAAAGCTGTGAAATAAAGCAAAGCGGCATTATTTCATTTGGAATTTTTCAAACAACAGCTGATCGCTTGGCTTTTGTTAACATTTCTAAAACAATGTGGTATACTTAAAAATAATAAAATCGTAAAATTCTTTTAAATCGCCAAATAGACACCAGTTTTTAGATGTCAAATTTTCTTGTGAAATAATAAATTTTTGACAAATTCGAACAGAGTACTACGCTTAAAATTGAAATATTTTTTCACAAATAATAAAGTAGATTTAATAATAAAGTAGGTTTAAAAATAAAAAGGTTTAAAGTGGTTTAAAGTTATTATTTATGTAAAATAATAAAAAAAGTGTTGTTCATTTTTTAATGTTATTAGAATTTGTGAACAATCTTGAGAGGTGTTAAGGCCGGGGCACATAGAATCTGTCATGTTTTATACTTTGACGTATTGAACTGAAATCAAAGTGAACCCCCGTCTTCATTTGCTATCAACATGTCTTAACAAAATTCAAACTGCATATAAAACAAAGCAGTATTATAAATGATTTTTTTATATTAAGTTTGACTTTTGTTAAGGCATGTTAATGTCTAACGGAGTCGGGGGGTAAGGACGGACGAGATTGACATAATGAGTGCTTTGTTGACGGATATTAAATCAGGAAATTAAACACTTAAAAAGCTTTTTTTCCATTTTACATTATTTAATTTCTATATTTTGTTGTATTTATTTTATTTTTGCTGCAACTCAAAAATCAATTGGTAGCTATCAAACTAATTAAAATACGTCAAAAGTTGCCAACTTTCGTACTTTGCGGTGACGGAGAAGTACTGATTGTGACAAAGCTCATAACTAAACTTGTATTTCAACTTGTCAGTTGGAAAAGACGACGTATAACGTTTGACGCATTATGTGCGCCCCGGCCTTTAAGACTTTTTAAAAATTGAATTTTTGTGTTTTTAAATTTTTTGAAATAGTCAAATATTTTGTATATTTATTTTTTTAATAAATGTTACTTTTCATAAATTACAACAAAATACAATTAATAGTTTAGACGCTAGCTGAAAACTAACTTTTTGTAGCTAGTTATTTAGTTAGTTTTTCAAAATAAAATTTATTTTAAAATTTTTGAATAATTTTAACTTTGAAAAACAAAAATGACAACTAACAAAATAATAGTTAGGTTGCAGCTAGCTGCAAAAAGTAAGATTTCAGCTAACGTCTGAACTATTACCTTTTAGTTAAATTAAATCTAACTAACTTATAGTTAATTAAAAAAAAAACACTTATAGCCAACGGAAAAGTAGTTAGTTTACAGCTAGCTACAGAAAGTTAACTGAAAGCTAATTTTAAGAAAGTTAACTTTAAGTTAGTTGCAAAGTAATGCAGAGTCGGACAATTGACTACCGGCCTAAGACATCACAATGTTAAAATAGATAATTGTTTTCATTGCAAAGTAATCCAAGTGTCAGTCAGCACTAGTTGCGAAATAGTTAGCTTATAATATTAATATAATAATTTCCTGGATCCCCAATAAAACTGTAGTTTTCGCATGCTAACTTTTACTACTTTATTTTTTATTTCAATAGAAACAGTTATTCTTAAAAAATATACTATTTGCTTTTCATATATTTCTTTGATCTTATCAAATAATTTTTAATTTGAAGTTATTATCAAAGATGAAACTGTAATAAATTTATGATTTCACAATATAGTGAAATTAATATAAATTTATAATTTCAGTCAATGTACTTTTGCGATAAGGAGTATTTTTTTTTTGTTCCCAATGTATTTTTATGACAAGGAGTAATTGTTTGTTCCCAAATGTATGTTTATGATAAGGAGATTTTTTCTGTCATAGATATAGTTTTTAAAATTGTAGTATAAGCGTCATAAAAGAGCGATAAAAGTTGTAAATCAAATAAAAATAGGAAAGTGTTAGAATAAAAGGTTGACACATTAAGTAGATAGTAACAATTTATTAGTGTAAACAACCACATAAAATAATATTTATTTATATTTAAATTGATTGTTAAAGTTTTATATAAAATATTTATATAATTTTTACAAAAGTATTTAAAAACATTTTAATGCCAGGTAGAATACTGTGGATTAGGTGAAAAGTCGTCATCAATCTCGTCAAATGTACTCAAAACAAGTTTGCTTTCCTCCTCTCTGTAGACACAATATAATCCGCTGGATAGTTCTTTCACTTCCGCATCGCTTAAATAATTATAGCGATTGGGTAAAAACATTATATTATTTTTAGATCAAGTTAAATAGTAGTTCCATATTTTGTTGTGATAAAATATTAATGCAACATTGACATTATATAAAATAGATTTCATACTAAATGTTTTAACAACCATGTTACGACATCTGCATGGAAAGTTTACATTTAACAATTAAACCATTTATATCTACAGTAAATATATTTATGTATAGATAAGTGTACTTGTTTCACTATATAATTAGAATTATGCGATTTTGCATTCTTTTTTAAATATTATTTAAATCCAGAAAAACAATTAACCCTAACGCTAAAATTCCTTATAGCCCGTTCAGGCTGCCACGAAATTAAGTCATTTCGTGATTTCGGCCGAAATCAACCTGAAATTACGTAATTTCGCATACATTTTACCATTGCCCAAATCAACTCATTCTACTTAATTTCGTCGAAATTAACTTGAAATTACGATAGACAACGCTGATTTTGTAGAAAAAGCTACTTTTTTTGCAACCCTTACCAGACTTACAACCTTGAAAGTCCGTTTTGTTTAAAAAAAATTTAAAAGCCAAATGAAATAATGCAAATATATACATAATTCTACATTAATTTTGTTGTAGTGTTGTTTTTAATATTCATTTATATTTTAAATCAATACGAAAGTGTTGTGCGAAAGCTTTTTGCAAAATAATTTAATTATACAAATGTAACTAAACGTGATCAGCTGTTTACGAAATTAACTCAAATATCAAAAAGCCCAGTATGAACACTTTAGATTTCGTTCGTAATTTCAGCTCGAAATTACTTAATTTCGTGGCAGCCTGAATGGGCTATTATCAATATCTCTATTTATGCTACATTAAAATTTCCTTAACACTACTCAAATATATACAAAACGATATTATATACTAAAATAAGGTCTCTGTGTCTGTGTGTCTATTTAGCTTTGTTGAACGAAAACCAAAAATTCAATGACCTACTCTTAGATTGTTTTTTTTTCTAATGTGTAAAATATTTATAATTTCTTATCTATCTGTAATTCGAAATGTTTTTTTCTGCTGCTTTCTATTTTACCTTGTTTGAGTTTTTTCTGTTCGTGTAATGATTTGATTATGATTTTTGAGCATGAAAGGAGCTTGAGTTTTTCGGTATTATTTGTAAGTAGATTTTCTAAAAAATTAAAAATTATAACAGAAAAACAACTAACTTAAACGCTAAAGATTCCTTATCAACATCTTTATGTTTTTCTCATCAAATGACCTACATTATTTCCACACACATAAGATTATTACACAAATAAATTGGTACTATCTACTCAATATGTCAACCTTTTTTTCTAACACTTTCCTATTTTATTTAATTTATAAATTGTATCGCTCTTTTATGACGCTTATACTACAATTTTAAAAACTATATCCATGACAGAAAAAAATCCTCCTTATCATAAAAATACATTTGGGTACAAACAATTACTCCTTGTCATAAAAATACATTGGGAACAAAATAAAAAAATACTCCTTATCACAAAAATACATTGAATGAAATTATAAATTTATATTCACTATATTGTGAAATCATAAATTTATTAAGTTTCATCTTTGATAATAACTTCAAATTAAAAATTATTTGATAAGATCAAAGAAATATATGAAATAGTATATATATTTTAAGAATAACTCTTTAAGAATAACTTTCTATTGAAATAAAAAATAAGGTAGTTTAAGTTAGCATGCCAAAATTACAGTTTTATTGGGGATTCAGGAAATTATTGATTCATCAGCATAAATCTCTGCGATCAAATACATAAGTACGATTTGAAATAAACATACTAGTATGTAATTTTTTTCCCAATTTTTATTTATTGTATCTTCAATATAATTGAACTATCAATAATTACTCATATCTTAAGTCTAAAAAAATAAATATACTTGTTTAGTCCAACCAGTGCTGGACAAAAAAAATGTATGTTTCACGCTTACTGTAATTTGCGGGTTATCCCTGTGATGTACGGATGAGAGAAGCAGTGTCCCTCCTTCTTAGTCGAATGTAACCAGGTTCATTTAGTATGTTACGGGCCAGTGGATATGGATGAGTTTCAAGCTTCTTTAAATACCTTTTAGCAAGTTTCGCTATTTCTGCTTTAAGTGATGGCACGTTTAGATCTTTATGGATGTTCGAGTTTTTTATACACCAAGGAGCAGATGTAATTATACGAAGAATCTTGTATTGGCGCCTTTGAATTTTTTCTATGTTGGTAGCTGAGTCAGTGCCCCATAATTGAATGCCATAACACCATATTGGTTTTAGAATTGATGGGTGGTTACCTTGAGTCTTCAGACACGGTGCAGGGGCTTAAACATCAAGTTGATGTGAACTAAGAACCACCCACCCATAGCTCACGGCGTCTGTACTCCAGGTTAGGGGCGGCCGTGGGTAAACTTCTCCTTCTGGTCGACTTGTTCGGTCAATACCGCTCTGGTAGCGTCTGTTCCCTAGGTTAAGGGCGGTTACTGGAGACTTTATTCGTCCGTCTTTTTGTCGGTCCGTAGGGGTTTTTATTAAATCCAAGATGTGTCTGACTCATAGTGAGCGGCATCTTGGTCTGCGTCTGTCTCCAGTGGAGCGGCAGTTTTTCACTACACCTCTGGTGGAGGTATAAAACACCACCCCCCCCCCCCAAAATGAAAATGAATAATAAAAATAATGGCCCTATGTCCTTGGTCGAGGGTTCTAAAATCTCCAAGGGTAATAACGTGAGTACTCAGGTGGAGGCCACAGGCCTGAGTGCCACTGATGTTTCTGTGCCCACGACTGACCGGATAGGTAACCCAGGTTCGGTTAGTCGTTCTTCTATTTCTGGGCGTGACAAACGCTTAGACGACTCGGACAGGACCGGACAGGACGAACGAAAAAGGCTAGCTGGCTACAAACGTTCTCTTAGGTACTTAAGGTCACTGGAATCTCGCGATCCAGCGTCCTTAATTGCTCGGTAGAAGAGTTTGAAGCGGAAGCACACCTACTACGTTCGGAAGTATGAGGTTATGCTTAATACAACCGTCGTGGAGGTCAAGCCTAACAGGACGGATAGTAACCAGGACAAGCATGTGAAGAAGGTAATAACCGTGCCCCATGCTACTCCTGGACCGAACACGATCGTCACCTCCGCGATTCTGGATGAACGCCCTTCTACTTCTAGAGGGGCCTCATCTGGATCAAGGAAGGGCGATGACCAATGCTTTTGTGGAGACTTGGAAAGTACCACTGAGGCGTCCCGTCTAAGTAAGGTGCTCTCTAAGGATCCCGGTATGCCAGGATTCTTAACTAAGCCAGACGGAAATTTCACTGAAAGCAGTGTTGAAACCTTGAATCTACTAATGGAAACTCCATTCCCGGACTGTAAGGATGTCGAAGAAGAGCCGCTTTCTTCTGCGGCTATCTTCTCATCAGCTGTCCACAGTAGTGATTTAGTGGATTCCATTGTAGATGAAGCCAGGGTAGCGTGGGCTGTGAGTTCTTTTAAGCCCTATAAATCCGCAGGGCCGGACGGCATTTTCCCAGCGTTACTACAGCAATCGATAAAGGTTATCATGCCGTGGCTGATTTCCATTTTTAGGGGCAGCCTGTTGTATGGGTATATCCCCAAAGAATGGAAAGAGGTTACTGTGGTATTCATTCCTAAGGCAGGAAGAATAAACCATGGAACTGCAAAGGACTACAGGCCAATAAGTCTGTCATCGTTTTTATTGAAAACACTGGAGAGACTGGTGGACGTGCATGTCAAAGGTCTTCTATCGTCAAGTAACTTCTGCAGGGCACAACACGCATACCTAAAGGGAAGGTCGGTGGAAACGGCACTGCATGATGTAGTCGGTACAATAGAGGATACACTGGACAGGAAGGAGTATGTGCTAGCAGCCTTTTTGGATATAGAGGGCGCTTTCAACAATCTGAATATATCCTCGATACTGGACGCCCTACAATATGTGGGGGCTGAACAGAAAATTATAGATTGGACGGAGAATATGCTTCGAAGTAGAAGCATTATCTCCAGTCTTGGCCCTAGTACGATGAGGAAAGTTGTGACAAGGGGAACACCGCAGGGGGAGTCATGTCCCCACTCCTTTGGAACCTTGTTGTAAATAAAATCCTCTTCAGACTAGGCAACGGAGGCGTTAAGGTGGTCGCGTATGCAGATGACGTTGTAATCCTTATCAGGGGTAAATTTTTATCCACGATAAGTGACCTTATGGAATCGGCATTAGGCCAACTACTCGCTTGGGCGAAGGACAACGGTCTGGGCCTAAACCCTGGAAAGACCGAACTTGTTCTCTTCACCAGAAGATATAAAATTCCGGAATTTAAACTCCCAAAAATGGGTAGCATTACTCTGGAATTATCAAAAGAAGCGAAGTACCTCGGTGTCATCCTAGACTCAAAGCTCTCGTGGAAACGTAATGCTGAGAGCATGATGAATAAAGCCCTATGTGCATTTTACTCATGCAAAAGGCAGGAGATGGGGCCTGAAACCGTACATGGTACACTGGATGTACACGGCAGTGATTAGGCCCATTCTCACCTATGGAGCACTCGTCTGGTGGAGAATGGTGGACACTGAAGTTCACCTCTCTCTTCTGGATAAGGTCCAAAGGTTAGCGAGTCTCTCCATTACTGGTGTGATGAGGTCAACTCCACAGGCCAGTTTGGGGACAATGCTGGATCTGACCCCTCTAGATGTCTATATCAAACACGTCGCTGCCAGGTCGGCCTTAAGACTCAGGGAGTCGGGCGAATTAAGGCATTGTCGTGTTGGACATGGCACCATCCTACGACAGGTCGGTGGCAATATCTTGAGGGAGCAGACTGATTACTTAACCCCTGTTATGGACCTCGACAAATCGTTTGTCGTGAAAATTCCTACCAGGGATGAATGGAAGGAGAACTCTGTAATTCGGAACAATGCGGTTTCAATATTTATGGATGGCTCCAAGATAGACACGGGGACCGGATCGGGGATCTTCTCTGAGGATCTTGATCTTTCAATTTCACTTAGGCTTCCCGATACCTGCACCGTGTTCCAGGCTGAAATATATGCTATATCAGTAGCGGTAAGGAAAATTGAGGAACTTGCGATGGAGGCGTCGACTATCGATATTTTCGTAGATAGTCTAGCCGCCATTAAGGCCCTTAACTCAAAAGTAGTGAAATCTAAATGTGTGTTAGTTTGCATACAATCTTTAGCCCTACTTGAACGACATCGTATAATGATAGTGTGGGTTCCAGGACATGAGGGCATTCGTGGAAACGAGATGGCCGATCAATGTGCGAGGAACGGTTCGAACCTAGATGTGACGGTTGCCCAAGGGGAAATCAATATCCCATTGGCCGAAATGTCTAACATACTGGGAGAATGGTCGCTGAAGGAAACGGCTCGCAGGTGGTCTATACTAACCACTTGCAGATTATCTAGAATCCTTTGGCCCTCAATTGATAAAAAAAGTACAAAGGCACTACTGATCCTCCAGAAAAGCTCGTTAGCACTTCTGGTTGGTGTTATAACGGGACACTGTATGATCGGACGTATGTCGGAGCGTATGGGAATCTCTCGTGGAGGGTGCTGCAGAAGCTGTATGGATGAGGAAGAGGAGGAATCAGTTCAACACCTTCTCTGCGACTGCCCGGCTCTTCAAGAGCGTAGGCTCAAACTTCTGGGTCAAAGATTCTTCCAGGACCTGACCTGTCTCAGGGATGTGACACTGAGTAGCCTATTAGGCTTTGTGAAAAGCTCCGGGTGGTTTACAAGAACCACCGGTATCGGAGTTCTTTAGGGAATGGTGGGGGTTGTCGATCGTTGGGGCATCACAATGGGCCTTATTGGCCTCCGAGTGAACTCGCGTTTTTGCGGGCGGCCCGTTTAACCTAACCTAACCTAACCTGTATAATAAAAGTTTGCAATCTAAAGCTAGAGTAGAATTTCTGCCAATTAGCCAGTTTAGTTGGACTGCTTGCAACTTTATTTGTGTTAACTTTGATTCTATGTGGCGTTTCCATGTAAAGCGCTGGTCAAGATGTATGCCGAGATATTTGACGTCTGAAAGCTGAGGTATCGTTTGGTTATTTATCTGAATAGGGGGGCAAGATTCTCTACGCAGTGTGAAAGTTATGTGAGTACATTTTTGTTCATTCACTTTTATTCTCCATTTCTTCAACCATTTTTCTAAATTAAATAAGTGGTCTTGTAAATATCGTGACGCTATTTCGGGTCTTTCCTAAATGCTCAAAAAAGCTGTGTCGTCAGCAAATGTCGATGTGTGAACTCGGTTACTAGTTGGCATGTCTGAAGTATACAATAAGTATAAAAAGGGCCAAAATATACTACCTTGGGGAACTCCGGCTTCGATTGGGTGGGGTGAGCTCAAAAAATCTCCTTCTTTCACAATAAATTTTCGTTCAGTTAAATAACTATCTAGCAGCTTATAGAGGTTTACGGGAAAAAATCAGTTTTAGCTTATATACTAGGTCTTCATGCCA
The DNA here is from genome assembly GCA_949628195.1 of Phasia obesa. NCBI lineage: Eukaryota > Metazoa > Arthropoda > Insecta > Diptera > Tachinidae > Phasia > Phasia obesa. Next base: position 99,233,738 of record OX451216.1, read on the forward strand.
TACCTTATCGAAATGCTTGAAAAACGTCAGTAAAAAGCGCAGAGCAGTATTTTCTCTCCTCAAAAGTCTTCTGAACAACATTAACTAACCTGTGATTTTGTTCGATCGTACTATGTTTTTTCCTGTATGGTCTTTTCCTGGTTTAGGAATCATGGTAACCAAGGACACCTTCCACTCTGTGGGAAAGTACTCAAGACGTAAAATGGCATTAAAAATAAAAAGAGCTACACGGGGCAACTCAATTAACATCTTGTTACTAGTTTTATCAACGCCAGGGGCTTTTTTGGTGTTTAAATCCGTTATTGCCTTTTCAAGATCACCAAATTCAAATCTTATCTGTACTGCAGCACTAGCCTCGACAACTGGCAACTCAACTATATCAGTCGATATATTTGGGGTAAAAACCTTGTCCAGCAAATAAATTTCCTTTTTCGGTATCACTCCTTGCCCAGCCTCCAGCTGAAGTTTCTAAGGGAGGCTTACGTAAGACTGGCCTTATAAGGTTTCTACAAGCACGCCATAACGAATAATCTGATTGAGGAGTTGCGTCTAGGTATCCCAATGAGTTTTTCATGGATACTACTCTTCGAGATTCCAGCATGTCTCTTAGCCGGTTCGTGCATTCTTTAAGTCTGCTTTTGAGTTGAGGAGATCTCTGTGATTGCCATTCTCTACGAATTTTTCTTTTTTCAGCCAAGAGCTGTTCGATACTGCAGAATAAATTTGATTGTATCTAGCTAATTGTTGGGTAATTGTTGAATGTTGGGCAGCTGATTTGAGGTATTGGTCAAAATCAATAAGACTCCGCTCTACGTCTTCAGGTGTCCTTAGCGGGATGTTTTCCGAACAATGAGTACTAAGATACTTTCTATATTTCAACCAATTAATGCTTGTGATAGTCATTGGTGATATGATGTTTTGTTTGTTTTATATATAGACGATAGTGGGTGAACGATCTGATAATTCAATTGATACTTCAGCTTTAATCGTTTCTCTCGGAATACCCTTAATCCAGCCAAAATCAATAACATCCGGTATTTTTGTCGATCAGTAGGCCAATAGGTGGGTTGTCCACTCGATATCACATTTAGACGCTTTTTTGAAATTGTGTCAAACAAAACACGACCTTTTGGAGTTATTAGGCATGATCCCCAAAACGTATGTTAAGCGTTGTAGTCGCCTGATGCTATGAAAAAGGGACCTAGTGATTTGAAGAAATCGCTGTATTGACTCTCTGATATTTGAAACCTAGGAGGTGAATAAATCGAAGAAATAACTAAGTTTTGATGAAATTCTTCAATGCAGATGTTTGTTGCTTGTAGGTAATCTTCACAAAAATCACACAGTAAATAATGTTTGATTCGAGCCTTTATTAGTATTGCTGAACCACCACATGCTCTGCCACGGGGGTCTTTGGTGTCATATAAGATATAGCCATTTATTTAAAAAAATCTATTTGTTGTTAAGTGAGTCTCTGCAACCAGCATGACATCAATTTGTTCCTTCTTAAGGAAGTACTCGAGTTCATTTTTGTGTTGGCGCAAGCCCTTTGCGTTCCAGAAACATATTTTTAAACAGTTCATTGTTTGTTAAGTAACGCCTGCAACATAGTAGATTACATGCGTACCATTTCTTGCATCATGCTGCTCATAGAGCTCATAAAACTTTTTGTCGAATGCACTAATGTCTCGATGCTTGCTTCGAGACGATTAAAATTACCAGATGGTTTTTGTTCTTTAGGATGCGATTGCAAATTAGGAGTAGAATTAGTTGTCGGTGTCTCTTTATGTACTGAAGTATGATTGGTTTTTACTATATCTGCGTATGAAACATGTTGTGTTGTTGGTTGGGCTAACTGAGGATAATGAGCATTTGCTCGTTATTGTTGGTGCTTAGCAGGAGTATTTAGTTTTTGAGTAGTTTTCCTTACCATGGAAAAAACTGGACACCCTCTGTAGTTAGCAGTGTGGTTTCCACCGCAATTGCTACATTTTTAAACTTTCGAGTCATCCCTTGCTTTGTCGCATTGGGCGGAACAATGTAGCTCGCCACATATAACGTAAACCGGAGGCAACTTACAGTAAGCCCTAGTATGACCATATTCTTGACAATTTAGACACTGGACAGGTCCTGGACGCTTATGCGGCTCCTCTACAGTTATTTTACGGTGTAACAGGTATTTCAGATTGTAAATGGGGTGCATTTCGTTCTTCTTCAATCTGATACCTCCAGGTTCCAGTTCAACGCAAAATAGTGGTTGGGGGACACGTTCCCGATTACGGAGATTATCTACACTTTTTATTTTAAAACCCGCTTTTTGGAGTTCGGCTCTTATTTCAGCTGTATCAATGTATGAATCTACACTTTTAATAACTACTTGTAGACCTTTGCTACTCTTCAGCTAATAGGTATAAAAGTTCTTTTTGCAGTTTTCAAACTCATTTACTGCTTTACGATAACTACTTTCATCAATAAATTGTATTTTTGTCTCATCAATGTTACCACGCTTGATGGGAATTACATGAAATGAGTTTTCTCCAATAATTGTAATAAAATTTTTTATTAGGTCGTTCGAATTTTTCTCCCTTAAATAAACTGGAGGTGGTTTGAACGAATTAATTGCCGTTTTATGTTCACTTGTTTCACTATCTAAGATAGCAAAACGATTATGGGAATTTATTCCGTTAGAGTCCTTGTCTTTATGTACTTTAGACATTGGTGCAAGCTACGAATATTTAGGGCTTCGACCTCTTTTTAATACCGTAATTATCTGTCCATTCCCACTTGCGTCTTATGTTTTTCTACACTATCCATATTAGTTTTGTACAGAAGGCGACTTGTTTGTAGTTATTTTATTGTCATATCTTATCAAAAGCGACGAACAATATTAGGCACGTAAAACTGGCGTATTGTTTAAACACAAATTATTTTCAGTTTTTTTGTTTTTATTTAAATCAAAATAGTCTACATTTTTGTTATTTAAATTAAAGAGGCTCATTGGCCCCTATTGTTTTTGTTTTATTTTTAAAGTAGCAAAGTGATAATGCCGTTGTAAAAAAAGAAAAACGAGAGAAAAAAAATGTTTACAGACAACTTTGTTGTTGTATTAAAAACAAGATTGTTTTTTTGCTTTTGTTTGAATTTATTCACAATTTTTGTTTTTGTCAATTGCGAGCTTAAAAAAAATCGCGTCCGCACTTATCAACGCACAAACTAAAACTCTAAATTTGCTGATGTACTATTTGTAGCAATTCAAATTGATATTCATATATTTCTTATGTAGGTACATATGTATGTAAATAGTAATTCCTTGAAATCTTTTTGAGTTGTGAAATATTGTACAATTTGGTTTGGTTTCATACCAAAATTTCAGTTTTATTTGGGAAGAAGAACAAATTAAAAAAATTATTGATTCATCAGCTTAAATCTATATTAATTAATCAGCATAAATCCACTTGGTTTAGTTTCATGCTCTTTTATATATAAAAAACTTTATATATAATATCTAGGAAAAAATATAATATACAACTACAACAAGCAGCAAAATTATGACATATTCAATTGTGGTAATTTATATATTCAATTCGTTTATGAAATGAATGAAAAGAAAAATAAATAATTTAATTAAACAAACACATAAAATAATATTTATTTATATTTAAATTGATTGTTAAAGTTTTATATAAAATATTTATATCATTTTTATAAAAATATTTAAAAACACAATGAAATTTTATAATCTAGCTTAAGAAAAATTGGGAAAATTTAATTTTTAGACACCAGCACGAGCGGAATGTACATTTTCTAGATAGCCACGTCCGTCATCAGCACTCTTGTATCTAATCTACTTAGGGTAGTGTTTTTTAGTTGTAAGCATCATCTATTTAACCAACCAAACCCAGATAAAGGAATGCGAGAAAACTTGTATTCAATTATCAATCGTCAGTTGGTGAGAACGAAGGCTACCACTACCTTAAGCTTCCCTCTTGTTAAGGTAGGGTGGACTCGTTCTCACCAACTGACGATTGATAATTGAATAGTGTCTAAAAATTAAATTTTCCCAATTTTTCTTTAATATTATCACCTAATTTGTAATTTAATTAATTCTTTCTTAGAGAGAATAAAACCGAACTTAAGCTTGATTATAAAATTTCATTGTATGTAATAAATAAACAGTTCGACTAATAATAATTAAATTAAAAAAAAAAATATATATATTTAAAAACATTTTAATGCCAGGTAGGATACTGTGGATTAGGTGTGCAGTCGTCATCAATCTCGTCAAATATCAAAACAAGTTTGCTTTCCTCATCTCTGTAGACACAATATAATCCGCAGGATAGTTCTTTCACTTCCGCATCGCTTAAATAATTATAGCGATTGGGTAAAAACATTATATTATTTTTTAGATCAATTTGAATAGTTCCATATTTTGTTGTGACTCGATTCGCACTTATAACCGTGCATTTTGTTGAAAGGTTTAGCTCCTTAATGTGTATTACAGGTTTATTATTTAAACTATTAAATTTTTTTAATAAATTGTGTCTAGATTATATTTTGATTTTAACAGCTTCTTAGTTTCTTTAATACTGATAGTCATAACATATAAACCCAGTGTTTAAATATGAATAAATCAGTTTTGTATTAGAGAGATTGATATGGTTGTATATGAAGGAAAAAGAAACAATCAAGGTGTCTATTTATTAAGTATATTCGAATTTTACATGAGAGATATCACTCTCTCTCTCTCTCACAGAAAAAGATATGTATATGTAGGAAACAAAAACACTTAATCAAGGTTTTGACTTTTTAAGTATATTAGAAAAATAGACTTTATGGTTCTTATATGAGTAAAAGAAAAGGGTAGAAAAAAATGTCGAATAAACATAGTGGCTATCAAACGAATCTAAGTATATATTAATATGCATATTATTTCCAATTGATATTCATACACTTAGTATTCTATAATAGTAATTCCTTGAATTCTTTTTGCACATGCTCGTTCACGTTCTAAATATTTAGAATGAAAACATTTCAGGTTTATTGGGGATCAAAGAAACTATTGATTCATCAGCATAAATCCATGCGATCAAATACACACGATTGACTTACTTTTAAAATGTTAAATAAACATTATAGTATGTAAATTTGCTGATGTTGTATTATTTTTAAAATCGAATATTCAAGTGTGTAAAGTAATAATTCAGTAATTTTAAGAATATAAAGTGGAACAATAAACTCTTGCCGAAATCATTGTTTACGATTTAAGCAAGAGCAATTTCTTTTCTTTACAGTTAGAATCACTAAAACATTTGTCATAAAACATAATTTGTTTATGACCGTTTGATTACCAAACACTGTAAACAAACGCAAATATGTATGTATGTATGTAGTTTAGATTTTTTTCTTTAATTGATCACTTACAGAAACAATAAGAAATCGAATATGCAAGTATGTAAAGTAATAATTCTAATAATTTAAATTGTCATAAAACATAATTTGTTTATAACCGTTTGTTTACCAAACATTGTAAACAAACGCACATACATAAGAATTATTTTTTGTTTCCTAGAAATGGCCACTTACCGAAACAATAACAAATCGAATATTCAAGTATGTAAAGTAATAATTCAATAATTCTAATAATTTAAAGTGAAACAATAAAGTCTTGTCGAAATCATTCGGGTATGTTCTGTAATCCGAAACCGAGTGAAATTGAAATCGAATAAATTTTTAAAGAAAAATATAACTTAGTTGCGCCTATTATTTTAAAACATTAGTATTCAAGGAAGTTATGTGAATGGTCTTTAATCAAATGTATAAAAAAAAAAATATCAAAATGTTGTAAGATTTAAAAGTTATGACAATTTAAAATTTCATTCGGATTCAATTTCACTCGGTTTCGGATTACAGAACATACCTGATTGTTTACGATGTAAGCAAGAGCAATTTCTTTTCTTTACAGTTAGAATCACTAAAACATTTGTCATAAAACATAATTTGTTTATGACCGTTTGATTACCAAACATTGTAAACAAACGCAAATATGTATGTATGTATTTTAGATTTTTTTCTTTAATTGATCACTTACAGAAACAATAACAAATCGAATATTCAAGTATGTAAAGTAATAATTCTAATAATTTAAATTGGATTTTAAAGTGGACAATTTGAGCATTGTAACAATTTAAAACCTTGAAATTAGGCAACATTAGAATTTTTTTATTGTCAAATATTTTTAAGAATTTAAAGTGTAAACATAAACTTTTGTTTAAATCATTATTTATTGGAATTTTTTCTTATTGTCAAATATTTTTGAGAATTTAAAGTGGAAAAATTAAGTTTTGCCTAAATATTGTCTACGATTTCAGTAAGGTTAATAAAACTTTAATTACTAAACTATACTGTATTTTCTCTTTAATGCTTAATAGTAATATTGTATTTTTTGTATTTTCTCTCTAAACTTTAAACAATACTGTACATTCTTAAGCGTAAGCTATTTTTGAATATTAGTTGCACAATTTAAATATTCATTTTGACGAACAAAAAAGTATTAAGTGTTTAAATATGAATAAACAAATTGTATACAAGTGAGATAGATATATAAGGGAGAGAAAGAAATATTTAATCAAGGCTCTACTTATTAAGTGTATCGTAATAAACTGTATAGTTCTTGTATGAGTAAAAGAAGTGAATAGAAAAAGACTAAATAAATAAAATATCTAACACTAACAGATCAAAGTCAAATATAATATACATATAGCTTAAACATTGTTAAGTTCTAAAATAGGAAAAAAATGTTGTATAGAAATGCTCATGCTTTCAAGTTATATTTAAAATTTAATAAACCCACATTATTACTGGAACTCTGAAACAGAAAAGTAGGCAAACTAAGAATGTTGGAATTAAGAAAAGTAATTGATAAGTTTTTACGTGATTTTTCCGAGATCATTTTTTATGAGCATAAGGAGGTCATCCACATTTTTACTCCATGCTACAAGAAAATGAAGAGCATGAAGTAGTGGAGGAGGAGGACATTGATGAGGACATTTTTCCAGCTGCCCATGCATGGTCCTATAGGGATGTCTTGAGGGTCCCGATATGTGTAGGTGTACAGTGTTTCACCTACGCAAGCAAAACGTTTTATAAATAATTAATTTATATAATAAAATATTTAACTAACTGTATAAAAAAAGAAGTAATAATAAACACATACATATTTCAAAAATTAAAATTTGTTATAGTGTTTTAAATTTTAGAAATACTTTAAAATGGGTAAACATAATGAATATACATATACAGTTTATTTATTTTCTTTACAGTTAGAATCACTAGATATGTATGTATTTAAGATTTTTTTCTTTAATTGAGCACTTAACGAAACAATAACAAATCGAATATTCAACTATGTAAAGTAATAATTCTAATAATTTAAAGTGGAACAATAAGCTCTTGTCGAAATCATTGTTTACAATTTAAGAACATTCCACCTTAGAAGTTAAGCAATATTATACTTTTTTTCTTATTAACAACGTACATACATACAATACATTTGTTTATATGCATGTACATATATAAATAATTTGACAACATTTTGAAATTATAAATTATTATTAATTTCACTATATTGTGAAATCATAAATTTATATTTGATAATATCTTCTATCTAAAGTATCACTCATATCACATACAGACATGGACATACACAAATTTCAGTTTAATTGGGTATCAAAGAAATTATTGATTCATCAGCATAATGATCAAATGCACACCATATGATCAAATGCACACGAAGAGCCTTCTTTTAAAATTTTAAATAAACATAAGGTTTTATGAATTTGTTGTTGTAGTACTATTTTTAAACAACTCAAATTAATATTCATTCATACACTTCATATGTAGGTACATACAAATGTATGTAAATAGCAATTCCTTGAAATCTTTTTTAATATGATCGTTGGCATTCAAAATATTTAACATGACAATAATATCAGTTTTATTGAGGAGCAAAGAAATTATTGATTCATCAGCATAAATCCACTTGGTTTAGTTTCATGCTTTTTTACATAACATACATAAACACATTCAACTCTACAAACATCAAAGACGTCCTAAGAAACACACACACACAAACTAATCAATTCCCTGTCGGACAATAAGTAGCTGACTACAAAAAACACTAACTTTAAGTTAACTTTTATGGACTAATTCTAAGCCAACTACTATGCAATACAAAATTTTCGTTAACTGAAGTGTATATTCTGGACAGTAAATTTGTTGTGTTTGGTTAGTCGTTGTTTTTTTTTTTCATTTCGCTTCTTATTTTTCTTTTGAAAGAAGTCAAAGTTGATTAGCATTGAAACGCCTCCAAGGTTTTATTTACTTAGTAACGTCGGCTAAGCCGTCGGAATAAAGTGCACTTGCGTACGTACACATTTTAGTTTTATTTTTATATTACAAGTAAAGGATTATGTAACAAAACTAATAGTTATGTAATAATAATTACATAATGATTATATAATAATATAAGAATTATATAATAATAACTATATAATAATTATATAATAACCGATAATAATCTCCAATTAATTGAGTAAAAGTAATCGTATTGTTGGAAAGATTATTCTATGTTTATGTATCTGAAATAACTTAACAGCTTAGAGTTTTTATTAGTAAATATTCTGTCAAATTACATACATAATAAATTTCTATGAAAAAGTCATGAAAAAATGTTGCAGAAGTAGTACTCTGTTTTTGCTGTGGAAAAACATTGAAATGTTTCTGGCAACATTTTATCAAAGCTGTGAAATAAAGCAAAGCGACATTAAAAACAATAAAATCGTAAAATTCATTCAAATCGCCAGATAGACTCCACTTTTTAAATGTCAAATTTTCCTTGTGAAATAATAAATGTTGCTCAACATTTTTCACAAATTCGAACAGAGTACTAGGCTTAAAATTGAAATAATTTTTCATAAATAATAAAGTAGATTTAATAATAAAGTAGGTTTAAAAATAAAAAGGTTTAAAGTGGTTTAAAGTTATTATTTATGTAAAATAATAAAAAAACAATCATGAGAGGTGTTAAGGCCGGGGTACATAGAATCTGCCATGTGTTATACTTTGACGTATTGAACTGAAATCAAAGTCAACCCCCGTCTTCATTTGCTATCAACATGTCTTAACAAAAATCAAACTGCATATAAAACAAACCAGTATTATAAATGATTTTTTATACCCTTCACCACAGGTGGAAAGGGTATATATAAGTTTGTCATTCCGTGTGTAATTTCTACAATATTCATTTCCGACCCCATAAAGTATATATATTCTAGATCATTATATATAGAGAAGTTGATTAAGCGATGTCCGTCTGTCCGTGTTAGTGTGGTAATGTCATTTGCGAAGGCACCAGAAGAGATACAAAAAATTTAAGCACACCAATCTGTCAGGCATAGTGTCGAAAATTTTGGTATTGCAATTCAGCAACATCGGATCATTCCTTTGGAGGCTACGGGCCAAAAACCACGCCCACCTATATTTTTTTACGTTTTTTTTAATTTTTTTCGGCTTTAATGATTCTGTTTTGCCTTTTTTTGTCAAATAAATATTAGAGTGTGACAGGTAGATCGCAAGGAGTGCATACAGATCTCGGGGGATCAATAACCCCCTGCGAGGGGCGATTTTTGTTTTTTTAGATTGGTAGGGTTTTTCTGCTTTGATTTGTATTAGAGACCTTAATAGAAAGCAATACGCATAGATATAGCCAATGGAACTGACAAATAGGAGCAGTTAAAAGGACTACTATGCAATACAAAATTTTCGTTAACTGAAGTGTATATTCTGGACAGTAAATTTGTTGTGTTTGGTTAGTCGTTGTTTTTTTTTCATTTCGCTTCTTATTTTTCTTTTGAAAGAAGTCAAAGTTGATTAGCATTGAAACGCCTCCAAGGTTTTATTTACTTAGTAACGTCGGCTAAGCCGTCGGAATAAAGTGCACTTGCGTACGTACACATTTTAGTTTTATTTTTATATTACAAGTAAAGGATTATGTAACAAAACTAATAGTTATGTAATAATAATTACATAATGATTATATAATAATATAAGAATTATATAATAATAACTATATAATAATTATATAATAACCGATAATAATCTCCAATTAATTGAGTAAAAGTAATCGTATTGTTGGAAAGATTATTCTATGTTTATGTATCTGAAATAACTTAACAGCTTAGAGTTTTTATTAGTAAATATTCTGTCAAATTACATACATAATAAATTTCTATGAAAAAGTCATGAAAAAATGTTGCAGAAGTAGTACTCTGTTTTTGCTGTGGCAAAACATTGAAATGTTTCTGGCAACATTTTATCAAAGCTGTGAAATAAAGCAAAGCGGCATTATTTCATTTGGAATTTTTCAAACAACAGCTGATCGCTTGGCTTTTGTGAACATTTCTGGTATACTTAAAAACAATAAAATCGTAAAATTCATTCAAATCGCCAGATAGACTCCACTTTTTAAATGTCAAATTTTCCTTGTGAAATAATAAATGTTGCTCAACATTTTTCACAAATTCGAACAGAGTACTAGGCTTAAAATTGAAATATTTTTTCATAAATAATAAAGTAGATTTAATAATAAAGTAGGTTTAAAAATAAAAAGGTTTAAAGTGGTTTAAAGTTATTATTTATGTAAAATAATAAAAAAACAATCATGAGAGGTGTTAAGGCCGGGGTACATAGAATCTGCCATGTGTTATACTTTGACGTATTGAACTGAAATCAAAGTCAACGCCCGTCTTCATTTGCTATCAACATGTCTTAACAAAAATCAAACTGCATATAAAACAAACCAGTATTATAAATGATTTTTTATACCCTTCACCACAGGTGGAAAGGGTATATATAAATTTGTCATTCCGTGTGTAATTTCTACAATATTCATTTCCGACCCCATAAAGTATATATATTCTAGATCATTATATATAGAGAAGTTGATTAAGCGATGTCCGTCTGTCCGTGTTAGTGTGGTAATGTCATTTGCCAAGGCACCAGAAGAGATACAAAAAATTTAAGTACACCAATCTGTCAGGCATAGTGTCGAAAATTTTGGTATTGCAATTCAGCAACATCGGATCATTCCTTTGGAGGCTACGGGCCAAAAACCACGCCCACTTATATTTTTTTACGTTTTTTTTAATTTTTTTCGGCTTTAATGATTCTGTTTTGCCTTTTTTTGTCAAATAAATATTAGAGTGTGACAGGTAGATCGCAAGGAGTGCATACAGATCTCGGGGGATCAATAACCCCCTGCGAGGGGCGATTTTTGTTTTTTTTAGATTGGTAGGGTTTTTCTGCTTTGATTTGTATTAGAGACCTTAATAGAAAGCAATACGCATAGATATAGCCAATGGAACTGACAAATAGGAGCAGTTAAAAGGACCCCCCATGTGACAACATGGTGAAAATTATTTTTTTTCTTGTAAGGATTTCTTTTTGCTTTAGTCCGACCATTCTAACTCAATATAGATTGGAGAAAGGTCCAAAATTTAATAAAAAAATTTTAAAAAAAACTTTAAAAAAAAAAAAAATTAAAATTTTTTTTCAAAAATATTTACAAAAATTTACAAAGCATTTTCAAAAAGATGTTTTACAGAAAAATATTAGAAAAAAATTTTTTTTAAAAATTTTCCAAAAAATTTTGGAATAAAATTTTACAAAAAATTTAAAAAAAAAATATTTTTACAAAAAATAAACAAAAAATTACAAAACATACTGACAAATAGGTAGACGAAAAGCCAGAGACTTTATATTAGTATATAATATGTAGGTTAAAGAGATGTTGATAAGGAATCTTTAGCATTTATCCACACTTAAACATATTTTGCTGTTAATCAGGTATGTTCTGTAATCCGAAACCGAGTGAAATTGAATCCGAATGAAATTTTAAATTGTCATAACTTTTAAATCTTACAACATTTTGATATTATTTTTTATACATTTGATTAAAGACCATTCACATAACTTCCTTGAATACTAATGTTTTAAAATAATAGGCGCAACTAAGTTATATTTTTCTTTAAAAATTTACTCAATTTCAATTTCACTCGGTTTCGGATTACAGAACATACCCGAATATAATTTGTTTAATTGTTAAATGTAGACTTCCCATGTTGACGCCGTAACATGGTTGTTAATTTTCCCCTGTTGACATCGTAAAATGGTTGTTAAAACATTTAGTGTAAAAACTACTTTATATTGTCATGTCACGTTAATGTTTTATTTTAGTTTATCAGTTTTATTTTCAAACAGCGCCATCAATTGCTCAATAGGGATTTTTTAATGCGAATAGTTATTCAGTAAATGGATTAGATTTATAAACAGCTTCTGAAGCTGCTTATCTGTTGAACAGCTTATTTCAACAGCTAAACAGCTTCTTTCAACAGCCAACTAAAATAAAACATTAACATTTAACAATTAAACAAATTATATTAACAGCAAAATATGTTTATGTATCGATAAGTGTGTGTGTACTTGTTTCACTATATAATTAGAATTATGCGATTTTGCATTCTTTTTTAAATATACAAGATTATTTAAATCCAACCTAAAAACTTAAACAGAAAAACAATTAACCCCAACGCTAAAATTCCTTAACAATATCTCTACTTACGCTACATTAAAATTACCTTAACACTTCTTAAATATATACAAAACGATATTATATACTAAAATAAGGTCTCTGTGCCTGTGTGTCTGTTTACCTCCGTTGAACGAAAACCAGTTTTGAGTTTTTTCTGTTTGTGTAATGATTTGATTATGATTTTTGAATATGAAAGGAGCTTGATTTTTTCGGTATTATTTGCAAGTAGATTTTCTAAAAAATTAAAAATTATAACAGAATAAGAACTAACTTAAACGCTAAAGATTTCTTATCAGCATCTTTATGTTTTTCTCACCAAATAACCTACATTATTTCCACACACATAAGATCATTACACTCATAAATTGTTACTATCTACTTAATGTGTCAACCTTTTTTTTAACACTTTCCTATTTTTATTTGATTTACAACTTTTATCGCTCTTTTATGACGCTTATACTACAATTTTAAAAACTATATCCATGACAGAAAAAATCTCCCTATCATAAACATACATTTGGGAACAAACAATTACTCCTTGTCATAAAAATACATTGGGAACACAAAAAAAAAATACTCCTTATCACAAAAATACATTGACTGAAATTATAAATTTATATTAATTTTAATATATTGTGAAATCATAAATTTATTACAGTTTCATCTTTGATAATAACTTCAAATTAAAAATTATTTGATAAGATCAAAGAAATATATGAAAAGCAAATAGTATATTTTTTAAGAATAACTGTTTCTATTGAAATAAAAAATAAAGTAGTTAAAGTTAGCATGCGAAAATTACAGTTTTATTGGAGATCCAGGAAATTATTATATTAATATTATAAGCTAACTATTTCGCAACTAGTGCTGACTGACAGTTGGATTACTTTGCAATGAAAACAACTATCTATTTTAACATTGTTTATGTCCTAGGCCGGTAGTCAATTGTCTGACTCTGCATTACTTTGCAACTAACTTAAAGTTAACTTTCTTAAAGTTAGCTTTCAGTTAACTTTCTGTAGCTAGCTGTAAACTAAGTACTTTTCCGTTGGCTATAAGTGTTTTTTTTTCAATTAACTATAAGTTAGTTAGATTTAAGTTAACTGAAAGGTAATAGTTCAGACGTTAGCTGAAATCTTACTTTTTGTAGCTAGCTGCAACCTAACTATTATTTAGTTAGTTGTCATTTTTGTTTTTCAAAGTTAAAATTATTCAAAAATTTTAAAATAAATTTTATTTTGAAAAACTAACTAAATAACTAGCTACAAAAAGTTAGTTTTCAGCTAGCGTCTAAACTATTAATTGTATTTTGTTGTAATTTATGAAAAATAACATTTATTAAAAACATAAATATACAAAATATTTGACTATTTCAAAAAATTTAAAAACAAAAAATTCAATTTTTAAAAAGTCTTAAAGACCGGGGCGCACAGAATCCGTCAAACGTTATACGTCGTCTTTTTCAACTGACAAGTTGAAATACAAGTTTTGTTATGAGCGTTGTCACAATCAGTATTTCTCCGTCACCGCAAAATACGAAAGTTGGGCAACTTTTAACTTTTGACGTACGTTAATTAGTTTGATAGCTATCAATTGATTTTTGAGTTGCAGCAAAAATAAAACAAATACAACAAAATAAAGAAATTAAATAAAGTAAAATGGAAAAAAAAGCTTTTTAAGTGTTTAATTTCCTGATTTAATTACCGTCAACAAAGCACTCTTTATGTCAACCTCGTCCGTCCTTACGCCGCGACTCCGTTAGACATTAACATGCCTTAACAAAAGTCAAACTTAATATAAAAAACAAGTAAAAATGCTATATTCGGCCGTGTCGAATCTTCTATACCCTTCACCACGGTGATTTTATTTATACAGACATGTACAGCATTATCCATATTGTTGACTCTTTACTTAAATAAAGTCGTATGAGAAAAAATCATTATTCATGAGTTAAAGAAATAGTAGACAAATTCCGTTTGCTACAATTGTCGCCGTGTTGTCAGCTACTTAATGATATTGAAGCCGACAGCTACATCGTAAACTCTGACATTGTTGTAGAAATACTTATTTTGCTTTTATAAAATAAAATAACTGTTTAGAAATTAGTCTAAGTTGACGACAGCCACAACGGTGGCCGTGTAGCCATGTAGCTTAGCTGACTTCAAAATAATCGTTTTATTTTTGACAGTTTGTAGTCGGTATCCTGATGATGTCTATGTGTTTAATGCACCTAGGTTTTAAAACGGAGATATCATCTATTTAAAACTCAAACGTATTTAAAAAAATCAAACGCATTTAAAAAAATATGTTACTCTATATACACACTTACATACATATGTATATTCATGAGTTTCATTTTCAAAGAAATATTGAAATTTTTGTTTTAATTTTTCGAAAATTGTGTGTAAAAATTTTGTTTCAAAAATATTTACAAAAAAATTTACAAAGCATTTTCAAAAAGATGTTTTACAGAAAAATATTGGAAAAAGAATTTTTTTAAAAAATTTTCCAAAAAATTTTTAAAAAAATATTTATACAAAAAATTTTTACACACAATTTTCGAAAAATTAAAACAAAAATTTCAATATTTCTTTGAAAATGAAAATCATGACTGTAACATAATATATAATGAATAATGATTTTTTCTCATACGACTTTATTTAAGTAAAGAGTCAACAATATGGATAATGCTGTACATGTCTGTATAAATAAAATCACCGTGGTGAAGGGTATAGAAGATTCGACACGGCCGAATATAGCATTTTTACTTGTTTTTTATATTAAGTTTGACTTTTGTTAAGGCATGTTAATGTCTAACGGAGTCGCGGCGTAAGGACGGACGAGGTTGACATAAAGAGTGCTTTGTTGACGGTAATTAAATCAGGAAATTAAACACTTAAAAAGCTTTTTTTCCATTTTACTTTATTTAATTTCTTTATTTTGTTGTATTTGTTTTATTTTTGCTGCAACTCAAAAATCAATTGATAGCTATCAAACTAATTAACGTACGTCAAAAGTTAAAAGTTGCCCAACTTTCGTACTTTGCGGTGACGGAGAAGTACTGATTGTGACAACGCTCATAACAAAACTTGTATTTCAACTTGTCAGTTGAAAAAGACGACGTATAACGTTTGACGGATTCTGTGCGCCCCGGTCTTTAAGACTTTTTAAAAATTGAATTTTTTGTTTTTAAATTTTTTGAAATAGTCAAATATTTTGTATATTTATGTTTTTAATAAATGTTACTCTTCATAAATTACAACAAAATACAATTAATAGTTCAGACGCTAGCTGAAAACTAACTTTTTGTAGCTAGTTATTTAGTTAGTTTTTCAAAATAAAATTTATTTTAAAATTTTTGAATAATTTTAACTTTGAAAAACAAAAATGACAACTAACTAAATAATAGTTAGGTTGCAGCTAGCTACAAAAAGTAAGATTTCAGCTAACGTCTGAACTATTACCTTTAGGTTAACTTAAATCTAACTAACTTATAGTTAATTGAAAAAAAAAAACACTTATAGCCAACGGAAAATTTACAGCTTTAATTTACAGCTAGCTACAGAAAGTTAACTGAAAGCTAACTTTAAGAAAGTTAACTTTAAGTTAGTTGCAAAGTAATGCAGAGTCAGACAATTGACTACCGGCCTAGGACATAAACAATGTTAAAATAGATTGTTGTTTTCATTGCAAAGTAATCCAAGTGTCAGTCAGCACTAGTTGCGAAATAGTTAGCTTATAATATTAATATAATAATTTCTTGGATCCCCAATAAAACTGTAATTTCGCATGCTAACTTTAACTACTTTATTTTTTATTTCAATAGAAACAGTTATTCTTAAAATATATACTATTTGCATTTCATATATTTCTTTGTTCTTATCAAATAATTTTTAATTTGAAGGTACATATTATCAAAGATGAAGCTGTAATAAATTTATGATTTCACAATATATTGAAATTTATAATTTCAGTCAATGTATTTTTGTGATAAGGAGTATTTTTTTTTGTGTTCCCAATGTATTTTTATGACAAAGAGTAATTGTTTGTTCCCAAATGTATGTTTATGATAGGGAGATTTTTTCTGTCATGGATATAGTTTTTAAAATTGTAGTATAAGCGTCATAAAAGAGCGATAAAAGTTGTAAATCAAATAAAAATAGGAAAGTGATAGAAAAAAAGGTTGACACATTAAGTAGATAGTAACAATTTATGAGTGTAATGATCTTATGTGTGTGGAAATAATGTAGGTTATTTGGTGAGAAAAACATAAAGATGCTGATAAGAAATCTTTAGCGTTTAAGTTAGTTCTTATTCTGTTATAATTTTTAATTTTTTAGAAAATCTACTTGCAAATAATACCGAAAAATCAAGCTCCTTTCATATTCAAAAATCATAATCAAATCATTACACAAACAGAAAAAACTCAAAACTGGTTTTCGTTCAACGGAGGTAAACAGACACACAGGCACAGAGACCTTATTTTAGTATATAATATCGTTTTGTATATATTTAAGAAGTGTTAAGGTAATTTTAATGTAGCGTAAGTAGAGATATTGTTAAGGAATTTTAGCGTTGGGGTTAATTGTTTTTCTGTTTAAGTTTTTAGGTTGGATTTAAATAATCTTGTATATTTAAAAAAGAATGCAAAATCGCATAATTCTAATTATATAGTGAAACAAGTACACACACACTTATCGATACATAAACATATTTTGCTGTTAATATAATTTGTTTAATTGTTAAATGTTAATGTTTTATTTTAGTTGGCTGTTGAAAGAAGCTGTTTAGCTGTTGAAATAAGCTGTTCAACAGATAAGCAGCTTCAGAAGCTGTTTATAAATCTAATCCATTTACTGAATAACTATTCGCATTAAAAAATCCCTATTGAGCAATTGATGGCGCTGTTTGAAAATAAAACTGATAAACTAAAATAAAACATTAACGTGACATGACAATATAAAGTAGTTTTTACACTAAATGTTTTAACAACCATTTTACGATGTCAACAGGGGAAAATTAACAACCATGTTACGGTGTTAACATGGGAAGTCTACATTTAACAATTAAACAAATTCGGGTATGCTCTGTAATCCGAAACCGAGTGAAATTGAAATTGAGTAAATTTTTAAAGAAAAATATAACTTAGTTGCGCCTATTATTTTAAAACATTAGTATTCAATGAAGTTATGTGAATGGTCTTTAATCAAATGTATAAAAAATAATATCAAAATGTTGTAAGATTTAAAAGTTATGACAATTTAAAATTTCATTCGGATTCAATTTCACTCGGTTTCGGATTACAGAACATACCTGATTAACAGCAAAATATGTTTAAGTGTGGATAAATGCTAAAGATTCCTTATCAACATCTCTTTAACCTACATATTATATATTAATATAAAGTCTCTGGCTTTTCGTCTACCTATTTGTCAGTATGTGTGCGTGTCTCCAAAGCTCTGTTGAACGAAAACAAAAAAAAAAAAAAAAATCAATGACCTACTCTTAGATTGTTTATTTTTCCTAATGTGCAAAATATTTATAATTTCTTATCTTCTTTCAACAGATACACATCTTCTGAAGCTGTCTGTTGAAAGAAGCTGTTTATAAATCTGATCCATTTACTGAATAACTATTCGCATTAAGAAAATCCTTATTGAACAACAGATGACGCTGTTCGAAAATAAAACTGATAATCTAAAATAAAATATTAGTGTAACATTGACATTATATAAAATAGATTTCATACTAAATGTTTTAAAAACCATGTTACGACATCTACATGGAAAGTCTACACTTAACAATTAAACCAATTATATTTACAGTAAAAAATGTTTATGTATCGATAAGTGTACTTGTTTCACTATATAATTAGAATTACGCGATTTTGCATTTTTTTAAATATACAAGATTATTTAAATCCAAAAAAACCATTAACCCCAACGCTAAAATTCCTTATCAACATCTCTATTTAAGCTACATTAGAATTACCTTAACACTTCTCAAATATATACAAAACGATATTATATACTAAAATAAGGTCTGTGTGTCTATTTAGCTGTGTTGAACGAAAACCAAAAATTCAATGACCTACTCTTAGATTGTTTTTTTTTTCTAATGTGTAAAATATTTATCATTTCTTATCTATCTATAATTCGAATTGTTTTTTTCTGCTGCTTTCTATTTTACCTTGTTTGAGTTTTTTCTGTTCGTGTAATGATTTGATTATGATTTTTGAGCATGAAAGGAGCTTGAGTTTTTCGGTATTATTTGTAAGTAGATTTTCTAAAAAATTAAAAATTATAACAGAAAAACAACTAACTTAAACGCTAAAGATTCCTTATCAACATCTTTATGTTTTTCTCATCAAATGACCTACATTATTTCCACACACATAAGATTATTACACAAATAAATTGGTACTATTTACTCAATATGTCAACCTTTTTTTCTAACACTTTCCTATTTTATTTAATTTATAAATTGTATCGCTCTTTTATGACGCTTATACTACAATTTTAAAAACTATATCCATGACAGAAAAAAATCCTCCTTATCATAAAAATACATTTGGGTACAAACAATTACCCCTTGTCATAAAAATACATTGGGAACAAAATAAAAAAATACTCCTTATCACAAAAATACATTGACTGAAATTATAAATTTATATTCACTATATTGTGAAATCATAAATTTGTTACAGTTTCATCTTTGATAATAACTTCAAATTAAAAATTATTTGATAAGATCAAAGAAATATATGAAATAGTATATATATTTTAAGAATAACTCTTTAAGAATAACTTTCTATTGAAATAAAAAATAAGGTAGTTTAAATTAGCATGCCAAAATTACAGTTTTATTGGGGATCCAGGAAATTATTGATTCATCAGCATAAATCTCTGCGATCAAATACATAAGTACGATTTGAAATAAACATACTAGTATGTAATTTTTCTTCGCAATTTTTATTTATTGTATCTTCCATATAATTGAACTATCAATAAATACTCATATCTTAAGTCTAAAAAAATAAATATACTTGTTTAGTCCAACCAGTGCTGGACAAAAAAAATGTATGTTTAACGGTTACTGTAATTTGCGGGTTATCCCTCTGATGTACGGATGAGAGAAGCAGTGTCCCTCCTTCTTAGTCGAATGTAACCAGGTTCATTTAGTATGTTACGGGCCAGTGGATATGGATGAGTTTCAAGCTTCTTTAAATACCTTTTAGCAAGTTTCGCTATTTCTGCTTTAAGTGATGGCACGTTTAGATCTTTATGGATGTTCGAGTTTTTTATATACCAAGGAGCAGATGTAATTATACGAAGAATCTTGTATTGGCGCCTTTGAATTTTTTCTATGTTGGTAGCTGAGGCAGTGCCCCATAATTGAATGCCATAACAACATATTGGTTTTAGAATTGACTTGTATAATAAAAGTTTGCAATCTAAAGCTAGAATAGAATTTCTGCCAATTAGCCAGTTTAGTTGGACTGCTTGCAACTTCATTTGTGTTTACTTTGATTCTATGTGGCGTTTCCATGTAAGGCGCCGGTCAAGATGTATGCCGAGATATTTGACGTCTGAAAGCTGAGGTGTCGTTTGGTTATTTATCTGAATAGGGGGGCAAGATTCTCTACGCAGTGTGAAAGTTATGTTAGTACATTTTTGTTCGTTCACTTTTATTCTTTATTTCTTCAACCATTTTTCTAAATTAAATAAGTGGTCTTGTAAATATCGTGATGCTACTTCGGGTCTGTCCTAAATGCTCAAAAAAGCTGTGTCGTCAGCAAATCTCCTTCTTTCACAATAAATTTTCGTTCAGTTAAATAACTATCTAGCAGCTTATAGAGGTTTACGGGAAAAAATCAGTTTTAGCTTATATATTAGGTCTTCATGCCATACCTTATCGAAATGCTTGAAAAACGTCAGTAAAAAGCGCAGAGCAGTATTTTCTCTCCTCAAAAGTCTTCTGAACAACATTAACTAACCTGTGATTTTGTTCGATCGTACTATGTTTTTTCCTGTGTGGTCTTTTCCTGGGTTAGGAATCATGGTAACCAAGGACACCTTCCACTCTGTGGAAAGTACTCAAGACGTAAAATGGCATTAAAAATAAAAAGAACGATTCTGCGAGTTACACGGGGCAACTCAATTAACATCTTGTTACTGGTTTTATCAACGCCAGGGGCAATTTTGGTGTTTAAATCCGTTATTGCCTTTTCAAGATCACCAAATTCAAATCTTATCTGTACTGCAGCACTAGCCTCGACAACTGGCAACTCAACTATATTAGTCGATATATTTGGGGTAAAAACCTTTTTCTAATGTCCAGCAAATAAATTTCCTTTTTCGGTATCACTCCTTGCCCAGCCTCCAGCTGAAGTTTCTAAGGGAGGCTTACGTAAGACTGGCCTTATAAGGTTTCTACAAGCACGCCATAACGAATAATCTGATTGATTATTAGGCATGATCCCCAAAACGTATGTTAAGCGTTGTAGTCGCCTGATGCTATGAAAAAGGGACCTAGTGATTTGTAGAAATCGCTGTATTGACCCCCTTATATTTGAAACCTAGGAGGTGAATAAATCGAAAAAATAACTAAGTTTTGATGAAATTCTTCAATGCAGATGTTTGTTGCTTGTAGGTAATCTTCACAAAAATCACACAGTAAATAATGTTTGATTCGAGCCTTTATTAGTATTGCTGAACCACCACATGCTCTGCCACGGGGGTCTTTGGTGTCATATAAGATATAGCCATTTATTTTAAAAAATCTATTTGTTGTTAAGTGAGTCTCTGCAACCAGCATGACATCAATATGTTCCTTCTTAAGGAAGTACTCGAGTTCATTTTTGTTTGCGTTCCAGAAACATATTTTTAAACAGTTCATGGTTTGTTAAGTAACGCCTGCAACATAGTAGATTACATGCGTACCATTTCCTGTATCATGCTGCTCATAGAGCTCATAAAACATTTTGTCGAATGCACTAATGTCTCGATGCTTGCTTCGAGACGATTAAAATTAGCAGATGGTGTTTGTTCTTTAGGATGCGATTGCAAATTAGGAGTAGAATTAGTTGTCGGTGTCGCTTTATGTACTGAAGTATGATTGGTTTTTACCATATCTGCGTATGAAACATGTTGTGTTGTTGGTTGGTCTAACTGAGGATAATGAGCATTTCCTCGATATTGTTGGTGCTTAGCAGGAGTATTTAGTTTTTGAGTGGTTTTTCTTACCATGGAAAAAACTGGACACCCTCTGTAGTTAGCAGTGTGGTTTCCACCGCAATTGCTACATTTTTAAACTTTCGAGTCATCCCTTGCTTTGTCGCATTGGGCGGAACAATGTAGCTCGCCACATATAACGTAAACCGGAGGCAACTTACAGTAAGCCCTAGTATGACCATATTCTTGACAATTTAGACACTGGACAGGTCCTGGACGCTTATGCGGCTCCTCTACAGTTATTTTACGGTGCATTTCGTTCTTCTTCAATCTGATACCTCCAGGTTCCAGTTCAACGCGAAATAGTGGTTGGGGGACACGTTCCCGATTACGGAGATTATCTACACTTTTTATTTTAAAACCCGCTTTTTGGAGTTCGGCTTTTATTTCAGCTGTATCAACGTATGAATCTACACCTTTAATAACTACTTGTAGACCTTTGCTACTCTTCAGCTAATAGGTATAAAAGTTCTTTTTGCAGTTTTCAAACTCGTTTACTGGTTTACGATAACTACTTTCATCAATAAATTGTATTTTTGTCTCATCAATGTTACCACGCTTGATGGGAGTTACATGAAATGAGTTCTCGCCAATAATTGTAATTAAATTTTTTATTAAGTCGTTCGAATTTTTCGCCCTTAAATAAACTGGAGGTGGTTTGAACGAAATAATTGCCGTTTTATGTTCACTTGTTTCACTATCTAAGATAGCAAAACGATTATGGGAATTTATTCCGTTAGAGTCCTTGTCTTTATGTACTTTAGACATTGGTGCAAGCTACGAAGATTTAGGGCTTCGACCTCGTTTTAATACCGTAATGTATCTGTCCATTCCCACTTGCGTCTTATGTTTTTCTACACTATCCATATTAGTTTTGTACAGAAGGCGACTTGTTTGTAGTTATTTTATTGTCATCGCTTATCAAAAGCGACGAACAATATTAGGCACGTAAAACTGGCGTATTGTTTAAACACAAATTATTTTCAGTTTTTTTGTTTTTATTTAAATCAAAATAGTCTACATTTTTGTTACTTAAATTAAAGAGGCTCATTGGCCCCTATTGTTTTTGTTTTATTTTTAAAGTAGCAAAGTGATAATGCCGTTGTAAAAAAAGAAAAAAGAGAGAAAAAAAATGTTTACAGACAACTTTGTTGTTGTATTAAAAACAAGTTTGTTTTTTTGCTTTTGTTTGAATTTATTCACAATTTTTGTTTTTGTCAATTGCGAGCTTAAAAAAAATTTCAGTTTTATTTTGGAAGAACAAATTTAAAAAATTATTGATTCATCAGCTTAAATCTATATTAATTAATCAGCATAAATCCACTTGGTTTAGTTTCATGCTCTTTTATATATAAAACACTTTAATAAATTAATTATTTAGGCTTAAGTTCTTAATTATAAAGAGATAAAGAAAAATTAGATACCAGCAAAGCAGAATGCATTTTCTAGACAGCTACGACCGTCATCAGTACTCTTTGTATCAATCTACCCGGTAGTTTCAATTGTTATTAATTTTCTATTTAAACAAACTTATTAAAGAAATAGAATCTGAGAAATTTTAATTTTACATTATATTTCATAGAAGATAGAGCTTTTTGAAATTGTTTTACACTTGTAAACTCTATTTATTTGTCATATTATACTACCAAGCAAACATTTTTCTTTATTTTAATTCTCTTTATATATTTTCTTTTATTTGAAAATGGTATGTATCTGTCTTGCTATTAGCTATCCTTTGGTTAGCAATTAACAACAATTAGATATTTTTATTTTACAAATGTTTATAGTTCAAATAAAATTCATATAATTTCACAGAGCGGGCACGGCTTTGACATTGTTAACTTCAACACTATTGTGTTAATAATCAAAATATACATAGTGGTTATAACAACTGATCTAAACTTCAGAGAATACATATTTAATTTAAATCGTAACGCTCGTAATACTTATAATAATTGTTGAAATTGTAAAATTAATTCAGCTACATTAGCATTATCCTTTTATTACTAAATCTTTTTGTATATATGGCAACATTATTTAGTGCAATAACATTATTCCTTCCTTCTATTTTTGCATTTACTGAAAGCAACACGTTTTTCTATTTCAAGAGAAATATAGGTAAAATATATTTACATTTCGAACAGGTTATGGTTCCAGGTAGTCGCTAACATGGAAAAGATAATAGAAATAGAAAAGCTAGCTGGTAGAGAAAACTACCACAGATGGAAGTTCGCAGTGGAACATGCAATGAAATTGCAAGATTTTTGGAAGGCGATCTTAGGCACGGAAACCAATGAAGAATTGAAGGAAAAGGCAACTTCTAGGTTGGTATTGTATATTTCTCCAAATCTCTATGTTCATATACAAGACGTAAAAACAGCAAAGGAGATTTGGGAAAAGTTAGAAACTACCTATGACGACTCCGGGCTAACACGTAGATGCGGCTTGTTAAGAAAGCTGACCACAACACAGTTGGTAAATTGTAACACCATAAGCGAGTATGTGGATACAATCGTTGATACTGCACAAAAGCTAAACCAAATAGGTTTTAAACTTAATGATGAGTGGATTGGGAGCCTTTTGTTGAGCGGTTTGCCCGACCACTTTGGACAGATGATAATGGTCATAGAGAGTAGCAACATCAAAATCACAGCAGATACCATTAAGAAGAAATTGCTACAAGATTTCGACAGCTATAACAACTATTCAACATCAGCTGAATCATTGTTTTACTCCAAACAGAAAGGTAAAAGTCATACAGTGAAAAATAAAAAAGTAGTTTGTTACAACTGTAAGAAAGAAGGGCACATTGCCAAAAATTGTAAAGCTCCGAGGAAATTACAAAATGGCGGCAGCTATGAAAAAACACTAGCAACAAGTTTTGCTGCAAAATTCGATACTGGAGAAAATATTTGGTTAATAGACTCTGGTGCCACCTCTCATATGGTTAATTCCAAAAATGTTTTCTTTGTTTTAAAAAATTTTGATAAAGATGAATTTGTGACAGTAGCCAATAATACCACACTTAAAGTAGTTGGAATCGGCAATATTAATCGGCAATATTCGTATACAGTATATTACAATAAATGACGTTTTATTTGTGCCAGAAACTTGTGCCAATTTGATTTCAGTAAGCCAACTTACAAAAAAAGGGTTTGAGGTTAAGTTTACTGGAGGTAAATGTGTTGTGCAGAAAAACAAAAAAATATTTTCAGAAGCATTTTTAGAAAAAGGCATGTTTAAGCTAAGTGTAGCATCAGAAAATTTTGTAGCGATTGCTGACGAATTGTGGCACAGGCGACTAGGCCATGCCTCTGATATAAACGTAAAAGAGTTGTTGAATAACGCGTCGAGAGTTGACTGTGGCAAAAATGTCGATATTTGTACCTCTTGTTTACAAGGTAAACAAACACGTAAGTCGTATAAATCGTTAGAAACAAAAACAACTGAAATTCTACAACTCGTTCACACGGATGTATGTGGCCCCATGAAACAAAAATCAATGGGTGGTGCAGCCTACTTTCTTCTGTTTCTTGATGACTATATTACGTATTTAACTTGTGAAAATACCGAAGATCCCGTGACCTACGCATAAGCTGTGAATAGTATAGAAAAGACTAAATGGCTTGAGGCCATAAAAAGTGAACACTACTCTTTGATTGAAAAAAACACGTGGAGTGTCGTAAGAAACAAAGCTGGTATTAAAAAGTTGTCAACAAGGTGGATTTTTAAGAAAACGCAAAACAACGAAGGCGATGTCAAATATAAGGCCAGGTTGGTGGCCAAGAGGTTGTTCGCAGCGTGATGGTATCGACTTCAATGAAACTTATTCACCTGTGATGAGGTACAATACGTTGCGGTATGTATTGTCATTTGCTTTAGAGTTTGATTTACACATAAATCATTTGGATGTGTGTACAGCTTTTCTGCAAGGATGTCTGGAAGAAGAGATATACATTGAAGTACCAGAATGTATAGCGGTTACAGATGACAGCGTCTTACGTTTAAATAAACCTTTGTATGGATTGAAACAAGCATCGAGGATGTGGAACAAGAGATTAAGTGAGAAGCTAGTTAGCTTAGGCATGAGGCAACTCAAAACCGATCAGTGCGTTTACATAGCAAACGAAAATAGTGACAACCTAATTGTATTGGCCGTATATGTCGATGACATGATCGTTTTATGGAAAAATAAAAATATAAAAGACGTTTTAATTGAAAATCTAAAGAAAGAATTCAAGATGAAAGATCTTGGTGTTGCAAACTGAAAGCAACACGTTTTTCTATTTCAAGAGAAATATAGGTAAAATATATTTACATTTCGAACAATAATAATGCCTGATCTTACCTAAAAATATATATATATGTAGCTAACACCTTTACATACAAAACAATAACAAATCGAATATTCAACTATGTAAAGTAATAATTCTAATAATTTAAAGTGGAACAATAAGCTCTTGTCGAAATCATTGTTTACGAAATCATTGATTACGATTTAAGAACATTGAACATTGAGAAGTTAAGCAATATTATAATTTTTTTCTTATTAACAACGTACATACAATACATTTGTTTATATGCATGTACATATATAAATAATTTCACAACATTTTGAAATTATAAATTAATATTAATTTCACTATATTGTGAATTCATAAATTTATATTTGATAATATTTTCTATCTAAAGTATCACTCATATCACATACAGACATGCACATACACAAATTTCAGTTTTATTGGGTATCAAAGAAATTATTGATTCATCAGCATAATGATCAAATGCACACCATATGATCAAATGCACACGAAGAGCCTTCTTTTAAAATTTTAAATAAACATAAGATTTTATGAATTTGTTGTAGTACTATTTTTACAACTCAAATTAATATTCATTCATACACTTCATATGTAGGTACATACATATGTATGTACCTACATATGTACATATGATCCTTGGCATTCAAAATGTTTAACATGACAAAAATATCAGTTTTATTGAGGAGCAAAGAAATTATTGATTCATCAGCATAAATCCACTTGGTTTAGTTTCATGCTTTTTCACATAACATACCCATATAACATACATAAACACATTCAACTCCATAAACCTCAAAGACGTCCTAAGAAACACACACACACAAACTAATCAATTCCCTGTCGGACAATAAGTAGCTGACTACAAAAAACACTAACTTTAAGTTAACTTTTATGGATTAATTCTAAGCCAACTACTATGCAATACAAAATTTTCGTTAACTGAAGTGTATATTCTGGACAGTAAATTTGTTGTGTTTGGTTAGTCGTTGTTTTTTTTTTCATTTCGCTTCTTATTTTTCTTTTGGAAGAAGTCAAAGTTGATTAGCATGGAAACGCCTCCAAGGTTTTATTTACTTAGTAACGTCGGCTAAGCCGTCGGAATAAAGTGCACTTGCGTACATACACATTTTAGTTTTATTTTTATATTACAAGTAAAAGATTATGTAACATAACTAATAGTTATGTAATAATAATTACATAATGATTATATAATAATATAAGAATTATATGATAATAACTATATAATAATTATATAATAATCGATAATAATCTCCAATTAATTGATTAAAAGTAATCGTATTGTTGGAAAGATCTATGTTTATGTATCTTAAATATTTTTGTGAAATTGAGACATTCATGTACATACATATTTTATTTTAATCTACTCAATTCCTAAATTAAAATTATTTTAAATTTGTTACTATTACATTAATACAGCTGTCGGCCACTGTCACCGACTAGTTGACGCCGCCGACTTCAGTTAACAGCTTAGAGTTTTTATTAGTAAATATTTTCGCGGGTAAAGCCTGGTAATCTGTTCAGTTTTTCATGCGGAATGCTGTCAAATTACATACATAAAAAATTTCTATGAAAAAGTCATGAAAAAATGTTGCAGAAGTAGTACTCTATTTTTGCTGTGGAAAAACATTGAGATGTTTCTGGCAACATTTTATCAAAGCTGTGAAATAAAGCAAAGCGGCATTATTTCATTTGGAATTTTTCAAACAACAGCTGATCGCTTGGCTTTTGTTAACATTTCTAAAACAATGTGGTATACTTAAAAACAATAAAATCGTAAAATTCTTTTAAATCGCCAGATAGACACCAGTTTTTAAATGTCAAATTTTCTTGTGAAATAATAAATTTTTCACAAATTCGAACAGAGTACTAGGCTTAAAATTGAAATATTTTTTCACAAATAATAAAGTAGATTTAATAATAAAGTAGGTTTAAAAATAAAAAGGTTTAAAGTGGTTTAAAGTTATTATTTATCTAAAATAATAAAAAAAGTGTTGTTCATTTTTTAATGTTATTAGAATTTGTGAACAATCTTGAGAGGTGTTAAGGCCGGTGCACATAGAATCTGTCATGTGTTATACTTTGACGTATTGAACTGAAATCAATGTGAACCCCCGTCTTCATTTGCTATCAACATATCTTAACAAAATTCAAACTGCATATAAAACAAAGTAGTATTATAAATGATTTTTTTATATTAAGTTTGACTTTTGTTAAGGCATGTTAATGTCTAACGGAGTCGGGGGGTAAGGACGGACGAGGTTGACATAATGAGTGCTTTGTTGACGGATATTAAATTAGGAAATTAAACACTTAAAAACCTTTTTTTTCATTTTCCATTATTTAATTCCTATATTTTGTTGTATTTGTTTTATTTTTGCTGCAACTCATAAATCAAATGATAGCTATCAAACTAATTAACGTACGTCAAAAGTTGCCCAACTTTCGTACTTAACGGTGACGGAGAAGTACTGATTGTGACAAAGCTCATAACTAAACTTGTATTTCAACTTGTCAATTGGAAATGACGACGCATAACGTTTGACGGATTCTGTGCGCCCCGGCCTTTAAGACTTTTTAAAAACTGAATTTTTGTGTTTTTAAATTTTTTGAAATAGTCAAATATTTTGTATATTTATGTTTTTAATAAATGTTACTTTTCATAAATTACAACAAAATACAATTAATAGTTTAGACGTTAGCTGAAAACTAACTTTTTGTAGCTAGTTATTTAGTTAGTTTTTCAAAATAAAATTTATTTTAAAATTTTTGAATAATTTTAACTTTGAAAAACAAAAATGACAACTAACTAAATAATAGTTAGGTTGCAGCTAGCTGCAAAAAGTAAGATTTCAGCTAACGTCTGAACCACAAAATAATAGTCTATGGTCTGAACTATTAGATTTTAATTAACTTAAATCTAACTAACTTATAGTTAATTAAAAAAAAAAAACACTTATAGCCAACGGAAAAGTAGTTAGTTTACAGCTAGCTACAGAAATAAAATAATTTTTAATTTGAAGTTACTATCAAAGATGAAACTGTAATAAATTTATGATTTCACAATATAGTGAAATTAATATAAATTTATAATTTCAGTCAATGTATTTTTGTGATAAGGAGTATTTTTTTATATGAATTTTATTTGAATTATTTTTTAATTAATAAGTTAATTATTTAGGCTTAAGTTCTTAATTATAAAGAGATAAAGAAAAATTAGATACCAGCAAAGTGGAATGCATTTTCTAGACAGCTACGTCCGTCATCAGTACTCTTCGTATCAATCTACCCGGTAGTTTCAATTGTTATTAATTTGCTATTTAAACAAACTTATCAAAGAAATAGAATCTGAGAAATTTTTAATTTTACATTTATTTCATAGGAGATAGAGCTTTTTGAAATTGTTTTATACTTGTAAACTCTATTTTCTTTTTATATTATACTACCAAGTAAACATTTTTCTTTATTTTTATTCTCTTTATATATTTTCTTTAATTTGAAAATGGTATATATATCTGTCTTGCTATTAGCTAACCTTTGGTTAGCAATAAACAACAATTAGATATTTTTATTTTACAAATGTATATTTTTGATTATTAACACAATAGTGTTTGAAGTTAACAATGTCAAAGCCGTGTCCGCTCTGTGAAATTATATGAATTTTATTTGAACTATTTTTGTATTAATAATTTTATTATTTAGGCTTAAGTTTTTAATTATAAAGAGATAAAGAAAAAGTAGATACCAGCAAAGTAGATTGCATTTTCTAGAGAGCTACGTGCGTCATCATTACTCTTCGTATCAATCTACCCGGTAGTTTCAATTGTTATTAATTTGCTATTTAAACAAACTTTTTTTTGTATTTGTGGAGACTATAAAGTCACCATAAATAAATATTTAACAGATTTTAAGTATCCACTTCTTCGTATTGATGGGATCTTTACTTTCCTGGAAGCTGGTGGTTACCTTTGCACAAAGCTTGATCCATCAAAGGCGTATAATCAGCTTGTCATTAGTCGCAGCTTTAATGCACTTGGAGTATATTGGTACATTTAAAATGAAACGTTTGTCATTTGGTATAACACCAGCAGCGACTATTTAAAAAAAAACTACTGAAAGTTTATTAAGGGATTTACCAAACATCGTTGTGTACCAAAATGACATTACAGTGATGGGAAAATTATAATTGAGCATATAAAAACACTTAAAACTGAATAAAGTAATGATCTTAAAGTTGTAACGGCCAAAAGTCGACATTCTGGTTTTTGGACCACTTAATTATACATAATTACTTAATTATACATAATTTAAATACTTTAATGAGTTGTACTGCTCATTTTTTTAAAATAAAAATAGCCGTTAAGAACCGCCATCCGTAAAAACATACTATTTAACTCGATTATAAATATTTGTAATCAGCTTTTAAGTAAGTTAGGGTTTTATTTAACTTACTTAAAATTAGTCTTAACAAGAGGTGCAACTCAATTAATTATGTCAGAATCTTATTCGACTTCAAATTGATTGAGGTACATCTAAAGATTTGGGCAAAGTGAGATCTGCTTCATTTGGTCAGAATTTTATTCCTCTAGATGAAGGAGGATAGAGCAAAGTCGCTCTTCGCTCAAGCAGGCCAGAATTTTATTCAACCTAGCTGAACAGGATAGACCACGACACATGGTAGCCTAACACCAGTTAAGACGTTGAGGCGTTTAATCAGAATCTTATTCACCAACAAGTCGCAAACTGGTGCACAAAGCTACTGCCTGCTGAGGCTAAGAGCTAACTTAAATAAAGTTTATAACGTTTCTTTTTATTTAAAGAGAACAAGTGTCACTCGTGTTTTTGTTATTGAGATTAAAAATTTTTGTAACGAACCCTGGAAGCCACGAGCTCTATTCCAGTTTGTAGTAAAAACTCGTTTGTTATTGACTAAAATGGACTAAGTAAAACAAAAGAACGTGTTGTGGATGCTCCTGTTCCCAAAAATATATCTGAAGTAAGAGCATTCCTAGGAATGGTCAACTATTCACCCTTATTCCAGTTGACGACGTCGTTTTTTATAGTTTATTGTAAATCGGTATTCTCGTTGGCAATATTGCCATTTATCGATGACTGGCAACATTTGGTTGGTATTTTGTAAGAAAATTTGACGTAGATGTTGCCGTAAATTGGCTTTGATAACACAAATTAAAAACATAATAAAGATTACATATGTAAATATAATTTGTTGTTAATTTTAATGAAAAAAATGGAATTGTTTATTTTTGTTTTTTATTTTTTTGTTTTATTTAAATTGTTTATTCAAATTGAAAAATATCCTTTATGGCTAAACTACAGATGTTGGTGTTTTTTACTTTGGGCGAGTACCGTGCATCAAAATATGCAATTTGACTTCCTTTTTGAGCATGTGTCATGTCGATCTTCATCCATACTGAATTAGCTTTCCATTGCATGGCATTCAGGGTTTTAGACAAAATCTTCGACATCATTGGCGAAATTTAATTTAACACTAACTTTTCATCAGGTAATTCAAAGATGTTTAATTTTACTTTGAGATGTATTCTGATCATCGGAAATAGAAAATATTTTTATTTTAATGTAAACACTTTTATTTTAATTTATACACTTTGTTTAATTTCATACACTTAATTTTTCATAAACCTTTTTTAACGAAAACATAAACCAAAATGAATTATTTGATTCAAGGATTTGATATGTGTGGTGTATTCTATTAACATTATCGATAAATTGGCAACGACGTCACAACATTGTTAGGGAATACCAAATTAACATTGACGTTGTGTTAAAGTGATGTTGCCTCAAAATCGACGACGATGTTGCCGTCGCCAAACAGAATAAGGGTGTATATTTTTTTTGAGAACTTTTTTGGGCTTGAAATTTTTCAGTCAACTTTCCGTTTGGTAGTATGACCCATAATTCCCTTTATAACGCTTTTCTTATTTGACGACCTAGACAAACCGAAAGCACTAGTTGGGTTTCATGTTATGGTACATTATTGATGGAAATATTGTACCTTAATATAAAAACAAGTTTTCCCATTCCTAATGCCGACATGCATCCCCAAATTAATACCTAACCACCTTAATGCTTAACAATGCCAGTCATGTTTTTTCATTCGAGCTCAGAATTGGCTTTCGCCACACTTTATCACGTGCATCAGATCCGTAAATGATTTTTTAGCCTCGCCGGAAAAAATACAGTATTCCAGGACGTTTTCGATTGATATAATATTCGACGAAATCTACTATGTATCTGGTTCATTATGCTTATAAAAGGGTTTTGTCTCATACTTCGGCTATTGTATCCGTTTCTGTGTTGCATTATTTTCCAATCTCGTTTTCAATTTCCGCTTCTATTTTTGGTGTACAGACAACAATGTTTGCTTTGCCTTCAGAATTGAACTTTTCTATAATCTTTTGTATAGTTCACTACTTTTGTTCACAATACTAGCTATTTTTATTTGTGAGTTATTTTCTTTGTAAATTTTATAATTCGGTAATTTATATCTATGGATTTTTTATATTTTATTTATTGTATCTTCAATAAATCTGAACTAACATTAATTACTTAAAATAAATATACTTGTTAAGTCATGCCAGTGCTAGACAAAAAAAAAAAAAAATCTTTGTTTCACGGTTGCTGCTAACATTTGCGGGTCACCCCTCTACTCAACTACGTTGACTAACCTGTGAGTTTGTTCGATTGTACTATGTTTTTTTTTTTCTAAAGCCGACTTAATGGTTTGGAATACATCCTTTGTCGCCTAAAATGTGGTTCAGCTCAGTTATTAACATCCTCTCAAACAGCTTTGACATATTTGATAAAAGGCTTATAGGCTTATATGAATCTACCTTTGTGTGGTCGTTTCCTGGTTTAGGAATCATAGTTATTAACGAAACCTTTCATTCTGGCGGAGAGTACTCAAGACGTAAAATGGCATTAAAAACTTAACGATGGATTTTTTTGGCTACACGGGGCAATTCGAATAACATATTTTCCTGGTTTTATCTAATCCAGTGGCTTTCTTTGTGTTCAAATCAATTATTGCTCTTTCAATATCACTAAATTGAATTCTTAAGGGTACTGCAGCACTAGCTTCGACAGTTGGCAACGCAACTATATCAGTCGATACCTTTGGAGTAAAAGCCTTTTTCAAATGTCCAACAAATAGATTGCCTTTTTCGGTGGCATTTCTTGCCTAGCCTCCAGACGAAGTTCGCAAGGCAGGTTTATGTGCAACTGGCCTTTTAAGATATCTACACGCACGCCATAATAAATAATCTGATCGAGAAGTTGCGTCAAGGTATTCTAAATAGTTTTTCAGTGATGTTGCTCTTCGGGATTCTACTAATTCTCTTAGAAGTTTCGTGCATTCTTTAAGTCTGCTTTTAAGTTGAGGAGATCTGTGTGATTGCCACTCTCTGCGAATTTTTATTTTTTCAGCCAAGAGCCTCTCGACGTCTACAGAATAACTTTGCTTGTGTCTAATTAGTTGTGGGGTTGCTGTTACACGTTGGACAGCTGATTTAAGGTTTAGATCATAATCAATAACACTCCGCTCTACGTCTTCAGGCGTTCTTAGCGGGATGTTTTCCGAACAATTAGTACTGAGATATTTTTTATATTTCAACTAATTTATGCTGTGCTAGTTCTTGGTGACAAGATATTTTTCTGGTTCCATATAAAGACAATAGTGGGTGAATGATCTGAGGATAATTCAAGTGACGCTTCAACTTCGATCATTTCTCTTGAAATATTCTTAGTCCCGCCAAAATCTATAACGTCAGGTATGTTTTGCCCATCATTAGGCCAATAGGTGCGTTGTCCACTCGATATCACGTTCAGGCACATTTTTGAAATTGTGTCATACAGAACACGAGCTTTTAAAATAATTAGTCTTGATCCCCAAAACGTATGTTTAGCGTTGTAGTGATTTAAAGAAGTCGCTATATTGATTCCCTGATATTTGAAATCTAGGAGGTGAATAAATCGAAGAAATAACGAAGTTTGGATGAAATTCTCCAATGCAGATATTTGTTGCTTGAAAATAGTCCTCAAAAAGCAAACAGTCAATAATGTTTAATTCGAGCCTTTATTAGTATTGCTGAACCACCACATGCTCTGCCACGGGGTCTTTAGTATCATATAATATATAGCTATTGATTTTAAGAAAGGTATTTGTTGTTAAGTGAGTCTCTGAAACCAGCATGACATCAATATTTTGTTTTTTAAGGAAGTATTCAAGTTCATTTTTGTGTTGGCGTAAGCCGTTTGCGTTCGAAAAACATATTTTTAAATAGTTCATGGTTTGTTTAGTACCGCCTACAACATCATAGATTGCATGCGAACCATTTCTTGCATCATGCTGCTCATAGAGCTCATAAAACTGTTTAACGGATGCACTAGTGTCTCTATGCTTGCTTCGACACGATTATAGTTACCAGGTTGTTTTTGTTCTTTAAGTTCTGGGTGCAAATTTGGAGTAGAATTGGTTGTCGGTGTCACTTTGTGTACTGAAGTATGATTGGATTTTACATATCCTCGTATGAAACATGTTGGGTTGTTGGTTGAGCTATCTGAGGGTAGTAAGTGTTTGACGTAGTTGAAAAACGACAACTGTCGTTTTTGCTGTCGAATTTGAAATTATATGTTACCGTCTAAAATTTACGACAGGCAAAATTTTGTAGTTGAATCATAATGTAATAGATTAAAATGAATTAAATGAATTTGAAACAGCCTGTTAAAAAAGTGTCAAACAAACGTTTATAAATAACAAAAAAATATTACAATAATTTATATTTTGGTAAAAAAAATATTACTGTGCAAATAAAAGAGTGTTAGTAAAAAGTGTTGCTGTATATTGTTCTTCAATTTCGTCAATACTGGTCGTATTAGCAGCTAAGTTTGGCTCGGGGTCTGGCGAAACAATTTGCGGTCTTTTTTAGTCCAAAAGTCCAAATGCGTTTTTATGTTGGAAAAGCGTACATATGTCCAATAAATTAATTGCTGCTTCTGCTGGTCCGCCACCTGTAGCATAACTTTCTACTTTGTGTGAACAAGCTTTCTTTTCAATTTAAGTTTAAAATATGTCCACACCTTCTCAGGAACGGGATGCAGGACCAAGATAAATCAAATCTTCGGAAACGGGTTTCACCCTTCTTCAATATTTATTGGCTATGAAAGCCTTTTGCCAAATAAGGTTTTTGTTCCATTATTTTCACTTATTAGGCAAATTGTGCTGCAGTAGTGATTTTACGCTAAAATTCATATCACCATATACATAGAACAAAATAAAAAAAATTAAAATATTAAATACATATATTTTTTGTGTACTTGAATTTTTCTTCCATTGAACTTATTTTTTATTTGATTTGAATATGTCGTGAGGAAATATTTTAACGACAACTTTTTGTACTTTTGACAGACAAATACGCCAAACATGATCGCGTTTGAAGGTCGTTTTGTAATAGATTTTGCAAAGTGTCGTGTTCATTAACGTTTTACGCCAAATACAGTACCATTTTTCAAAAACGACAGACATTCGTCGCAATGGAATTTCATTAAATTCTCTTTTCAAGTTGCTTTTGTCTCCATATATTAAAATTTTTATGTCTGACGAAACAAAACAGTCGACAAAAGCGAACAACAGGAGAGAGTCGCAGCAGGGTTTGAAGTACATGCGGCATTGTACCCGTTGTTATTCGTCTTTCTTCGTTCCCAACAACTCAAGAGTTGCAATACAAAAGTTTTAATGTATGGACGGGGACTATTCAGCTAAAAAAAAGTAAACGAAATTTTTGACATTTATTGACAGTATGCATGCAGCTCGTCTGAATTTCAAGTAAAATTCATCATGTGGTTGTTTGTAGAAATAAAAAGTATGTAGACCAGTTTGTAAAATTGTATTGTGTATTGTAATAGTAAAAAAACTGTGTGTTCTTTTCTTTTTAGCGCATACTACCAAATGAAACGTTGCCTGAAAATTTGCATACCAATTAAATAGTCACGGAATTTTTGACATTTTATATTTATTACAGTTTTATGATATTTTTTGTTAATTTTTGTATATATACAATACATAATTAAATTTTATAAACACGACTACATGATTTTTATTATAATACACACGATAAAATGCTAAAATTACAAACCTTTAATAAAATTCTTCTTTTAAAATAAAAGCTAAAAAATTCTTAAAATTTAATAAAAAGTAAAAAACATTCTTCCAATTTGGAATAAATATTTCTCTTTACTATATTCAGCTTAATTCCTTAAAAATTAATGTAGTATTTTATGATACTCTCATGTTCTATTTAAAGTCCAGTACACAGCTCTACTGAATTTCAGCTTTGATTTTGTTGCCTTTATTATATTAACACAGAAATGAAAACCAGCCAGGGGGCTAATTACGGGACTCGTGATCGAAATAAATTCGTATCTAAATTAATTTAGACTGTACGAGTTTTTCTGATGATGGGACTCGATACATTGCGAATCGATTTAGTAAAGTGTTGTAAAAGATTAAAAAAATACTTTACCAACACTAGAAATAAGTAAACAAAAAACATTGTATGCTTATAAAGCAAATAAAATTAATATCAACAGAAGTGCCAAATTCATTTTTAATATTGAGAGTTTTTCTTTTTGTTTAATCGGTGACATGGACGCAAACTTCAAAAAGAAGGACGTTATCAATTCGTCTTAATGTTGCTTTTTTATGTACATATGTAACCGCAGTAGTCAGCCATTTCTGAACCGATTTTAAAATTTGTACTTTATTTTTTAAAAACAGTTCATTATATTAAAAATTAAAGGGTGTCCCCATACAACATACATGTTTTTTACGTGTATTAATTACCGTAAAGGACACCAAATTAAAATTTTAAAAAATTGCGTGTCGCTATAGCTCCCAACAGCAGAAATTAATAAAAAATAAATTTAAAGGGTGTCTCCATAGGTGCCGTAATTTCACCTATATGGGCCTATTTTTTGAACCGTTATGGACAAAATCTTGAAAATTTTACAGAATGTTGATTACTATGACCGTTATAATAAAATGTATAAATATTTAAAATTTTAAATTAAAGGGTGCTCCAATAGTTCATTTAATTTGATGTATTTGGCCATACTTTTGAACGGTAGTACACAGACCGCAGAAATTTTCAAGTAACCTGTGTTGCTAAGTCAGCTATAACAAAAAGTATAAAATTTGACTCAGGAAATAAAAGAGTGTCCCAATAGTTAATGTAATTCTATGTATGTGGCAACTTTTGAACTGTTATAGACAGACAGCTGAAATTTACAAGGAACCTGTATTGCAAAGTCCATTATATGGGTGGGTCCATTATATGGATGTCCCCAACTTTTGAACCATTAAACACAAACACTTGAAAATTAGGCAGAATGTCCATTACTTTCTCTGGTATAATAGTTAATAAGTATAAATATTTGGAATTATAATGTAAACGGTGTCCCAATAGTTCATGTAATTTGATATATATGGCCAAAGTCCCCAAACAGGTCTTTAATTTAAAATTGTAAATTAAAGGGTGTCCCAATAGGTGATGTTATTTTATCTATGTGACCCTATATTTGAAACCGTTGTAGACAGAGGGTTGAATGGTGTCCCCATAAAAGACGGATGCTGGTGAAAATAGCTTAACTTTTGAACAGTAATAGGGAGAGGCTTGACATTCACATAGTCTTTACTTTTTGTCCCTCTAATTTTGGCGCATCTTTTATTTGGTTTAAATCTAATTCTTACAGATTATTTCTTACATTTTTAGTTTAGAATTGGTGCCCTTCTATCTGTTTTGAAGTCGGTTTTTTTTTTGCAAGAATTATTTTATTCTTCATCATCAGAATCGGACAATGAATGTGATATAAATTTAAATAGAAGACAAATCCAAGACTGACCCATTGGGCTTGCCGAACAATGAGTAAGTTACAGCCACTTAATTTCTAAACATTACGTGTATACATTTATTTTTATAGGTTTAAAAAACGGTTTAGAGTATCAATGGATATATTTTTAGATATATTTTGGTGGAGTTGAGTTTGAAATGGAAAAGAAGCTGTGTCTAAAATTTATAAAATTCAGTCCCGATGGTTGGGATAAAACAAAAGAATTTTTCGCCAAGCTTTTACATCTTTTAACGGTGGACCAGAGGAATTTAATTTATTGGTCAAGGTTTCCCTTTTTCCAAATTGTTGTGTTCAGACATAAAATCAGAAAGAATTTGTTTTTGCTTAAAATTTATTTT
Organism: Phasia obesa; assembly: GCA_949628195.1. Lineage (NCBI taxonomy): Eukaryota > Metazoa > Arthropoda > Insecta > Diptera > Tachinidae > Phasia > Phasia obesa. Next base: position 99,272,244 of record OX451216.1, read on the forward strand.
TGTTGTATTTGACCAAATAATTAATAAAAATAAGTTAATATGAAAAAAATATAAAAAATTGAGCTTACATTTTCTTTTTATCCAACGAACTATTTAAAAATAAAATTTCGACATCAAATTTGCTATCGAATTTAAACTCGCAGGATTGAGTTCGAAGGTAAGCTCGCTATCGAGTGCCATCAGCAGAAATATCGTTACAACTTACTCGATAACGAGTGGCAGAATCCCAAAAGTAAAAATTGCAACTTCGAGTAAATCTCGCATGAGTTCGACTGCGAACATTAGCCCCCAGAACATTAATTTTTATTTCAGTTGAAGAAAAAAGTCTACACTTTTTATTTTAATATCCCTGTAATTGTCAAAAATTCCGTTTAGTTTTCTTTTTAGATGCATACTACCAAACTGAAAGTAGCCTGAAATTTTCAAACCTTAATTTCAGGCTGTTTTTGGCACATATGTGTACATTTAGCATTTGTTACATTTTTTAAGAGGAATTAGCAGAAAGTTTTATCACAGGATTGCATTCCAATTTCGAAGTATATCAATTTCGAATTCTTGCATTCTTTTTAACTCTCTTCTTCATTAGCCTCTAATACAGATAGGTAAATGTAACAAAAAACGAGGTATACCCTGTATAATTTCTGAACCATCTAAAAAGTCAAAAACAAGATTAAAGTTATTCCAGAAATTAGACTAGCACACTATCCTTTAAAAGTTGAGCATAAAAAACCCTCACGATGTCGTGATAAAAACTGTACGAGACGAACTCACTACATGTGTGAAAAGTGTAAAGAACCCGTATGCCCTGCGTGCATGAAATCTTTCCATTCATAGATGAACTCAACGTTAAATGTTCACATATGTCGACATTATCTTTTTTAGTAAAAGTTACTATTTTTAATTTTATCTTATATTACTGAGATGTTATAAATATAAGGTAAACAACTAGTAATTAAATGAAAAATAAAATCAATGTTTTTTCACTTTAAAAAATTCGTCCCTGAAGAGGTTAATAAACAAACGAAAAAAAAATCAAAAAATAATTTTTTTTATTCTTCAGAACAATTGAAAAATTGTTTACAACATTATATGATACAAATGTGGCAGAAGTTTTCTTAAAATTTGAGCGCTACAAACACTATTTCACACACTATTTCAAAAAAAAAAAATAATTTAAATTTAACTATTTTTTTCACTTTTTCTTTTTTTATTTCTTTAAAAATAAACATAAAACACAAATAATTTTGACAGTCAAGAAAAACCATATGATGTCGAATTCGCCATTGAGTTTACCTGGTATGAATTTGCCTTGCCCTAGTCTATATTAGACATAAAATGATAAACATTAACGCTAACATCATGTTAGTATTAAATGTAGTCTGCTAATAGTGTTATTTCCAAGTTTTAACATGGTTGTTAAAACATTTGTTATAAAAACTCTTTTATAAGATGACAATGACGTTGTTGTTGTATTTTGCGAACAGCGCCATCTATTGCACAATGGCACTCCTACTATATGCTTTGTGTATCTATTGTTGTCAGATGGTTTGTCAGATCAAAATAGAACATGCTCTCACTGACTAACCTAAACGAGCACTTTCAGAATCTATGGTGATCTTCAAAAATCATTCTCAACTCCATAGTTAAGAGTTATTTTTCAACGAAAAAATAAAATTCTTTTTTTAAAACTTCCTTTTAAGTTTTTAGTTTTACTTTGAAATATAACTGTTTTAGATGGAGTTTTTTTATTAAATTTTCAAAATGACTATTATAAAATAATTTTTTAATTCTATAATTTGTTGCTGTAACAGCGTCTTCATTAATGTCGAACAAAATCCTTATTAAAGTTATAGCAATATAAATTTGCAATGCGATCGTTTAACTTGCAAATTTATGACAAACATATCAAAATTTGCTTTGCAAAAATAGAAATTAATGTTTTTGTGGAACAAAACAGCATAATTTTTGCAAATTCTTTGCAAATTACACTTTTCAATATTAACTTTGCACTTTGCAGAAGAGAGCGTACGTGGAACAGAAATTGCAAAGAGAATATAAAAATTGCAAAGACTGCAAATTACACTTATCAATTTCAACTTGTCACTTATCAAATTTTATAGTTCTGTGGAACATAAAGTTTTGCAAATTGACGAAAAATTTGATAAGTGCAAAGTGAAAAGTTGATAAGTTGCTTTGTGGAATAGGGCCCAGATAGTAAAAAATTCAATATTGCCGAAAGGTTTTCTTTTGCAAAATTAATATAAAGAATTTTTTTAAGAATAAATAAAAAATATAGTCATGATGCCGTTCTTTATAATTCTCTATAATTCCATCCTCTAAAAATTCCATTGTCCAAATTCGTTTCGTACTCTTTTCTGATTGTCGTCTTCCTATAATTCATCAATTAATAAAGCAGCAGCTAAATCATGCGCCATCTTAAATAAAAACCACTGCTCAGTGTCTGTTGTATAATGATGTTTGACAATCTTCGATTGATCATGAAAATGCTAAACACTCTCTCTCATACCGACGCGCTGACAAGCCGCGATTGACCGTCTAAATGCCACTTAAGGCGTAACGACGTCTAGCGCCTAGCTTTGCACAAACCTAAATAAGAGCGCAACTTCTTGTGAGAAATAGTAATGTTAACATATTTTGTTTAGTAAAATCTAATAAATTTAATCGCAAAAAAGAAATAAAATCGCTAGATAAAATAAAAAATAATAACATTTTGTTTGCACCCAACTTAACTACTTAAATCCCCGTCTTCATTTGTGCTATCAACATGTCTTAACAAAAGTCAAACTTCATATAAAAAAAACAGTATTAAAAATAATGGAGGTAACGATCTGTCTAAATTGGATTTTCAAACCTAAATAGCGTTGACGCCGCGCTATTTAGGTTTGCTTCATACATTTTGTATATACATGAGAAATTTTGACAGTTATTTTACGCCTTACGCTCTTGTTTCGGTTGAGCAGTCAGTCGTAAAGTAGCTCTGGCTCAAAGTATACAGTAACTGCTGACTTATGAAAATGGCTATAATCTTGTCAAGATGCCCTAAATCTTGTCAAGAAAGAGACAAATATAGTACCTATACGAAAACGGGAATGTACACAAAACAAAAAATTCTGAAAATTGCATTAAAAGCACATGAACAATTTGTTAAAATTATGATTAAAACCTAAGAGAACCCATTATAACCACAAAGTATTATTAAAATAAACAAAAATTTGTGCTCTCCTCTTTGGTGGTGTGAAATTCAATAAAAGTAATTAAGCAATTCCTTAAAAAACAAATTGCGAATTTGGAAAAATATAAAAGTTGGTAAAAGGTAAAGAATGTTTATTCAACAAAGAGGATTTGGTGTCTCAAAAAGTATACCCTTTTTTTGCGTGCCAACATGAGTCACGACCATAGCGTTGAAAGCAATCGAACAGCCGTATGGTTGGAACAAAATGCCGATGCTGACCCCGAAGAAGAAGGACTTGAAAGCCATTTTCCAACCTATTATTGCCAATTTGTGTCAAGGTACTGACACAAGTTTGAAAGTGTTCAAACTCGCATTCCTTATTTTTTTATTTATAAAAAAATCGTCCTCTAATAGCAAACTTACATTTGGAAATAATATAAATTCATTGTTTTGTAAATTTAATTAATTAATTTAAACAAATTATTTTGTAACAAGCTACAAATTAATAAAATATTTTAAGAAGAATTTTGTCTATTTATTATTTTTTTCCAAACTATTAAATTACTTAAACTTTTGCAAAAATAAAAATTATTAAAAATAAAATTTGTAATTAAGTTTTTACACTCTAGGTCTTTTTTATAACAATATTTCAATTTATTTATATATTTGATATTTCGCTACACCATTGGGTAGCATCGTCAGGAAATAAAAATAGTTTAATAATATTTAATTGAATGAAAATATTAAAATGTTTAAATATTTTTTAATATAAGAAATTTTATGTAGATATGTACACTGAAAGAAAAACTTTACGTCAATAAGACGAAATCGTTACGTAAAAATATTTACGTTATTGCTATAAGTTACGTTAATGGTGTGTAAGTGTTCATCATAATAACGAAAGTTTCATCAATACTATGAATTGGATCTCAAGCGTGTTTTTTTGGCGTTTCATAGTTTCATCAAAATAACGTAACTCATTACATTCTCATTACGAAAAACTTATAGTTAAGATTTAATGCAAAAAATGTAATAAATAAATTAATTATTTCACTTTTTTAATATATTATAGCCTTAAGAAATACGCTAAAGTATTTTTTTTTGTTTTTAAATTGGTTAGTTTTTATTTTACATCTTCACGCAAATTTCAATGAAAAATTTACGTAGTTTTAACGTAAACTTACGAAGTTTGATTTTGTTATGAAATAAAAAAAATGTGAACCGAATATTAATTATAATAGATATATGTTAAAAACTGAATGTGATTAAAGGTATTTTTGATAGATTTTATTGATTATTAAGTATTTTTTTAAGAATGTAACTTTTACATTATTTTAGTGAAAAAATCTGTCATTTTTGTCATTTTACATTGATAAAACGAAGGATTTTTCTTTACATTTACAATTATATAACCACACAGCCATTAATATAATGTAAACAATCATTAATAGAACGAACACATAAAAAAGCAGAAGAAGAATCAAAAAATATTTGTTTTTTTTCAATATTTCTATTTTTTTTTTTTCTTAATATAACGTAACCTGTCATTGATAATACGAAAAATTGTAAGAGCGAATGATTTTTTTCATTTGTTTTGTCTTTAATATAACGTAATCTGTCATTCATAATATGAAGTGAATTATTGTTAATATTACTATCCTGTCATTAATATAACGAAACCTCTCATTAATAAAACGGACAAATGTAAAGAGAGAACAAATGTTTTAAATTTTACGTTTATATTAATATTTTGTCATTAATATAACGTAAAACGTCATCGATAAAATAAAAAGATAGAAAAAAGTAAATGAAAAATAACGGGACATTAAAAGAGAGTGTGTGCATTGTTGTTAATATTACTATCTTGTCATTAATACAACGTAAAATGTCATTGATAAGACGAACAGTTCTAAAGAAAAAATTATTGTTTTTACGTTTACGTTCATAGTAATATTTTGTCATTGATATGACGTAGAAATGAAACAATAAAAGAAAAACAAATGAAAAATAATGGAGCATTAACTGAGAGAGTTCGCATTGTTGTTAATATTACTATCTTGTCATTAATATAACGAAACTTGTCATTGATAAAACGAACAATTCTAAAGAGAGAATTATTTTTAACGCTTACGTTCATAGTAATATTTTGTCATTAATATTACGTAAAACGTCATCGATAAAATGAAAAAGTATTAGGACTAACGAAAAAATTTAGTTTGTGTCAAGCCATCAAATGGTAAACAAGTGTTTTTGAACTGGTTATAAAAATATATTTAAATAATAAATAAATAAAAATAATAAGTTGTGAAAAAGGTATATAGGTAATTACCATGAAGTGTTTTCTGTGCAAAAAGGTGTTTAATGAAAATGAGATATATTTCATTCATTTGAAACAGTATCATTTTTTAAAATTTAATGATGATTATAGATGCTGCGGCAGCGTTTATATGAATTCAACCACATTCAGAAAGCATGTTAAATCAAAACATCCAAATAAATCTACAAATTCTAAACAAATACATCATCCTGTTGACAGAGAACAAAATTTTGTGCATAGCATTTCCAAATCAGCAAAACAAACAATAAAAGAGAAAAAAATCGTGAAAAATTAAACAATTATAGTGAAAATATAAATTTAGATTCAATTCTAAAAAATTTGGTAATTTTTCAAAGTAATTTGTATTCAAACTTCCAAATTTCTAGAAAAGATGCAGAAAATATAAATGCAAACATGATTAAATAGTCTGTCCTCTTTTCTCACTGTTTTGTGAATTTGGAAAAAATTTTGACAATGCCTTCTACCTAAAAATTTGTGAATTTTCAACTAATTGCAGGCAGATTTTTGATAAACTTAACACAGAATATTTGTTGAAAAAAAGACTCATGGAGGATGATCTGTTGCAAGACCTTGAGGAACTCCTTACGGATCCAGAAGAAACGTTGATACATAAAAAAGGTAAGTTAGAATGTACACAAGTCAGTAAGAAAATAGCTTTCATGCCTATGAAATTTTGTTTCAAAAAAATTCTTGAGAAAGAAGACAAACTTTTGGAAATATTAGAAGTTATGTCAAAGGAATCTTCTAAGGGCGATTTAGAAAATATCATGCAGGGAGAACTTTGGAGACAAAAGTCTAGTATGTATCAGAATAAAATTGTAATCCCATATTTTATATATTCTGATGATAAAAAACAATATACACTCATCGCGATCGGACGTGTTTTTAATTGGCTCTACATTATTAATTAAAACATTGTTTAAATCTAAGTAATATATTGCTGGATCTCACTAGTGTTATATACCATAGTGCCTGTGTTGTCGCGAACATATTATTTTTATTTATTGTTTGCAGTACATTTAATATTTTTAAATTAAAAAACATTTGAACTTAAATAAGTTTTACAACTCAAAATTAAAACTTTCCACTTTTTCACTCAAATTAGTTTGTTTTTGATAGAGACAACTATTAAATATCAAAAGTGCTTAAATAAAAACATTACCAGCTGTTCTGCTTTTACAAATACTGGTTGAAAACAAAATACACAACAAACAAATGCTGCCAAGTTTGGTAGTCATAAACTCTACACGTCTGATTGTTAATTTAAATTTTACAGTCTAAGCTAAAAATTTTCTTCTCGTCCATAATACATATTTATAAAATAAGAAATTTAATCAAACTTAATTAATTAAAATATTGTTTATACTTTTTAATTATTGCTAACAATAACTCGTGTTGCCAAAAATTTATAAAACTTTTAATTCATATTATAATTGCTAATAATCTTCTAATTACTATAAACTAATGAAAATGAGTGAACTAAAATATAAATGCTTAAATAAAAACTGTTCTATTACTGGTGATGATGAAAGGATGATAGTTTGTTGGCTGTGTCATGGCCTTTGCCATTTTAAGTGTTGTGGGTTAAAAACACTCGTGGCTGAAGCTCTACAGCATACAAAAAACTTAAAATGGTGCTGTAACAATTGTGAAAAGATTGATGTTGAGTTTTATCGTTTTTTCCATAGCACTAAGAATACTTTTAATAATTTACAAAACAAAATGTCTGTTCTCTCTAATGAAATAACTGCATATGGAAACTTATTCAATGATTTTAAACAACTAAATAATTTGCAAACGCCTGAGTCATCTCCTAAACGCCGTAAATCTGCCAGAAATAAAAATAAGCCATATAATGAACCCTTAAATGCCTCTGAAAAATTAAACAGTCAAACAACTACTTCATCTATTCCAATCCATGAGCCCACAATTAATCAAGTTTCAAATAACTATGCTGTATCATCTCCCGCAGTATCAACTAATAAGGAGGTAGTAAATCAGGATCTCGTTCCTGGTCCATCATCTTCTGTTATGGTTAACAATGTAAATGTCATTACTCCTAAACAGTTAATTGTTGTTCCTCAGAATAGATATATATTTCTTTCTCGCTTGGCATATGATACGACCCCTGAAGACGTTAATTACTATATAAAATCGAAACTGGATATTAGTGCCGATATTTTTGTAAAGAAATTTTCATATTCACAACCAAGGACTATAACATCATTTAAAATTTCTGTTCCGGCACATATCTACGACCGCATAGCTGATCCTTGTTTTTGGCCTGCAAATATTTTTGTTCGGGAATATTTATTTAAAGAAAATCCAAGGACTAAAAACATTGCCCATTTGCCAAATAGAAATGAAGTAATTTCAAAAAACTAATTTCTAATAAGAATCGTATTAACATTATGTACCAAAATGTTCGTGGATTGAATACTAAACTGTCTACGCTTCTCGTTAATAGTTATGATTTTACCTTTGATGTTATCATCTTTACTGAAACCTGGCTTAATGATAACGTTTTTAATGCTGAAGTTCTTTGTAATAAATATCAAATATACAGATACAATCGTAATGGACGAAGAGGTGGTGGAGTTCTAATCGCTGTTTCTTGTTTCTATCCATCCGAAGTTGTTCCAACTGATTCCAGTAATATCGAATTTGTTGCTGTTGTTGTTAAACTGAAAAGCAAAAAAATTTATTTGACTTGTTCATATGTTCCACCAGAATCCGATTGTTCCCTTTATTCTAAACATATTGAAGCCATTAAGACCGTTGCTTTACTTATTGATACCAAAGACTCAATTTTTGTTGTTGGTGATTTCAACCTACCATCAATTGTATGGAAGCATATACCTGATACCCCATATTTGGTCCCCGTGAATAATAAATACTGTCATGATGATTTCTTAAATGAAATTTTTGGATTATCGTTACATCAAATGAATGGCGTCTGCAATGAATTCGGGAAACTACTTTCTTTAGTGTTTACTAATGAAGTTGATGATTGCACAATTAGTCGCTCGGAACCTATTACATTGTCTGAAGATAGATATCATCCGACTATTGAAATCAGTTCTTCTGTTTTATCTGGAGTTAAATTAAACACATCTAAAGTTGATAAAGTTTTTTCTTTCAAACGAACAGATTATAATCTATTAAATAATTTAATAAGAAATACCAACTGGAATGAATTTTTGTCTATTCCCAAAAACAATAATAATTCTGACATTGATAAAATTGTTACGATCTTTTATAAGAAAATCTACTCCTTTTTTGAAACTTGTGTTCCTAAACAACCTGTTAAAACTGCATTTGGACCACCATGGAATTCTAAAAATCTCTCACGGCTGAAAAACCTTAAAAACAAAAATTATAAAAAATATAAAAGATCTGGTTCGTTTGTTGATTACGGAAAGTATTCTGTCAGTCGCTCAGAATATAATTTACTAAACCACGCATTATATAAAGATTATCTGGATAAAGTAAAAAACAATTTCGTAAAAGATCCAAAATCTTTTTATTCATTTGTCAACTCGAAAAGAAAATCTCGTGGATACCCATCAGTTATGAAATTGCACAATCAAGAATCAAGCAATGTTGATGTCATATGCAATATGTTTGCTAATTTTTTTGCCAGCACCTATTCTGACGCTGTATACGATAACAGTAATGGTTACCCTTATGCAATTGCATCGAACCAATTATTCTCTTTTCCTACGTTCAACACAAGTGATATTTTGGTTAACTTAAAAAAGCTAAAGATGTCGTTTACCAATGGACCTGATGGAGTCCCAAGTTGTATTTTAAATCGATGTGCAGATTCATTCGTCAGACCATTAACTTTATTGTTTAATGCATCTATTAAATGTGGTTATTTTCCTGAATTTTGGAAAGACTCGTATATTATACCTTTATATAAATCTGGTAATAAGTCCGATATTTCGAATTATAGAGGTATTGCCAAATTAAGTGCTATTCCAAAATTATTTGAAAAACTAATTACTGACTTTCTCTGTCATCATACTGCATCGTTATTATCACCTCATCAACATGGTTTTAGAATGGGTTGCTCAACCACAACTAATATTCTTCATTTAACAACTTTAATAAATAGTGCATTTACACAAAAGAAACAAACTGATGCTATTTATACAGACTTTAGTAAAGCGTTTGACAAAGTAAACCATCAACTTCTAACTAAATTGGATTTCTTAGGCGTAACCCAAAGAAGTTTAACCTGGATAAAATCATATTTAATGGGCAGAAAGCAAACAGTTCGATTCAACAAAAGCACTTCTAAATACATATATGTTTCATCCGGTGTACCACAAGGCAGTCATCTTGGACCACTTTTATTTTCGCTGTTTATAAACGATCTTCCTAGCGTTATTAACCACACAAATATATTAATGTACGCTGACGATGTGAAAATTTTTTACTCTTTTAATCGCTTTATTGATCACGTTCATCTTCAGAATGATCTTAATAACTTCTTTTTATGGTGTAACATCAACTTGATGGAGCTGAATTTAAAAAAATGTAAATGCATGCGTTTTTCCAGAAATAATTACATTTCCGCAAACTATTCTTTGGGAGGCCATCAACTGGAGTTGGTTGATTCATTTATTGATCTTGGAATATTACTAGATCCCAAATTAAACTTCGTTTCTCATATTACTATGGCTGTAAACAAAGCTAGAAGTACTCTTGCCTTCATAAAACGTTGGGCTAAAGAGTTTTCGGATCCATACATTACGAAGCAACTCTACATGTCTCTAGTTCGACCTATTTTAGAATATGGATCAGTTATATGGGATCCTTATTATAACATTCACAATGCTCGTATTGAATCTGTGCAAAAGCAATTCTTATTGTTCTGTTTACGTGGTTTTCATTGGAATTACACTACAAATTTCCCTTCTTATTCAAGTAGATTAGCATTAATAAAACTGCCTACTCTTAAAAGTCGTCGTACAATGTTAAATGTTTCTTTCATGTTGAATCTTATCAATGGTAATATTAGCTGTGATTTCCTATTAAGTTCTGTTAACTTTAATATTCCTTGTCGTAATACACGTCATTATTATCCTATTTTTATTAAATTGTGTAGAGCTAATTATTCTTTTTCTGACCCTTTTACGAGGTTATGTCGTACATATAATTGTTTGTTTCAATTTATCGATTTTTCTTTAAATATAAATGTAATAAAGCATAAAATTATCGTATTTATTAATTCATAATAAACTCATTTATTCCATTAATTTTAAGAATTATTGTAACTAGTCTGTAAGGATTATATTCTATTGACTAATAATAATAAATAAATAAATAAATAAATAAATAAATTAATGATCTAGAGATCAATAATCCCCTAGGATCTCATTCTGCAAATTTGATTTGCAATTTCTGTTACAGCTTTCCGTGCCTTAAAAATGACACAAAACTAGAAAATGTCTTCTTTATTACAGCTATTAATTCAAAAGATTTGAAAACTTTTGGAAAGAAGAAATGCCTAAAACCATTGATTGACCAAATAATTACTTTGGAAGTAGACGGAATCGAAATAGTGTTATCAAGCGGGGAAAAGTTTAATCCACATTTTGTTCCACTTCTTATATTAGGAGACAATTTAGGATTAAATAGCTTACTGGGATTGTCAAAATCGTTCAACTCAACATTTTGTCGCTTTTGCACAATTAGTAAGACGGACAGTCAAAAAATACCTTTTTTACTACCGGAATTGCGTCGGACCTACGAAAACTATAATTTACATTTGGAGAAAATAACGCAAGCGAAAGTGGTATATCTGAAAAATGTATTTTTACAGAATACCATCATTTCACGTGGTGGACAATATGATATTTGCCATTATGACATGTGCAATGCTATTTTATATTTTATCGAAGAAAAGCTATATTTTTCACTTGAGCTTCTAAATAAAAAGAAGAAACTTTTTGAATATGGGGAATTAGAAATTGGAAACATATGTCAAGACATTTCTATGACTCAAGTTTTTTAAATTTGATTGACAAAAATTTGTTCACACTAATCTGAAAAAGAAATAGTGCAATAAATTGTTTTGCGATATTATTTAGTGGTAGTGCAATGCTAATTTCAATCGAATACATACAAATATAATTATACAAATATAATTTTACATTTAAAGCATAATTTTTACCATACAGGCCTGTTCTGAAAATCACTTTTTATCAATTAGCATGCAGCTTGAATAAAATTGTAATATAATTTTTTTATTTCTCAATTCAAAAGTGTATCTATATAAGTTTAGGAAATCTAATTTATAACAAGATTTATTCCTCATAAGTTCCACTATTAAACCAAAGTAAGTTTTTTTATTTATATAAATTACACATTTTTAAAGTAAATTCCAAAATAATTATTTCTCGTTTTTATTTCTGGCAAAGCTTTTTTTGATGTTTCCAAAAAAACATACATACTTCAATAATTCCGACAAACTTCAAAAATTAAAAAAAAAAAAAAATTGTATTATTATATCATGTATGAATTTGTTTAGTTTTTAAAATCAACCATACTAAATACGAAGCATATTACATACATGTGTATTTAGATGGACAAATCTGACTGGGATGTCATACATAAATTTAATATATATTAAACTTATTTAACCCTAGAATATTATACCACGCCTGTGAGGTGCAACGAAAGGATTTTGTCATGATTCCTTACGATCGTGTAGATTTAACGATACGAGCTCTTAAACCAACTTAGTAGGGTATCGTGAAAATGTGTCTGTGGACGTTCATCGCATAATTTTTTTTTTTTTTTACTAATTCGTGTTGCCTGAGAGGCGAGGTTTAGTCTCATTTTTTTTTACTACACTTTCACATTATTTTTAGAACATTTATTTAAATCTGGACTGCCATTTTTAATATTTTAGGATCAGTACTTCTGATTCCCATACACAAAAGTAGTTAGAAGCGTATTTGTTTCGGCGTAAATCCAATAAAATAGTTGTAAAAAATATAACAATAAAAAGACAATTAATTTCAGATTTCAATGAAATAGAGAACGAAATCTCCTCCCTTATTTATAGTTACCTTGAAAAGATTACACTTAGTGCTTCAAGATCCCAAAAACGTTAGCGGTAACTCGTTGAACAAGGATGTAAATAAGGGATCAAAAGGGCACTTAAAGAAATTCATAAACCGTAAATTTATAAAGAATTCGTACTTAAACATTGGCGGCCACCGTGCAACAATAAAGTCGTTGCAAACAAAATCTATATAACAAATAAATAAAGCATATGGCAAAGGGTAACTATAAATATAGGACTCGTTGTTAAATATATATAATGTACATATGATCTTATTTTTTTTTTAATTTTGTTATATATTTTGAGTTATGAAGGACTCCAAAACAACTTATTGAGTCATGAGGGACCCCTAATAAAATAATTTTATTGAGTCATGAAGGACAAGCGTCTACTATAGTTTTGTAAATAAATGTAGACATTTTTTTTTTTGAGCCATGATGGGTTCTTGTTCCGGCCGCCCTGTTCTTGGCAGCCCTGGGCTCGCTTCAATCCGACCTTTCATTATAAGCGGCACGACGCTAGGATCTAAAACCAGCGCCACATTTCCCGAACGCTTGAAAATCGGATCAGCTAGCTGTAGGCCCAGTATTCCAGTAACACATCCGTGACCGTTTCAGATGGAGTTTTAATCCCACGCATCTCATGAACGGCGGTATTGAAATGGCACTGCGACGAGTCATGGATGGATTCTATTTCAATGCGACAATACCGGTCAGAATCGACTTTTGTAAATGGTATATTTAACTGATTAGCGGGTTGCGAGCATATAATTGTTTTGACAGCAAAAATCCAGAATCGCCCTGATCGGAATTTTATTACGACCCACACACGCGCAGACAAAGGGTTGGCGAAAACGATACAACCTGTGGAAGCAGTTTGGTACTGGGAGCCAAACCGGATTTGACACGATATTCTGTGGTGTTCTTACTGCCATTTTTGTATTCGTAGAGCCATGTGTTGTGGCCCTTCTTACAGTACTTGCAAGTTGCGGTGCTGGTGCAATCCTTTCCCACAATACCGCTAGATAACCATCGACCACAAAGACGGTGTTGGCCCACCATACGCAACTTCTTTTCAAGTTTCATATCCCGAAATTTGTGGCAGAAGCAAACTGGATGGTTCTTTCCACAAATTAGGCACTTGGAAAGTCATACCGACTTGGGCCGAACTCGATCCCAGATCATGTACCCGAACTAAAGAAGCTAAATTGAGAGCTTCCACTTTTCCGCTGGTTGGGTTATCTTGAGCTATAATTTCAGTTGTTTTCACAATTATACTTGCCGGCGGTGGAATAGGCTGTGGTTCCACAACGATCAATGTTTATTGTGCCTGAAGATTATTGGATGGGCCAGCAGGATAATCACCAGTAACTTCCTTTTGGGGATGTTTCCATTTGTAGCGTTTTTGTAAACCCACGAGATATTCCTCTTTCCACCTCTTACAAAATTCTTGAATGAAGGCCGATATCGATTAAATATACTAATCGGACTTTCGTAGATCGTCGGCTCCGGCGGAGCCAATATAGCCGATCTGATCAAAAAAATTACTATCTGTTTAAGCCTCAATTCTAGCCAAAATCGTAGATAACTCTTCAAATGTGTAGCGGCACGATTGAACCTCTTTCCTAAAATGAAGTTTAACACCGTTTTACGTCTTGAGTACTTTCCCACAGAGTGGAAGGTGTCCTTGGCTACCATGATTCCTAAACCAGGAAAAGACCACACAAAAATTGAATCATACAGACCTATAAGCCTTTTGTCAAATATGTCAAAGCTGTCTGAGAGGATGTTAATAACTAAGCTTAACCCTATTCTAAGCGACAAAGGATGTATTCCAAACCATCAATTCGGCTTCAGGAAAAAACATAGTACGATCGAACAAACTCACAGGTTAGCTAATGTTGTTAAGAAGACTTTTGAAGAGAGAAAATACTGCTCCGCGCTTTTTATTGACGTTTCTCAAGCAGTCGATAGGGTATGGAATGAAGGCCTAATATATAAGCTAAAACTGAATTTTCCCGTAAACCTCTATAAGGTGATAGATAGTTGTTTAACCGAACGAAAATTTATTGTGAAAGAAGGAGATTTTTTGAGCTCACCGGAGCCAATCGAAGCCGGAGTTCCGCAAGGTAGTATATTGGGGCCCTTTTTATACTTATTGTATCCTTCAGACATGCCAACTAGTAACCGAGTTCACAATTTCTGAAGACCCGAAGTAGCATCACGATATTTACAAGACCACATATTTAATTTAGAAAAATGGTTGAAGAAATGGAGAATAAAAGTGAATGAACAAAAATGTACTCACATAACTTTTACACTGCGTAGAGAAGCTTGCCCCCCTATTCGGATAAATAACCAAACGATACCTCAGCTTTCAGACGTCAGATATCTCGGCATACATCTTGACCTGCGCCTTACATGGAAACGCCACATAGAAACAAAGTTAACAAAAATGAAGTTGAAAGCAGTCCAACTAAATGGCTAATTGGCAGAAATTCTGCTCTAGCTTTAGATTGCAAACTTTTATTATAAAAGTCAATTCTAAAACCAATATGGTGTTATGGCATTCAATTATGGGGTACTGCCTCAGCTACCAACGTAGAAAAAATTCAAAGGCGCCAAAATAAGATTCTTCGTATAATTACATCTGCTCGTTGGTATATAAAAAACTCGAACATCCATAAAGATCTAAATGTGCCATCAGTTAAAGCAGAAATAGCGAAACTTGCCATAAGGTATATAAAGAAGCTTGAAACTCATCCGAAGCCAGTGGCCCGTAACATACTAAATGAACCTGGTTACATTCGAGAAGGAGGGACACTGCTTCTCTCATCCGTACATCAGAGGGATAACCCGCAAATTACAGTAACCGTGAAACATACATTTTTTTGTCCAGCACTGGTAGGACTAAACAAGTATATTTCTTTGTTTTTAGACTTAAGATATGAGTAATTATTGATAGTTCAATTATATTGAAGATACAATAAATAAGAAATGCGAAAAAAAACTTTTGACCCCAGCTTCCCAAAGACCCCTCATATGAGGAGCTCCAGCTAGTATAAATCGCCATGTCAGCCCTTTATGTCCAAAAGTGGAACACATTCTCGCCTGAAAAGTTTGAAAGTCTCTTGCAATTCCATTTGAAGCGCCAACAAAATTCGTTCCATTGTCCGAAAACATGGTATGAGGGCAACCTCTTAAAAGCCGGTTAAAATGCGTCAGATGATAAATCTGACGCAGCTTCCAAATGTATCGCTTTTGTGGAAAAGCATACAAAATTGGAAACATAGCCTTTTGTGATATTGCAGGATTTACCGTTATGATTTTTTACATCGAATAGACCAACGAAATCAACCCCAGTAGTAGTGAATGGCCTATCAAGCTTAGTGCGTTCAGGAGGAAGGGCAGCCATTATCAGACTGCAATAATGTTGCCTATCAATTATACATCGCTTGCATCGCCGAATTACAGTACTAACCAAACCTCTTAATCGAGGTACCCAATATTCACAGCGGTAAATTCGCAACATTAATTGGTTTCCCCCATGAATTGACAGCAAATATATGAATTTCGCCATAAGTTTCGCGAAACGACAGTTATACGATAGAATAATCGGATATTGTTCACGATACGATAATGAAGGCGATTTCACCAGTCGACCAAATAATCTAATCAATCCCAGTTCATCAAGAATGAGATTTAAGGGTAGAAATTTACGATGGGAGGGGCGTCTTATCCAAAAGACTTTTATACTCCTCAGCATAGTAAGCCTTTTGAGCAATAATCGCCAAACGTACCTTTACCATTTTAAGCTGAATTCGTAGAGTACAAAAGTCTAAGTACGCAATAAAACGCATCGCCCCATCTAAAGATGAAAATCTTTCTAAAATATCTTCAAATTCGGAAAAAACGAAGCATGAACTTTAACCTTTCGACTTTCTATATCAGTGCCAAGATTTCCCAGAGTGTGTTTATACCAGTGAGTTTTGTCCTGGTTTAACCATGTTGGACCGTGCCACCAGAGTTCACTTTTTGATAAAGTGAGCGGGTCTACCCCGCCGCTACCTACATAAGTCAGCAGGATTGTCCTCAGAACGAACGTGAAACCAATTGTGATTTCCAGTATTTTCCTGAATTCAAGCCAACACAATCGTTGAATCTGTCCAACAATAAACCCTATTAATTTCAATTTCCCTAAGGATATTTTTTAACAATTCTGATGCCAAAACCGCTCCGCATAATTCCAGGCGAGGTAAAGAAACGGATTTAAGGGGTGCTACCTTTGCCTAAGAGGATAACAAATGTATATAAATCTCTCAGCTTGGCGTCTTAGTGCGGCTATACGCGTATGCTTTTACCGAGGCATCAGAAAAAACATGAAGTTCATTAGATGAACCTCATGTTTTTAATATTTTAACCAACTTGGCACTTGAATAAAATTTACTTGATAAAAAACTTCAACCAATCCTTTTCCGTATAAGAAGTAAGCAAATCGTCCCAGCCAATATTATCAAGCCATATGCGTAGTTGGGCTTAACCAACCAACCGGATCAAAAAATTTTGCTATAATCGATAAAACTTCCTTTTTCGTATAACCCGATTTTATTTTAATAGGACAAACTTTGAATAAAATGAATCTAGTTGGGTATTCCAAAAAATCCCTAAAGTTTTCGAACAACTAGACTTTTAAAATATCAAAACCTTAGCATCCACCAAATGATCTAGAGGCAATACCTTCAAAATCGATTTTTCATTTGATGACCGCTTCCTCAATTCGAAACCAGACGATAACCGTGCAGCAGTCAACTGATCCCTGGCTAACAAAGCACTAGGAACATCATGAGCCCTAGTCAATACATCATCGACGTACATACCTTTTTAAAAAATTTTTGAAGCCAGAGGAAATTTTTCTTTACAATCATCAGCTAACTGTAGTAAAGTTCGAATCGCCAAATACGGTGCACAATTTAACCCAAAAGTGACTGCCTGTTATCTATAAAGTGACTGCCTGTTACATATACAAAACCAAAACATATACAAGTCTTTACACAACGACAAGGCAGTTTTATCCTTAATCTTTGCTCCCATAGGGTAACTGTTTGAGATGGCAGCTGCTGCGTTGAAATGTCATAAATTGACTTCGCAGTCAAGAAACTCTGTAATGTCTTAAAGGCTGAACTTGTTTCTTTGGCGGCAGTTTCTAAACTAAATAAAAATTCGCGGATTCTCGTATGTATCCTTGAGATTTTTCCATGCTACCTCAAACCCAGATTTTGTAAGTGGACACTTTGATACAATTTCTTTAGCTTCCTTACCAGTTCTTTTAATTAAATAACACAGTCGTTCTATATTACTAAGACGTGTACTATTTATATACAAAACAGTAAAGAGATTTCTAAATAGAGGACAGGAAATATAATCACCATTAAAAATATCTGCATCGCATGGTGAAAGTGGCAAATTGTGACAAAAATTATCTGATGCGGGTCAAAAGTCAGAGCCTTTGGTTTCGAATTGGCCTCCAACTCATCACTTTTTATTCTCATTGTTTTTATACAGCGAGCGTAAGTAATGAGAGTACTCTGGTATTTTCCTTCAGTCACTTCAAGAACCTCTGATTTAACTTTCGATGATGACTCGAAATATCTGACACACTCTTTATATGCACTTTTGACTTTTGCCCATAGTGATTTTAATTCATCACTCAAAACCTCTATAGTATATACGTGGTGATCCTCATCACGAATTTTATTAAAATTTGCTTCAAATTTAAAAATGGCATCTGAAGCGCGGGCAAAAGTTTGAATATGTTTGACATATTTATGAATACGAATCTTAACACGAAAAACAAATGTGTGTGAAGTTAAATATGTCAGTTATATTCGTTTTTAACGTAACGACTTACGAAAAACATATTTAAGTGTAAAGTTAAAAACGTATATGACGTAACGTCTTACACACTAAAATATGAATTTTTCAACAATTTAAAGATATTTTTAACAACTTTTTTTGCAAATAATGATATTTAGCAATTTCAAACCATACTGAGATAAACGAACATAACTTCATGTTATTTTTCTTGAACAACAGTTAGTAATTTTTTTTCTCCAAAATATTTTGGATAAAGACGCCAAATGAAGAGGTGGCATCCAATACCACCACATGGAGAGTGTTGCCTAGTGTCCCTACTATTACACTATATAAGCAGTTTTTCTAAATTGAGTTTGTGAGTTTAGTAAAAAAGTGTAAAAAACTCAATTTTTGTACTATATGAAGCCTCTCAAGGATTTTGGCCAATGTGGCCAAATGAAGAGGTGGCATCCAATACCACCATATGGAGAGTGTTGCCTAGAGTCCCTACTATTACACTATATATAAGCAGTTTTTCTAAATTGAGTTTGTGAGTTTAGTAAAAAAGTGTAAAAAACTAAATTTTTGTACTATATGTAGCCTCTCAAGGATTTTGGCCAATGTGGCCAAATGAAGAGGTAGCATCCAATACCACCATATGGAGAGTGTTGCCTAGGGTCCCTACTATTACACTATATAAGCAGTTTTTCTAAATTGAGTTTGTGAGTTTAGTAAAAAAGTGTAAAAAACTAAATTTTTGTACTATATGAAGCCTCTCAAGGATTTTGGCCAATGTGGCCAAATGAAGAGGTGGCATCCAATACCACCACATGGAGAGTGTTGCCTAAGGTCCCTACTATTACACTACATAAGCAGTTTTTCTAAATTGAGTTTGTGAGTTTAATAAAAAAGTGTAAAAAACTCAATTTTTGTACTATATGCAGCCTCTCAAGGATTTTGGCCAATGTGGCCAAATGAAGAGGTGGCATCCAATACCACCATATGGAGAGTGTTGCCTAGGGTCCCTACTATTACACTATATAAGCAGTTTTTCAAAATTGAGTTTGTGAGTTTAGTAAAAAAGTGTAAAAAACTAAATTTTTATACTATATGAAGCCTCTCAAAGATTTTGGCCAATGTTTGTACTATATGAAGTCTCTCAAGGATTTTGGCCAGTATTGTATGCCACCTCTTCATTTGGCCACATTGGCCAAAATCCTTGAGAGGCTGCATATAGTACAAAAATTGAGTTTTTTACACTTTTTTACTAAACCCACAAACTCAATTTAGAAAAACTGCTTATATAGTGTAATAGTAGGGACCCTAGGCAATACTCTCCATGTGGTGGTATTGGATGCCACCTCTTCATTTGGCCACTTTAACCAAAATATTTTGGAGAAAAAAAATTACTAACTGTTGTTCAAGAAAAATAATATGAATTTATGTGCGTTTATCTCAGTAAGGTTTGAAATTGCTGAAATATCATTATTTGCAAAAAAAGTTGTTAAAAATATTTTTAAATTGTTGGAAAATTCATATTTTAGTGTGTAAGACGTTACGTCATATACGTTTTTAACTTTACACTTAAATATGTTTTACGTAAGTCGTTACGTCAAAAACGAATATAACTGACATTTTTAACTTCACACACATGAAAAACAAACTATTTCAGAAACTTTCAGCACTTATTTCTCTAGCTGAAATCAACCATATACACCCCCTGAACATTTCACGAATACAGGAACAAGTGATTTTTATAAATCAAGATTTTGTTAATTTGTTAACTTTTATTAAATAATTTTTATTTATTCTATTCAAGGCATATTAATCAGATAGTCTTACTATGGAGGGGATATATTAAGGCGAAATTTTTAAATATTTTATATGAAGTTTGACAGTTTCTCTTCCATTCAAAGAAGAAGAAAGAAGTTTAGCTGTCAAAATCCATATAAAAATATTCAAAATTTTAGGCTTGGTATTTTCCCTCCGTAGTGAGGCTACCTGATTAATATGCCTTGATTCCATTTTTATTATTTTATTCAAACTTCTTGCTTAGAATGGTATAGAGGCCATTTAGTTATTAGTCTAACACAATTACATCATCGCATGACTTATCTCTTGTGCTCGTTATGGGTAAGGTTGTAGCTGAATTAGTTTCATTAAGCTGGTACGCCTTTTGCCGTTCAGCTAATTTTTCTTGTAAAGTTTTTGTTGGACTGATGACGTTTGTGGAATTTATACATTGTTGATTTGTCATCTGATTTCGCATTTGTGTTTGTGGAAAGTGCGAAGCGGGATCCTGTGAAATGTTAGATTTTATTAAAGTCGGATCATAAAAGATATTGTTTACATCAATATTTACCAGAGAATTAGGTGGTATTTCTGAAATCTGCTCCTTTGTTTTTTTCGAATTTGTTTCCAAGGGTTTATGGCTAAAATCCATTTGGGGAAAAGATGTATTATGAAGTAAGTTGGAATATGCAGCAAAAACATTAACGTGATTACTTAAGATGTCAATTTTGTAATTGTTACAAACATCACTCGGGGCGTTCTGACTGCTTTCAGAATAAACAGGACGATTGTAGGGTTTGAAAATTGATTTATTTTTGTAAGAGGTTTTAGGTTTAGAATGCTGTTTAGAAAGAGGAGAGTTAAATTGACTTTGTAATAAAATGTCATTGGATATTTCGGCATGATTTTTATCGGCTATAGATGCAGCACCATAAATGGTGTTTTCTGATATAGATGAAACTTCTGGCGTACGCTGTAATACAAAATTCATTGTATTTAAAGTTGTTTGATTTTCAAATAGATTAATTGGTTTTTGCTGGACTAATGCCGTTGTTGAACATATGTCAACCTCATTCTGCAGCATTTTCGAATAGAAATTCTCAAAAAATTTTTGAAATTCTTGAGGATTCTTGAAAAGAGAGATAAAAAATTAATACAACTAAAGTAACTGTTTGGAAAAAAACAACCTCAAAAACTATAAATCATATACGTTACTTACTCTCCCTGTTAGCTGAGTTTCGTTTTCTGAAAGTGCTGACATTTCTGAATTTTTTTTTAGATCTATCGGCATTGGAATCGAAGTATTATGTGCACTCAAGTTAGGCGTAATAGCTGGTAAAGACTTTAATGTACTTCCACGAAACTTAGGTCGTGAGTTGAATCCTGGTATGTTTATAACACGAGAAGCCTAAAAATAAATAAATTGAGAATTTAATTTTTATTAATATATAGTCAATATTATGTATGTTTTTAGCATTTTAACTATTAGAGTATATAAACCAGACTCATTACAATAAAAAAACGTTCTTGTTGACAAAATAAACAACTCAAAAATGATAGCCGTTTCATTTACGACAGTAGACTTGCCAACAATAACAGCTGGCTTCAAACAATAATAAGTATTGTTTAAAAGTGTTACTGCGTAACAAAATCGATAATTTTGTTATTTAATTTTTTTAACGATTCGATATTCGTTAAATCGGGTATGTGAATTGCACTACTGAGTCCTTGGAGGTCGAACTCGCAACCCTATGCTGATAGACTAGCGCACTACCACTCATTCTATGAATCGCTCATGTGCGGGCACATGCTGACAATGTTTGGTTTGACACTAACTATAAAATAATTTTGGGACAAAAACTACTTTCATAGCTACATAACTAAATGTTGGCTATAGCTAGAAAAAATTTAGGTGTTAATGAATTAAAAAACAAGTAAAAGTGCTATATTCTTCTATACCCTTCACCATAGTGATTTTATTTATACAGACATTTATAGCATTATCCACATTGTTGACTATTTACATAAATTAAAATAAGTCGTATGAGAATTAACTCATTATTCATTCTTTAAAGAAATAAAAGACAGCGGCGACGGAGCTAAATGAAAACAAATTCCGTTGTCTAGAATTGTCGCTATGTTGTCAGCTACTTAATGATATATAAGACAACAGCTACATCGTAAACTCTGACATTGTTGTAGAAATACTTATTTTGCTTTTATTATATTATTAAATAATTTTTTTAAAAAATTTTTTTTGTGACATTTTCTTTTGTTGAATAAAATAGAAGTTTGCCTAAGTTGATGACAGCCACAACGGAGGTCGTGTAGCCATGTAGCTATACTGGCTTCAAAACTTCAAAATAATCGTTTACCAATAAACGTGTGTATTTAATTTTTGACAGTTTGTAGTCGGTATCCTAATGATGTCTATGTGTTTAATGCATCTAGGTTTTAAAACGGAGATCTCATCTATTTAAAAATCAAACGCATTTAAAAAAATATGTTAATCTATATAAATACATACATACCGTATGCTCATATATGTAATTAAGTCACTCACATGGTTGTAAGATTGTTTATAATGAACTTATTTTTCACGATTTCAAAAAAATTTTAACAGAGTATTGAATAAATTTTAATTAATTTCAAAACTACAAAAAAAAAATTTCTTTTAGATTAAACTTTATAAAAAATATAATATAATATATAAAATATGCAGATAATATTTTTATCTGATTCGAGAAATGCGGAGCCCTTATACAAATGCTATTTGGAAAAAGATTTATTTGTTTAATAATGTCATCAGGAGTTGGTCTATATATTAAAATTGAAGAAAAAATGGCGGGTGAAATGAACAGGAGAATGTTAGAATATCATTTGGAACGTGATTATGGGGATTCTTTAGCTTGAGGATTTTAACAATATAATGGCGCCAAGCACTGCTCACGTAGTGTCAAAAACTAGATTGCAGGGAATAAAATGAAGACCTTATGTTAACCAGCACAAAGTCGTGAATTATATCCTATAGGAAATCAATAGGGGATTATAAAAAGGGCAGTAGCTTAACGAAAATTTAAAAACAAGCTAAGTGCATTTTAAACAATCTTTGGTATAACCATGTGATATGAGCATAAGTGTATACTCTTAATATTAAAAATATGTTATGTTACAGTCATGATTTTAATTTTCACAGAAATATTGAATTTTTTTTTAATTTTTCGAAAATTGTTTCAAAAATTTTTTGTAGAAATATTATTTGAAAAATTTTTTATAAAATTTTGTTCGAAAATTTTTTTTGGAAGTTTTTTTTTTTAAATTTAAAAAATTTCCATACAATGAAATTTATAGTCAAGCTTAAGTTCGTTTTTATTCTCTCTAGGAAAGAATTAATTAAATTACAAATTAGGTTATAATATTAAGGAAAAATTGGAAAAATTTAATTTTAGACACCAGTAGGTGCGGAATGCATATTTTCTAGACAGCCACGTCCGTCATCAGCACTCTTGTATCTATCTACTTAGGATAGTGTTTAGTTGTAAGCATCATCTATTTAACCAACCAAACCCAGATAAAAGAATACGAGAATACTTGTGTTCAATTATCAATCGTCAGTTGGTGAGAACGAAGTCCACCACTACCTTAAGCTTCCCTCTTGTTGAATATTTTTACTTTTAATATTTACCACCTTATATTTTGTTGTTCGTTCAGCCAACCTTCGGTTAGCAATGAAAGTTACTTTTTGTTTATTTGTTTTACTTCCAACATTCGTTTTTATTGAAATTGTTTTTTTTTTTAATTTAGGACCTTCCTGTAATCTATATTGATTTAGAATGGTCAGACTGAAACAAAAAAAAAATCCTTAAAAAAATTTCCTCATATTGACCCTCATGTGCGTTTTAACTGCTCCTATTAACCAGTGGGTACCCTGTGCGTCCATTGGCTAACTCTATGTGTATTGCTTGCTATAAAGGTCTCTAATACAAATCAAAGCAGTAAAACCCTACCAACCTAAAAACAAACAAAATTCGCCCCTCGCAGGGGGTTATTGATCCCCCGAGATCTGTATGCACCCCTTGCGATCTACCTGTCACGTTATAATATTTATTAGACAAAAACAGGCAAAAAAAATCATTAAAGCCGAACAAAATTAAAAAAAAAACTTGAAAAAATATAGATGGGCGTGGTTTTTGGCCCGCAGCCTCCAAAGGAATGATCCGATGTTGCTGAATTGCAATACGAAAATTTTCCGAAGCTATGCCTGACAGATTGGGTGGTTATTGATCCCTCAAGATCTGTATGCACTCCTTGCGATCTACCTGTCACGTTATAATATTTATTAGACAAAAACAGGCAAAAAATCATTAAAGCCGCAAAATTTAAAAAACTTGAAAAAAATATAGATGGGCGTTTTTTGCCCGCAGCCTCCAAAGGAATGATCTGATGTTGCTGAATTCACGGGGAAGCTTGTCTCGATGGCCATTTTGCTAAGTTTAAAACAACAACCCAATAATTTTTGTTTTCATGAAAACGAAAAATAGATACGGTGAGGTTGTCCAATTTTGTTTTACAGCAATAGCAAAAGAAGAAACAAACTTTAACTTATTGCTTAAGCAACAGCAAACAGCAACAAAAAAATTGCTTTGCTGATTTCTTTGCTGCAGAAAGAGACATATAGTAAGCTTAAGCAAATGAGTTGCTCTTCTTTTTTTGCTTTTGCTTCGCTTATACCAAAATGTTATATAAATGCTGAGAAATTCATTTTTTTTATTTGTTGAAAAAGATGTTAGCAAAGCAAAGATTTTAGTGCTATTGCTATTTTTAAGCAAGCAATTTAAACCCTGCTTCAATTAAATCGTCTAGTCTAGTAAAATGTTTTTCTTCATCATTACTTCGTGAATTTTGGATATACGTGGACAAGCGTGTCGTTGTTTTAGTTCCGACGGCGCACAGTGGTCAATTTCGCGAGATAGCGGTCAAAACTCTATAACTTTTAACCGGATTGGTATTTTTTACGCAATTTGTTTTGTTCAATAGGAGGGACTTTAAGCTTCAATTTGCGTGTTCAAACGTAAAAATCGGCTGATAGAAACGTAAGTAATGTGGAGTTAAAAATGCATTTTATTTTTTTTTGTTGAGTTTCCATGTAAAAGTTGAATATTTTGACATTTTAAATAGGTATTTTTTTATAATTTCTTATTTTCTTCAATCGTATTTTACAACCCATACTTATTTATTATTCCTAAACTTAATTTTGGTCAGAAAATGCCAACATTTGGCCCCTGAGAGATGATACGCGAGTAGGCGTGGATTCAGCGTCTCAAATCGAAAATTGTAGTACTGGACTTAAGCTTCCCCCATGTGATACACAAATATTTTAAGGAGGTTACGAAGATTGGCCGGCATTTCGCGATATGTTCACGGCAGTATATATAAACCATCTCAGGCTAACTCCGGCAGAAAAATTATACCATCTCAGAAACAAGACCACTGAAACTGCAGGAGCAATAGTCAAAAGATTCCCTTTAACTGATAACAATTTCACTTTAGCCTGGCAAGCTCTTAAATTACGTTACGAAAATGTACGAGTATTAGTCGATAATCAAATTATAAACCTTTTTAATATTCCCACAGCTCTAAAAGAGGATAGTGAATCGCTTCAAAACATCCACAGTGCAGTTTCTGATTGCATAGCAATGCTACAAACCTTAGGAGTAGAAGGCTGGGATCCCATTCTAGTAAATTTAATATATTCTAAACTCCCGCACGAAACTTTAGCTCAGTGGGAACAATCACTTAACGCGAGTAGAGAGTTGCCCAAATGGTCTCAACTGAGGGAGTTTCTTTACAAAAGATGCGAAGTTGTGGAAAGAATTTTTACAATTAAAAATACCAAATCTTCTTTTTTAAGCCAAAATGAGCCAAAGCAAATTATATGCATCCCAAGCAAAACTTAATTACAAATGTAAATTGTGTGATCAAGATCACAGTTTGAGAATATGTGCACGATTTCGTAAACTTACAATTCAAGAGAGAGTAGATTTTGTTTTTCAAAATCAATTTTGTAATAATTGCTTGTCGCAATCTCATACTAAAAGAAATTGTGCTAGTAAAAATACTTGCCTTAACTGCGGGAAAAAGCATCACACAATGCTTCATATGCGTTCTGTAAATAATCCCCGAAATAATATGGAACCAAAGTTCCCAAATAAAAATGCGAATCCATATCAGCCTCAAAAGTCTAATACTAATGTATCTAATATTAATGCTGAAATTCCCGAACCTAATGAATTAATAAATCGACCTTCAACTTCTAATTCTAGTAATTTTCCACAAATCAACGCTAATTATGCTACAAATAATGCAAACGTATTGCTACGAACAGCTCTAGTTCAAATTGAATGTAGAGGTGAATTGTTCACTATTCGAGCATTGATTGATCCCGGCTCTGAACGAACTTTTCTGTCCGAGAAAGTAAGGGCTCGTTTAAACATTAACGCAAGAAAATCTCATTATGAAATTGTGGGAATCGGAGGCTAAAGTCAAAAGGCTGAAAAGGAATGTGATTTGGTCTTAGTATCAAAAATTAATAATTTCTGTTTTAAAATCTCTGCTATAGTTTTACCTAAAGTGACAAATCAAATTCCGTCAGTGTCGTTTAATGTTACTAATATAAGTGCTCTTTCAAATCTTGAGTTAGCGGATCCTCATTTCAATATTTCGGCTCCAATCGACTTGGTCCTTGGGAATGATAGTGAGCGTTTAATTAATTTTGAAGGTATTAAAAGAGATATTTGAGGTTCTGCATCTGCGTACAGAACAATATTCGGTTGGGTTCTTAGCGGCCCAATTCAGACACAGCCAATATTTTCGCTGTCAACATGCGTTAGTTCTGAAGAAGATAACAGTTTGGACCTGTTAGTAAAGAAATTCTGGGAGCAGAAAGAAATTCCGTCACCTCGACTTGTTTCATCAGAAAATGATTACTGCGAAACATTTTACCAACAAACAACTAAACGCTATCGGATGGTCGTTACATGGTGAGATTGCCATTTAGGCAAGATTTTCCTACTTCTCGCTTCTTAGGTTCTTCGCGGTATGTTGCTCTCAGTCAATATGCTCGAATGGAACAAATGTTGGCAAAAGTACGCAGTATAACGACGTTCTTACTGAATATATCACTCTTGATCATATGGAGGAAACAACATCTTGTGAATATTTCTTAGAGAACAAATATAACTCTTTTTACCTTCCACACCATGCAGTTGTCAGACCAGAAAGTAAAACTACAAGGGTCAGAGTGGTTTTTAACGCATCACGAAAAACTAAGTCCGGATTTTCTTTGAACGACGTTCTTTACTCAGGTCCCACGCTGCAAAACGATCTAATGTCCATAATATTGAATTGGAGACTTTATAAGTTTGTATTCAACGGGGACATTCAAAAAATGTACCGCCAAATTTTGATAGATCCAAAAGACAGGCCATACCAAAGAATTCTTTTTCAAAAGTCCCCGCGGGAGGCAGTCAAAGATTATCAATTAAAAACCGTAACGTTTGGCATTAATTGCGCCCCTTTTCTCGCCATTAGAACTTTATTACAATTAGCATCTGATTCTGAAAAACAATTTACAAGGGCGAGTACAATTTTACGGAAGAAACTTATGTCGATGATGTCCTCTCCGGAGATTATACGATCGAAGGCGCAATTAAAGCGCAAAATGAACTTGTGCGAACGCTAGAATCGGCAGGCTTTTTACTTAAGAAAATTACCTCAAACGACTCAAGATTACTTAATTCTGTTCACAAAGATGATCTTTATGATTCAAACTTTCTAAAGTTTTATGATTCAAGCGCAACGAAAACTCTCGGCATTCATTGGAACGTGCTTACTGACTCGTTTACGTATGCTTTTCAACCAATTCCTCAATCTGCGATAATAACAAAAAGGCAAATATTGTCATCTGTTGCAAAATTATTTGATCCCGCAGGCTTGATATCTCCTGTCGTTATCAAAGGCAAGATTCTCATCCAGCAATTGTGGTTGCAACGAATCGATTGGGATGAAAACGTAAGTTCCGATTCTCTCCGAATCTGGAACGAAATAATTATTGATTTACCAAAAGTAGAAGAAATCCAAATCCCTCGTTGGATACAGTTCACTCCCGTTGATACTGTTCAAATTCATGGATTTTGTGATGCCTCAAAATTAGCCTACTGCGCCACGGTCTACATAAGAATACAAACCTCTTCTGCCGCAGTATTTTCCAACTTGCTGGTTGCAAAAAGCAAAGTCGCTCCTTTAGCCTCTATAAGGTTGCCTAAATTGGAGCTCTCTGGCGCTGTTATGTTAGCGAAATTAGTAAAACATACTATATCTACAATTAATATCAACCCAACCAACAAATTATATCTGAAGCCATTCGTTCTTTAGCTGATGTGTTATGCGCAACTTCATCTCAACAATAATTGCCACAGTGCAACGAGGGGCACTATGGACAAATTACCATATAGCTCTATTTTTCTTTTATATTTAATTGCTTATACCTATTATTATTGTTATATTTCTAAATGATATTTTAATTAAAAGAAATATTACATACAATGAAATTTTATAATCAAGCTTAAGTTCGTTTTTATTCTCTCTAAGAAAGAATTAATTAAATTACAAATTAGGTGATAATATTAACGAAAAATTGGGAAAATTTAATTTTTAAACACCAGCACGAGCGGAATGCACATTTTCTAGACAGCCACGTCCTCATCAGCACTCTTGTATCTAATCTACTTAGGGTAGTGTTTTAGCTGTAAGCATCATCTATTTAATCAACCAAACCCAGATAAAGGAATACGAGAAAACTTGTATTCAATTATCAACCGTCAGTTGGTGAGAACGAAGTCTACCACTACCTACTTAAGCTTCCTTAAGCTTCCCTCTTGTTGAATATTTTTACTTTTAATATTTACCACATTATATGTATGTTGTTGTTACTTCAACCAATTGAAAACTCAATTTGTTTTGTTCAATAGGAGGGACTTTAAGCTTCAATTTGCGTGTTCAAACGTAAAAATCGACTGATAGGAACGTAAGTAATGTGGAGTTCAAAATGCATTTTAATATTTTGTTGAGTTTCCATGTAAAAGTTGAATATTTTGACATTTTAAATAGGTATTTTTTTATAATTTCTTATTTTGTTCAATCGTATTTTACAACCAATACTTATTTATTATTCCTAAACTAAAATAACATTTCAGAAAATGCCAACATTTGGCCCCTGACATTTATTTAGTCTCAATATTCACAGGGGCCAAAGGTTGGTTTTTTTTGGAAGAAAGCTAATTCTTGTGAGGATTAAACTGAAAAATAACACTGAAATTCCCAACATTATCAATACCATTTGGATATATTATAATATACAGAACACAACATCGATAAAATTTTAAGTAAACTTTTACTATTGATTTAAAGTGCACATATATTTTATTTAAATGTATTAATAAAAATTTATACTAAAATTAGAAACAAATTATAATCTTTAAACTAGTATTAATTAAACAATATTAGTAAAAATTTCTTTGATTTTAATTTTGCAGTAGTTGTTTAGCTTCTTCATCTAACTCTAATGAGGTTGATTTCCATTTTTGTCGAATACTGGACATATATGGGTCTGATGTGCACAACAAAATGTTAATAAGATCTTCATTAGTACAATATCTGGAAATTTTTCTTGTATTGTGCTCGCGAAAGAATCTGTAGTCTTTGTTCCTTTTTTCTTGCGCTTCTTCTGAGAGATCTCCAATTGGAAGCATATTGTGCTGAATTATTTGTTCCCCATGGACAAAATTTTGTGAACTGTGGTTGGCATATGTCTCCAAGAATATTTTTGGTTATAAAAGGTTGCTGTCTCATTAGCATACTGACCAAATTTGTTTGCATTGTTTTGCTACATGCTATAACTTCTAATATGATTTGGAATAGTCGTATTAAATCATAATCTACTCCAGTTATAGAAGCTGCAGTTTCTGGATCGGAAAAAAATCTCCTTGCTGTGTTTCCATCATTAGAATTTCCTTCTCCTTGCTTTGGCTGGTCAATTATAAGGCCTATCTCACGGTATTTTTCTTGAATATCTTTTTTTTTTGCTTTCTTTTTTCCAAAGTTTCTTTGTTGTTTCTCACTGTTTCGCCTAACGGGCCAAATTCCAAATCGTATCCCAATTTAAGAATATGCTCCATAAAACGAATTCTAGCATGAAGAGGTGACATTTGGAATTCATATGCTTCATTAAAACTATCGTCTTGTGTTGGTGGTTGGCTCAATTGACTTGATGTTTTTTGGCATATGGTGCAGCTTGACGAAGACTTTGTTTCGGTTAAAGCTTGTGCAACTTTTCCATCGATCATTGTAAGTGACATTTTAAAGTTAACTTCGATGCATTGGTCATTAAATTCAAATATCACTGGTTGAAGTTCTTTAATTTCATCTCTTATTTTGCCAACTTCTTCAGTTATGACATCTTTAGTTTCTTTTTGGTAAGCAAACTTTATTGGTCTACAAATTTTGTTGACGAGGGAATTTCATTCTTCCATACATCTATCTCGGCAGCTCTACTAGTTGACGGCTCTGAACCAATATAAGTTTTTGTTAAATGTAATGGAACGAAAGAAATTATGAATAAATTGGCATCTGATGAATTTTCCGCATTACATTGTTTGTATTGTTTCTGGCCAAAGGACCCATCACATCCCCATTTAGAAATTAAAGTCATGCTGCAATTTTTAAACTTCTTTAAATAGTCAGCATCAAATGTCTTTAATGATCGTTCTGCAGTGTATTCAAGAAGATCTTGCAATTTTATTTCTGCTGAACTTGAAGTTACACTAATAGCAGTTGGTGAAGGTAAGCAATTTTTTTTGGCAGAAACTATATCTCGATATGATGGAAAAATTCCACAATTTTTTTCATTGGTTCGCTTCCGCAATTCTGTATATTGATTTTTAGTCATTTTCAAATCCAAAAATAGTGCAAATGCTTCTTCTGGAGTAAATTTATTTTCTTCAGTTGGTGTCGGCATACTTTCTAAAATCCTTTTTGTGCGTCTGGGGCTTGCTTCCACTATTTTTTTAATAATAGCAATTTTACTCTTTTTAGTTTTCGATGGTTGAATTTGATGCAGAAATGAATCCTTTATGATGCTAAAAGAAACTTCTTCATTGATATGTTTAAGCTTGCGTCTTCGTGATCTTTCACTACAATTATCAATTGGCTTTGCTGGTCGACCACCTTTTCCAGTTTCCGTGATAGTTACTGATGGCTTTTTAAAAATAAGTTTATTTCTTAACCATTCTTGGTTGCGTGAGTAAAACAATTTCTTGTTTCTGGAACATTGATTGTATCGTTTCCTTAAAGTATTTAAAAAGTTTTTTATTTTTAAGTTATGAATTTTAATTTCTTGTTTGTCGCATATTTTGAAGAATGGATTATTCATTATATGTAAAATAATGTCGTTTTCATCTTTCCGTTCAAAATATATATCAGATAGAACACTATAACTGAATTTAGCCATTGTTTAAACAATAATGAAGAAAAAAATGAATGCATGGATTAATATACTATTCCTCGAAGTTTCAACATGATCTTTTTTACCCCTTTGAAACATAATATAACAGGTACTTGGTTTTACCAGTTATTTCCATTGGTTTAAAATTTATTTGCAATTTTCAGGTATTTAAGTTGTGTAATATTAGATGGCAATAAAATCATTTTTTACCTTTTCCAAATGAATTGCCAGATACCACTTAATTTGAGAGTTCTATTGTCATTTTTGTCAAAATTTTGATACACCCTTCTATGTGAACTAGGTCCAAATATGGGCCAACTTCAACAGAATTATTTTTTTGGGTCAATAAGAACTCTTGTACAAAATTTCATCAAAATATATGCATAATAGCCACTTTCACATACAAATAACTTCTCAAAAAATATGACATGCATTTGTACCAAATATCTTACCTTGGGTCAGAAAAATTGCTGTAGCTCAGAAAGTGCAGTCCCGATGCATGGACATGTATATATAGGAATGTAGGGGAGAGTTAGGACTACAAAATAGTAAATTTGTGTTTTGACTCAGCTTGACTCACAGGAGTTGTGCTCTATGAAGTAGGAAATTTCCGAGCAATTTGACCTTTTTTAAAAAAAATATTTAAATTGTTCTGAACACAGTAGAGCTTCAATTTTTTTACCAGTAATAGGAAATAAGTTAAGTTACAACACAAAATTTATTTCGTCCAAAAATCTTGAAAAACAAAAAAGTTATGATCATTTAAACTTTAAAAATTAACTAAAAATATCATAAATTTACTAAATTCTGAAAAAGCCCATTTGGACCACCCTGTTCTCAGTGAAATAGTTGAAATAGAGTTCTAATTTTTTGGTTCCCGAGGTTTACTACTGTCTACTTTCATATGAATCGAATAACTTTAAAATCGGAGAACAAAAACCAAAAGGAGTTTTGGCCGCTATCTCAAAATATTGACCACAGTGCGGCGGCGGTGGTGGTTTTTGTTAAACCGTTTTCTGATGGATCAAGTTGAATTGATAAGTGTATTCCTATATTTAGTGTTTGATTTGGTTGTTTAAATTTAAAATTAATATATTTGCTTGTTTCACCGTCTAATAAAATGGAATTGCTTTCAATTGATTGTTGTTGTGGTTGCTGTTGTTGACGATATAAATAATTGTAATGGGATTGTGTATTAAAATGATTAAAAATGTTCAAGAGTATTATTAAGTGATAGAAGTTCATCATCATCATAATCAACCTCTTCAGTAAGTTTTAACATCTGTTTTTATACTAATAAAATTATTTATTATTAGTCATTTTATATATTTGGCTATAGTTTTTAAAATTAGTAATTTGAATGTGTTATAATTTGTGCGAAAAGTCTGGGACTTGAACGTTTCCAATATACCCGTTACTAGGAATCCTTTCTTCTTCCTTTTCACGATATTCAAAGCAGTTTATTTTTTAATTTTGTTTTTTAAATTTACTTTCATAGGTACAGCGAATAGGTACTTCTATATTTTCATACTGAAGATTAAAATTACGATAAAATGCCCGTTTAGAAGGTATCATAATACCACCTATATTTAGTTATTTGCGAAATGCTTCGATTGCATCATCTATCGTAATTCTAATTAGTTCAGTTTTTTTCAGTTGTTGCTGCTGTTGTGGCTGGTGTTGGGATTGACGTTGTTGTTGTAAAATGCTGATTGAAAACAGTGGACCCTCGGTTAATTCGTTCCAGCACCTCGTTCGTTATGCAAAAAGTTCGTTAAGCAAAACGACTATTTCCATATAAATACATGTAAAATAAATTAATCCGTTCCAGATCGAAAAAACTACCCCCTAATATGCTTTGAACTCTTTTTCACTGACTGTTGATGTTCCTGGTAACTTTTCAATAAGATCAAATTATATATATTCTGCGAAATTGAGTCAACTTGCATTTGCTTTTCGTTAATCCATATCAGAAGCAATCTTTCAACGTCATCCATAATTTGTGGTCGTTGCGAAGAAATTCTTGATACTCCTTTTGCATCATTCACCAGCCCAAGCTTGTCCTTATTCTTGAGGATAGAAATCGTAGAAATCGTCGATTTCGATAAGTTGTACTTATGTCCTAAACCAGATACACCCAAACCTTGTTTATATTTTTCAATGATTTTGAGTTTCATCTCAATAGTTATTTTAGCTCTTTTATTTTTCTCTTTCTCCAAATCTTTTGTAGAAGGCATTTGCGAGTATG
Source organism: Phasia obesa (assembly GCA_949628195.1). Classification (NCBI taxonomy): domain Eukaryota; kingdom Metazoa; phylum Arthropoda; class Insecta; order Diptera; family Tachinidae; genus Phasia; species Phasia obesa. The sequence continues at coordinate 99,306,307 of OX451216.1, forward strand.
TTATTTTGTAATTTTTATAAAAACAAAATTAAAAATAGAACATTTACATATATGTTTTAACACAACTTGTAGATTATACGAACACAACTCATGCAATTATGCACTTGAAACAAAAGATGAAAACAGACAACACAATAATGTATATTCGAGACTTCCCCTGTTTCGTTGCTATATACTGAAAGCAATTTCCATGCAATTAAGGTTTTCCCCTTTTTTTGGTCGTTATACGAAACTTCGTTCGTTAAGTGAAACTTTTTTCCATAAAAAAGTGTTCGTTATGCGGGGCTTTCGTTAACTGAGGGTCCACTGTATTTATAAAAGGGTTTACTTTCTACGACTTCTTTTTTTGTAGAATTTTTATCATTTTCATCTGATTGATAATCAAAATCTTTTGTTTCCAAAGATTTACTTTCCCTTAGCATTAAGAATGATATATTTATTTTTAGAATTTGATTGGTTAGAGTAAAGTTTGTAGTGTATCACACAAGTCTATAATGCTGGCACCATAAATACCACTAGTACCGTATCAATAACATATCTCTGCTTACGTATGGTGCAATGTATTATTGTATTTGAATTGAGTGACATATTTCTATTTTAGTGCAATTCTAAACACTAACCATTATGATTGGTCAAATGGAAATATGAATACGAACCCTAATACTAGCGACAGAGAAAATAGAATAATTGTGTAATTTAGAATAAGTTAGAAAGGCTAAGTATAATTTTCATAAGTAGTATATAAGAAGCAAAATTAAACTAATAAGACAGACTTTGACTTTGATTTAACAACTCAATCCAGCCATACCAAGCCTTTGTTTTAATTTAAATTCTCAACTCTTTTGGCAGTTCTTTTGAACGCCTAAGTTTTAGCTGGGACTTCCCTCAGCTGTTTAAAATAAAAATAGGGACTATAGGAAATAAAAATCAAACCTAAAAACCTCAATACTTTTTGAATTTGGTTCAACTTGTGGTGTGTTAATACTATATAAAGGTGATGAGTCAGCAATTAAGAATCTTTGAGTAACGAATAAAAAGAACATCATTTTCGTAGATGTAAATTCAACTGATAATAAAGATGAAATGCTAAAGAAGAAAAACTTTGTTTCTTTATATACCTACTTTTGATTACTACTACTACTGTTTAATTCAAATCCAAAAACAAAAAAAAATCTTTTTAGATATACATATATATAAAATTTATTGACTTAACTAAAACTTAAAATATAATTTTTTACAGTACTTTTCTTATTTTATTCGTAAGAGGAATATATTCAAACATTCTATCATGTATAATTAGACAATATGCAGATTTCTTAGATGGTATATTTTTAAGTGTTTTCAATTTAATTCGTATATCGATCAAAATATCAAAATGAAATGGTGAAAACTGGACCTTTTCACCATTTCATTTTGATGTGTTACATCTATCGCAATTATTGGTGCAGTTGATTTAAAACTATCTCGTTTTAAGAGTGGTTGAGGCTCGCGTGAATAATAGCTGTGTTAAAACTTTGAATACATTTCGTACACTAGAGCAAAACAATTTAGAAATCGTTTAAATCATTGTAAGAAAATATCCCTGAGTTGAGATGAACCTAATGTCAGTTAAACCACAATGTGTAAATGAATTATCATTATTGCGAAAACGCTATAAGCAGGAATCGTGGTCTTTCATTTTCACTAGCAAGCTTAACACTCCATAGTAATATTTAGAGGTTGACGATTATTAATTATTTTAAACATTTCCAGTTTGTAGGCATCAGCAAGCTGTACATAGTATTAATTGATGTTTAGAATTTACTATTATTTTGTTGTAATCTTCAGCAAACCCAAGTAACATTTTTAATTTTTTTTTCATAATTTATTTTTCGTATCTTCAATATTTTTGAACTAACAATAATTTCTCGTATCTAAAGTCTAAAATAAAATATACATTTTAATAAAATATACATTTCCAGACAGTGCTAGACAAAAATAATGTTTGTTTCACGGATTTTGTAATCTTTTGCGGGTCATCCCTCTAATGTACGGCCAAGAAAAGCAGTATCTCTTCTTTTTAGGCGAATGGAAACAGGTTCATTCAGCTTGTTACGCGCCAAAGGGTTTGGATGAGATTTAAGCCTCTTTAGATATGTGACTGCATGTTTCGCTATTTCTGTTTTAACTGATGGCATGGTTAGGTCTATGTGGATGTTCGAATTTTTTATATACCAGGGAGCAGATTTAATCATACGTAGTATCTTATTTTGACGCCTTTGAATTTTTTCTACATTGCTAGCTGAGGCAGTGCCCCATAACTGAATCCCATAGCACCAAATTGGTTTGAGGATCGACTTGTACAGTAGAAGTTTACAATCTAAGCTCAGGGTGGAGTTTCTGCCAATAAGCCAATTTAGTTGTACTGCTTTTAGTTTCATTTGTGTTAACTTGAAATCAATGTGGCTTTTCCAAGTAAGGCGACGGTCAAGATGTATACCCAGGTATTTAACGTCTGAAAGCTGCGGTATCATTTAGATATTTATGCGCATAGGAGGGCATGAGTCCCTACGCAGTGTGAAAGTTATGTGAGTACATTTTTGTTTGAAGTGGTCGCCAAAGGTGGAGAATAAAAAACGTGTTCTTTCAATGACTTCAGACTATATAAGTGACTCTATTTTATTAAATTTTTATATATAAAGACATCTTAAACTTCTAGCTTATATATTAAATTATTTCTCTATGTTTGCTTTACCGCACTAATACTATTTTACAAATATCATCGATTACATCGATTTTAAAATAAATGATACTGTTGTATTCTGAATTACATTAAAAAATTACTTCAACGGTATATTAAATTTGAATATAAAATTTAAATACTAACTTTGGGAAGTGCCACAATACCCCCCGGCTAGCTTTAGCGTTAATTAAAAAAAATTGGAAATTTTACTCGTCTTCCGTATCGAGTGACCTTAGCAGGTTGCTCAGGTATCTTTGGTACCTGGCCATCATTGCCTTGTTCGCTTGGCTCCTGAATATTACAAGAATACGTTTTTCTGGCTTAATTCGATCAATCGATACCTTGTCTTTTGTGTTTCCCCTTTTAATAACAAAGTACTTTTTGTACCTCTTCTCAACTTCGAATGGCCCCTCAAATGCTGCTTCCAAGGGCTGTCGTACTCGATCCACTCTTACAAAACAAATTTACACGAGTTCAGATTAGGATCAACGTAATGATTTTTTTTTGAGTGTCATGATGTTCCAGGACATCTTAAGTTGGCCATGGCTCGACGTAGTTGTTGTACAAATTCAGTTTGGCTCTCTTTGGACTTACTCTGAATTAAAAATTGGCCTGGTAATCGCAACTGAGTTCCATAAAGCAGTTCGGCTGGGCTGAACCCAATATCGAGCTTAACTGTGGTACGAAGTCCTAACAGCACCAATGGGAGTACAAAAGAACAGTCCTTGGTGGTGTAGCATCTTATGGCATTTTTTAGGGTACGGTGCCATCTCTCAGTCATCCCATTCGCCTGAGGATGGTAGGCTGTGGTCCGCAAATGGCGAATACCGAGGGTCTTAGTAAGTTCTTGTCTTCCTAAGTCCGTTGTTATATACTAAGGCACACCATATGACGCTACCCATCCTGATATGAAGGCTGATGCAACAGTGTGGGACGAAATGTCAGGGAAAGGAATTGCTGTAGGCCATCGCGAAAAACGGTCAATGCATGTTAGGCAGTAATGATTACCCCCAGATGTTGGTAATGGCCCGATAAGATCTATATTAATGTGTTAAAAACGCTTGTTGCCCACACTGTAGTTACCTAGTGGTGCCGTAGTGTATCTGCTAGCTTTAACTTTTTGGCACTGTATACAACTTCGAACGAATTCTGCAACGTCTTTTGCTAAGCCGGGCCATACGGAGTGCTCACTGACAAGTTTTCGTGTCGCTCTAATACTAGGATGTGCTAAATTGTGCAGTTTTTTCATTAAAATATTACGATAATCTGCTGGTACATATGGCCTAATATTTGTACCCTCGATATTGCAATATATAAATTCGGAGGAGTCTGGAATAGGTAAGCGTGATAATTTAAGTGAAAAATTGTTACCTGGCTCTAGGAAATATTTCAACTCGTTGTCATTCTTTTGCTCTCATTCTGTTCGTTTTTGGCGTTGATAAGTGCGGACGCGATTTATTTTTAGCTCGCATTAACAAAAAACAAAACATACATTGTGTGAATAATTTCAAACAAAAACAAAAAAACAAACCTGTTTAAATACAACAACAAAGTTGTCTGTAATTTTTTTTCTTTCTTTCTCTTTATTTTATACAACGGCATATTGAATTGCTACTTTAAAAATAAAACAAAAACAATAAGGGCTAATGAGCCTCTTTAATTTAAGCAAAAAAAAATGTAGACAATATTGTATTAAATAAAGACAAAAAAACTGAAAATAATTTGTGTGTAAATTCTACGAATGTTATACGTGCCCAATCTTGTTCGTCGCTTTTGCTAAGCGATGACAATAATATAACTACAAACAAGTCGCCTTCTGAACACAGTGTTACCAACAGTAATATGGATAGTGTTAAACCCAAGACGCAAGTGGGAATGGACAGATACATTACGGTATTAAAAAGAGGTCGAAGCCCTAAATCTTCGCAGCTTGCACCAATGTCTAAGGTACATAAAGACAAGGGCTCTAATGGAATAAATTCCCATAATCGTTTTGCTATCTTAGATAGTGAAACAAGTGAACATAAAACGGCAATTAAGTCGTTCAAACCACCTCCAGTTTATTTAAGGGAGAAAAATTCGAACGACTTAATAAAAAAGTTAATTACAATTATTGGCGAGAACTCATTTTATGTAATTCCCATCAAGAGTGGTAACATTGATGAGACAAAAATACAATTTATTGATGAAAGCAGTTATCGTAAAGCTGTAAACGAGTTCGAAAACTGCAAAAAGAACTTTTATACCTATCAGCTGAAGAGTAGTAAAGGTCTACAGGTAGTCATTAAAGGTGTAGATTCATACGTTGATCCAGCTGAAATAAGAGCCGGACTCCAAAAAGCGGGTTTTAAAATAAAAAGTGTAGATAATCTCCGTAATCGGGAACGTATCCCCCAACCACTATTTCGCGTTGAACTGGAACCTGGAGATATCAGATTGAAGAAAAACGAAACGCACCCCATTTACAATCTGAAATACCTGTTACACCGTAAAATAACTGTAGAGGAGCCGCATAAACGTCCAGGACCTGTCCAGTGTCTAAATTGTCAAGAATATGGTCATACTAGGGCTTACTGTAAGTTGCCTCCGGTTTGCGTTGTATGTGGCGAGCTACATTGTTCCGCCCAATGCGACAAAGCAAGGGATGACTCGAAAGTTAAAAAATGCAGCAATTGCGGTGGAAACCACACTGCTAACTACAGAGGCTGTCCAGTTTTTTTCATGGTAAGGAAAACCACTCAAAAATCAAATACTCCTGCTAAACACCCACAATATCGAGCAAATGCTCATTATCCTCAGTTAGCCCAACCAACAACACAACATGTTTCATACGCAGATATGGTTAAAACCAATCATACTGCAGTACATAAAGCGGCACCTACAACTAATTCTACTCCTAATTTGCAATCGCATCCTAAAGAACAAACACCATCTGGTAATTTCAATCGTCTCGAAGCAAGCATCGAGACATTAGTGCAGTCGATAAACAGTTTTATGAGCTCTATGAGCAGTATGATGCAAGAAATGGTTCGCATGCAATCTATGATGTCGCAGGCGGTACTTAACAAACCATGAACTCTTTAAAAATATGTTTCTGGAACTCAAACGGCTTACGCCAACACAAAAATGAACTCGAGTACTTCTTGAAGAACCAACAAATTGATGTCATGATGGTTTCAGAGACTCATTTAACAACAAATAGCTTTTTTAAAATCAATGGCTATATATTATATGACACTAAAGACCCCCGTGGCAGAGCATGTGGTGGTTCAGCAATACTAATAAGGGCTCGAATTAAACATCATTTACTGTGTGATTTTTGTGAGGACTACCTTCAAGCAACAAACATCTGTATTGAAGAATATCATCAAAACTTTGTTATTTCTTCGATTTATTCACCTCCTAGATTTCAAATATCAGAGAGTCAATATATCAACTTTATCAAAACACTAGGTCCCTGTTTCATAGCATCAGGCGACTACAACGCTAAACATACGTTTTGGGGATCACGCCTAATAACTCCAAAAGGTCGTATTTTGTTTGATACAATTTCCAAAATGCATCTGAATGTGATATCAAGTGGACAACCCACCTATTGGCCTACTGATCGACAAAAAATACCTGATGTTATTGATTTTGGCGTGACTAAAGGTATTTCGAGAGAAATGATTAAGGTTGAAGCGTCACTCGAATTATCCTCAGATCATTCACCCACTATTGTCTATATATGGAATCAGCAAAATATCGTGTCGCCAACAACTTGCACAAGCATTAACTGGTTGAAATATAGAAAGTATCAGTAGCAGATATGGTTAAAACCAATCATACTGCAGTACATAAAGCGGCACCTACAACTAATTCTACTCCTAATTTGCAATCGCATCCTAAAGAACAAACACCATCTGGTAATTTCAATCGTCTCGAAGCAAGCATCGAGACATTAGTGCAGTCGATAAACAGTTTTATGAGCTCTATGAGCAGCATGATGCAAGAAATGGTTCGCATGCAATCTATGATGTTGCAGGCGGTACTTAACAAACCATGAACTGTTTAAAAATATGTTTCTGGAACGCAAACGGCTTACGCCAACACAAAAATGAACTCGAGTACTTCTTGAAGAACCAACAAATTGATGTCATGATGGTTTCAGAGACTCATTTAACAACAAATAGCTTTTTTAAAATCAATGGCTATATATTATATGACACTAAAGACCCCCGTGGCAGAGCATGTGGTGGTTCAGCAATACTAATAAGGGCTCGAATAAAACATCATTTACTGTGTGATTTTTGTGAGGACTACCTTCAAGCAACAAACATCTGTATTGAAGAATATCATCAAAACTTTGTTATTTCTTCGATTTATTCACCTCCTAGATTTCAAATATCAGAGAGTCAATATATCAACTTTTTCAAATCACTAGGTCCCTGTTTCATAGCATCAGGCGACTACAACGCTAAACATACGTTTTGGGGATCACGCCTAATAACTCCAAAAGGTCGTATTTTGTTTGATACAATTTCCAAAATGCATCTGAATGTGATATCAAGTGGACAACCCACCTATTGGCCTACTGATCGACAAAAAATACCTGATGTTATTGATTTTGGCGTGACTAAAGGTATTTCGAGAGAAATGATTAAGGTTGAAGCGTCACTCGAATTATCCTCAGATCATTCACCCACTATTGTCTATATATGGAATCAGCAAAATATCGTGTCGCCAACAACTTGCACAAGCATTAACTGGTTGAAATATAGAAAGTATCAGTAGCAGATATGGTTAAAACCAATCATACTGCAGTACATAAAGCGGCACCTACAACTAATTCTACTCCTAATTTGCAATCGCATCCTAAAGAACAAACACCATCTGGTAATTTCAATCGTCTCGAAGCAAGCATCGAGACATTAGTGCAGTCGATAAACAGTTTTATGAGCTCTATGAGCAGCATGATGCAAGAAATGGTTCGCATGCAATCTATGATGTTGCAGGCGGTACTTAACAAACCATGAACTGTTTAAAAATATGTTTCTGGAACGCAAACGGCTTACGCCAACACAAAAATGAACTCGAGTACTTCTTGAAGAACCAACAAATTGATGTCATGATGGTTTCAGAGACTCATTTAACAACAAATAGCTTTTTTAAAATCAATGGCTATATATTATATGACACTAAAGACCCCCGTGGCAGAGCATGTGGTGGTTCAGCAATACTAATAAGGGCTCGAATTAAACATCATTTACTGTGTGATTTTTGTGAGGACTACCTTCAAGCAACAAACATCTGTATTGAAGAATATCATCAAAACTTTGTTATTTCTTCGATTTATTCACCTCCTAGATTTCAAATATCAGAGAGTCAATATATCAACTTTTTCAAATCACTAGGTCCCTGTTTCATAGCATCAGGCGACTACAACGCTAAACATACGTTTTGGGGATCACGCCTAATAACTCCAAAAGGTCGTATTTTGTTTGATACAATTTCCAAAATGCATCTGAATGTGATATCAAGTGGACAACCCACCTATTGGCCTACTGATCGACAAAAAATACCTGATGTTATTGATTTTGGCGTGACTAAAGGTATTTCGAGAGAAATGATTAAGGTTGAAGCGTCACTCGAATTATCCTCAGATCATTCACCCACTATTGTCTATATATGGAATCAGCAAAATATCGTGTCGCCAACAACTTGCACAAGCATTAACTGGTTGAAATATAGAAAGTATCTCAGTACTCATTGTTCGGAAAACATACCGCTAAGAACACCAGAAGATGTGGACCAGAGTCTAATTTATTTTGATCAAAACCTTAAATCAGCTGCCCAACATGCGACAGAAACCAGACAACCAGCTAGATACAATCAAATTTACTTTGTAGATGTCGAGCGGCTCTTGGCTGAAAAAAGAAAAATTAGAAGAGAGTGGCAAGCACGCAGATCTCCTCAACTCAAATCTAGACTTAAAGATTGCACGAAACGACTAAGACAGAAGAGTAACATCTCGAAGAGTAGCATCTCTAAAAAATTACTTGGAAGACCTCGATGCAACTGCTCAATCAGATTATTCATTATGGCGTGCATGAACCTTAGAAGACCGGTCGTACGTAAGCCTCCCTTGCGAACTTCTTGTGGAGACTGGACAAGGAATGATACCGAAAAAGGCAATTTGTTTGTTGGACATTTGAAGAAGGTTTTCACCCCAAATGTATGTACTGATATAGCTGAGTTACCATCAGTAGAGACTAGTGCCGTAGTACCCCTAAGATTTGAATTTCGCGATATTGAAAGGGCAATAGCAGATTTAAACACCAAAAAAGCGTTGATAAAACAAGTAACAAGATGTTAGTTGAGTTGCCCCGTATAGGTCGCAGAATTATTCTGTTTGTTTTTAATGCCATCTTACGTCTTGAGTACTTTCCCACAGAGTGGAAGGTCTCTTTGATAACTATGATTCCTAAACCAGGAAAAGACCACACAAAAGTAGAATCATACAGACCTATAAGCCTTTTATCAAACGTGTCAAAGTTATTTGAGAGAATATTAATAACTAAGCTGAATTCAATTCTTAGCGCGAAAGGATGCATTCCGAACCATCAATTCGGCTTCAGAAAACAACATAGTACGATCCAACAAACACACAGATTAGTAAATGTAATTAAAAAGACCTTTGAAGAAAAAAAATACTGTTCTGCGCTCTTTATCGACGTTTCTCAAGCATTCGATAAGGTTTGGCACGAAGGCCTAATATTTAAGCTAAAGCTGAACTTGCCCGAAAACTTGTATAAGCTCTTAAAAGATTATTTAACGAATCGCATGTTTTTATTAAAAGAAGGTGACTTTTTAAGCTCGCCACAGCTCATTGAAGCCGGAGTTCCCCAAGGTAGTATTTTGGGACCAATTTTATATTTACTGTACACATCGGATATGCCAATTAGCACCCTAGACCACACATCAACTTTTGCAGATGACACAGCTTTTTTAAGTATTCATGAAAGTGCCCAAGAAGCATCACAACTTTTACAAGACCACATACTCAATTTGGAAAAATGGCTAGAAAAATGGAGAATAAAAGTGAATGAACAAAAATGCACTCACATAACTTTCACACTGCGCAGGGACTCATGCCCTCCTATTCGCATAAATAACCAAATGATACCACAGCTTTCAGACGTTAAATACCTGGGTATACATCTTGACCGTCGCCTTACTTGGAAAAGCCACATTGACTTCAAGTTAACACAAATGAAACTAAAAGCAGTACAACTAAATTGGCTTATTGGCAGAAACTCCACCCTGAGCTTAGATTGTAAACTTCTACTGTACAAGTCGGTCCTCAAACCAATTTGGTGTTATGGGATTCAGTTATGGGGCACTGCCTCAGCTAGTAGTGTAGAAAAAATTCAAAGGCGCCAAAATAAGATTTTACGTATTATTACATCTGCTCCCTGGTATATAAAAAATTCGAACATCCACAAAGACCTAAACATGCCATCAGTTAAATCAGAAATAGCGGAACATGCAGTCACATATCTGAAGAGGCTTGAATCTCATCCAAACCCTTTGGCGCGTAACATGCTGAATGAACCTGGTTACATTCGACTAAAAAGAAGAGATACTGCTTTTCTTGGCCGTACATTAGAGGGATGACCCGCAAATGATTTCGAAATCCGTGAAACAAACATTATTTTTGTCTAGCATTGGCTGGACTTAAAAAGAATATTTTATTTTAGACTTAAGATACGAGTAATTATTGTTAGTTCAAAAATTATTGAAGATACAATAAATAAATTGTGAAAAAAAAAAAATTCTTTTGCTCAATTGCCATTGCCTCAAAATCGACAGCTTCAGATGTAATGCTGAAAATCCGAGAGAGAAAAGAACACACACTGTTCAAAAAACTCGTACATAAATGTAAAAAACACAGCTCGAACTAACGAACACAAATTTTTATTTACACAACATTTATGTGTGTTTCTAAATTTTGTACGCAGTCTAACACAATCATGAATGTGTTTTATTTTAATATTTGGTTGCGTACACGAACACGTACAGTTCACGAATTTTTCGATCAGAACACACATAAACGAAACATGTTCGTGTGTAGCTGTATATTAAATACGCGTACGGCAAAAATGTACATGTACGAAAGTTTTAGTACGTGTACGGAAAAAATGTACGTGTACGATAGATGTGCGTGTTCGTGTTCATGTTCACAAAATGTACGTGTACGATAGATGTGTGTGTTCGTGTTCATGTTCACAAAATGTACATGTGCGATAAATATTCGTGTACGTGTGCGAAAAAATGAACATGAACGATAGACAGGTTGGATTTTATTTATAGAAGGTTTAAAAAATTGTAGTAATGCACATGGTTTGATTTTGATAGATGGTAGTGCAAGGGAAGGATTTATATAGGAGTTTATTCATAAAATATGAATTTAATTTATAGGGAAAATTGGTTCCCAAAATTCAGGTTAAAAAAGCAAACGGACGAGTTAGCAATAATAGGATTAAGTTTACTTTTTTTGTAATTATTACAAAGTAAAATCACTTAAAAAATTTATGACATATTTTTCCTCAAACTCACGATAGTTGCCAACATAACTACCTGCTCCAAAAATGAAGAGTCTTGAAGCAAAATAATGCAAATTAAAATAAAACACATAACAAAAAAGGCAACTTTCCAAAAATAATGTCATATACTTATGTACAATGGAATAATATCACTTGTGTGGTCTCTCTTAACTTTCAAAAGCATAAGTCGTCAAAAATTAATAAAAAAAAAATTACTACAATTTTTTAAACCCTCTATAAATAAAATCCAACCTGTCTATCGTTCATGTTAATTTTTTCGTACACGTACACGAACATTTATCGTACACGTACATTTTGTGAAGATGAACACGAACACGCACATCTATCGTACACGTACATTTTGTGAACATGAACACGAACACGCACATCTATCGTACAAGTATATTTTTTGCCGTACGCGTACTTAATATACAGCTACACACGAACATGTTTGGTTTATGTGTGTTCTGATCGAAAAATTCGTGAACTGTACGTGTTCGTGTACGCAACCAAATATTAAAATAAAACACATTCATGATTGTGTTAGACTTCGTACAAAATTTAGAAACACACATAAATAATGTGTAAATAAAAATTTGTTTTCGTTGCTTTCGAACAGTACATGTTGTGTACGATGTGCGTTCTTTCTGAACCTTGGATATGTCGGATGTCAGTAGCGTATTGACTTATAAAGTCTAGTTGTCGAACTCTTCTTGGTGGGGCCTTCTCACTCCTTTGTTGAAACGCATAATGGTATACTGCGGTTAGCTCTCGGTCGTAGGCACTGTACTTACGCTGCGCTGGGGTAAGTTGCTTTGAATAAAAACCTAGTGGTTGCGGTTTGTCATCGATGACTTGATGTAAGACTGCTCCTACTGCAGAGTCAGATGCATCTACAGTCAAGGTGAGTTTTCCGTGAGGGGACATGTAACTTAATCGAGTTACATTTGATAATCTGTCTTTACAGGCTTCAAACGCAGATATTGCCTCTGGTGACCACTGGAGTTCAGTCTTATCATTCTTTTTATTTCCCAGAATGAGTTTTTGCAAAACGCTCTGATTTTTAGTAGCATGTTGTAGAAATGGTCGATAAAAATTAATCATGCCTAAAAACCTCTTTAGACCTTTGGCCGTGGCAGGCCTTTCAAAGTTACGTATGGCTTCAAATTTTTCTTTCGGTGGTAGCACTGGTTCACTGCTGATCGTATGGCCCAAGAAAACCAATTCGGAACATCCTAGTTGGCACTTGTCGGCATTTATGGATAAATTACCCTTTCGCAGCCTATCAAATTCGACACGTAAGTCCTTTTCATGTTGGCTCTCGTCTGATGAGGCCACTAGCATATCGTCTATATATACGAATATAAAATCTAAATCACCCAGCAGCTCGTTAATGTAACGCTGAAACGTTTGGGCAGCATTTCTTAACCCAAACGTCATGTAAACAAATTCGTACAAGTCAAACTGCGTAGAGATAGCCGTTTTTGGAACGTCAGCGGTCTCTATCGGTATTTGGTGATAGGCGCGTTGCAAATCGATCGCCTTCTTACCGTACAAAATGTTCGTGACATCATGCAAGTATGGTATCGGATGTAATAGCGTTGAGACCCCGATAATCACCGCATGGCCTCCACTCGTTGTTGGATTTTCTTACCAAATGCAGTGGACTTGCCCATTGACTTTTTGAAGGCCGGCAGATTGCTTTCTCCATCAAAAACTGGAACTCTTTTTTGACCGCCTCAAGCCTATCACCTACGAGTCGTCTGGGCCGTGCTAAAACCGTCACTAAGTGGTGAGTAGTTTTGCTTGTTATCGGAGTCTTGTTAGAATTTAAAACAGTTAAATCACTATATTCACTCAGAAGATGAGTAATTTTGCAATTATTTGTATGTGTTAAAACTCTAATTGACGAAATGTTTACAAAATTTGCTTTTGTTTCTAACAATGTTTTTCTGTCAATTAGCTTACCTCTTTTTATGTCAACAAGTAATTCATATGCTTTTAAGAGGTCGGAGCCTATGAAAGCAATATTGACGTCGGCGATAAAAAAATTCCATGTCAGACTACGGCGTAACCCAAGTGACAAACTTAAACGACGTTGGCCAAACGTCTTAATGGGCGACCCATTAGCTGCAAAAAACGTCGGTGTTTTGTGATGAATTTTTCTGTCGGCTGCTTTGGGTGGAACAACAGACACGTCGGCGCCAGTATCAATTAAAAAATTAATATTTGTGTTGTGGTCACAAATAATAAGACGAGCAATTTGCAGAAATTGATCGCCAGCACCGCCCGTCGAGTCTGACGAATTAGTAAGTTTTTTGTATTATTTGAAGAAAAATTACATAGAGGTCGACATTTTTGAGCTGCTTTGGGTGGAACAACATACACATCGGCGCCAGTATCAATTAAAAATTTAATATTTGTGTTTTTATCACAAATAATAAGACGTGCAATTTGCAGATTGATCGCCAGCACCGCCCGTCGAGTCTGACGAATTACTAAGTTTTTTGTATTATTTGAAGAAAAATTACATGGAGGTCGACATTTTTGAGCAACATATCCAAATTTTTCGTGATACCAGCACTGACCTGTTGATGTAGTCGCTGGAGTTGTTAATCGACGTTCCCTACTCTTTGAACGTTGGGCACTTCTTCCACGAAAACGCCTTCCACTCATATTTACTAACTGATTAAGTTGCTGCTCGATACGTTTTATGCGAAGACTGTAGTCACACTCTTGGGATTGTTGTTTTGCCACGGCCGATACATTTTGATAATCTGATACCTCGAATAATTTGTCGGCAAGTTTTGCTAAGTCCGGTAGTCTCTGTGCTGGTAGTCTCTTTATCAAAGGGATTTTAAAAACTCACCGTTGATTTTGCCCTTTGCCAAACCACTCAACTCGTTTAATAACTGTGTAGGTCTCCTGTCACCTAAGTCGACTTCAGAGATAAGCTTTTGGATTTTTTTCTGCTCGCTGTCGCAGTACCTCTTTATGATGAAAGATTTAAGATTGACATACTTATCTCTTTCAGGTAGGTTTAAAATTATGTCCGATATTTGAGCTAGAACTCCACTTTCGATGCCACCTCAGTGTTGAACCTAGAAATATCACTGTTTATGTCCGATATGTTAAACTGAGCTTCCACTTGCGCAAACCAATTCTCCGGCTGCTCTGACCAGAAAGGTGGCACTTTAACTGAAACTCTATTGACGATCGTATTAGTTTCGTTGTTTATTGAGGAATTGTTAGACGCTGCTTGTGCAGATGCTGTACCTCGATCCGAGTTTTGATTTTGCTTATTGTCGTTCATCTTTTTATTCGTTATTAAAGTTGTCGGAGACCACTACAATTGGTCGACAACGGTGGAGAATAAAAAACGTGTTCTTTCAGTGACTTCAGACTATATAAGTGACTCCATTTTATTAAATTTTTATATATAAAGACATCTTAAACTTCTATATCATCGATTATATCGATTACAAAATAAATGACACTGTTGTATTCTGAATTACATCGGTGTAATAAAATGTACATTAAAAGATTACTTCAACGGTATGTTAAATTTGAATATAAAATTTAAATACTAACTTTGGGAAGTGCCATTCACTTTTATTCCCCATTTTTCTAGCCATTTTTCCAAATTGAGTATGTGGTCTTATAGGTCTGTATGATTCTACTTTCGTGTGGTCTTTTCCTGGTTTAGGAATCATAGTAATCAAAGAAACCTTCCACTCTGTGGGAAAGTACTCAAGACGTAAGATGGCATTAAAAACAAACAGAATAATTCTGCGACCTATACAGGGCAACTCCACTAACATCTTGTTACTTGTTTTATCGACGCCAAGGGCTTTTTTAGTGTTCAAATCTGCTATTGCCCTTTCAATATCGCTAAATTCAAATCTTAGGAGTACTACGGCACTAGTCTCTACTGGTCTCTAGTCTCTACTCAACTATATCAGTACACATATTTGGAGTGAAAACCTTTTTAAAATGATCAACCAAAAAATTACCTTTTTAGGTATCATTTCTTTCCCAGTCTCCACAAGTTCGCAAGGGAGGCATACGTACGACTGGCCTTTTAAGGTTTCTACATGCACGCCATAATGAATAATCTGATTGTGCAGTTGCGTCGAGGTCTTCCAAGTAATTTTTCAGAGACGCTACTCTTCGATATTCTAGAAGTTGTATGAGCCGTTTCGTGCAATCTTTAAGTCTAGATTTAAGTTCAGGAGATCTGTGTGATTGCCACTCTCTTCGAATTTTCCTTTTTTCAGCCAAGATCCGTTTGACATCTACACAGTAATGGGCAGCTGATTTAAGGATTTGATAAAAATTAAAAAATTTGATCCACGTCTTCTGGTGTTCTTAGCAGTATATTTTCCGAACAGTGAGTACTGAACAGTGAGTATTTCAACCAATTAATGCTTGTGCTAGTTGTTGGTGACACAATATTTTGCTGGTTCCATATATAGACAATAGTAGGTGAATGATCGGAGGATAATTCAATTGACGCTTCAACTTTAAGAATTTCTCTCGGAATACCCTTAATCACGCCAAAATCAATAACATCCGATATTTTTTGCCGATCAGTAGGCCAATTGGTGGGTTGTCCACTCGATATCACATTCAGACGCATTTTTGAAATTGTGTCTAACAAACAAAACACGACGTTTTGGAGTTATTAGGCGTGATCCCCAAAATGTATGTTTAGCGTTGTAGTCGCCGGATGCTACGAAACAGGGACCTAGTGATTTGAAGAAGTCGCTATACTGCCTATCTGATACTTGAAATCTAGGAGGTGAATAAATCGAAGAAATAACTAGGTTTTGATGAAATTCTTCCAGGCAGATATTTGTTGCTTGAAGCTAATCCTCACAAATATCACACAGTAAATAATGTCTGATTCTTGCCTTTATAAGTATTGCCGCCACATGCTCATCCGCGAGGGTCCTTGGTATCATATTTATTTTTTAATTTTAAAAATGCTATTTGTTGTTAAGTGAGTCTCTGAAATCAGCATCAATTTTTTGATTATTAAGAAAATTCTCGAGTTCATTTTTGTGTTGGCGTAAGCCGTTTGCATTCCAGAAACATATTTTTAAACAGTTCATGGTTTGTTAAGTACCGCCTGCATCATCATAGATTGCATGCGAACCATTCCTTGCATCATGCTGCTCATTGAGCTCATAAAACTGTTTAACGAATGCACTAATGTATCGATGATTGCTTCGAGACGATTTTAGTTACCAGATGGTGTTTGTTCTTTAGCTTCTGGGTGCAAATTTGGGGTAGAATTGGTTGTAGGTGTCGCTTTGTGTGCTGAAATATGATTGGATTTTAACATATCCGCGTATGAAACATGTTTGGTTGTGGGTTGAGCTAACTGAGGGTAATGAGCATTTGCTTGGTATTGTGGCTGCCTAGCAGGAGTATTTAATTTCTGAGTTGACTTCCTTACCATAGAAAAAACTGGACAGCCTCTATAGTTAGCAGTGTGATTTCCACCGCAATTGCTACATTTTTTAACCTTCGTGTCATCCTTTGGTTTGTCGCATTGGGCGGAACAATGTAGCTCTCCACACACAACGCAAACCGGAGGTAACTTGCAGTAAGCCCTTGTATGGCCGTATTCTTGGCAATTTAAACACTGGACGGGTCCTATTCGCTTATGTGGTTCCTCTACACTTATCCTGTGGTGTAACAGGTATTTTAGATTATAAATAGGGTGCGTTTCGTTCTTCTTCAATCTAATATCCCCAGGTTCCAGTTCAACGCGAAACAGAGGTTGGGGGACACACTCTCGATTTCTGAGATTGTCAACGCTTTTAACCTTAAATCTACAGCTTTGATAACAACCTGTAGGCCTTTGCTACTCTTCAGCTTATATGTATAAAAGTTCTTTTTGCAGCTTTCAAACTCCTTTACTGCTTTACGATAACTATTTTCATCTATAAATTGAATTTTAGTTTTATCAATGTTACCACGCTTGATAGGAATTACATAGATGAGTTTTCCCCGATAACTGAAATTAACTTGTTTATTAATTCATTTGAATTTTTTTTCCTTAAAAAAATTGGTGGTGGTTTAAACGACTTGGGTCCCGTTTTTGTTTCACTTGTTTCGCTATCTAAAATAGCAAAACGATTATGGGAATTTATTCCGGAAGAGTCCTTGTCTTTTTGTACTTTAGCCATTGGTGCAATCTGCGAAGATTTAGGGCTTCGACCTCTTTTCAATACAGTTATGTATCTGTCCAATCCCACTTGCGTCTTGGGTTTTTCTACACTATCCATATTAGTTTTGGTAACACTGTGTTCAGAAGGCGACTTGATTGTAGTTAGTTTATTGTCATCGCTTAGCAAAAGCGAAGAACAAGATTGGGCACGTATAACTGGCGTAGCATTAATACATAAATTATTTTCAGTTTTTTTTTTTTAGTTAATTAAACATTGTCAAAATTTTTGTTGCTTAAATTAAAGAGGCTCATTAGCCTTTATTGTTTTTGTTTTATTTTTAAAGTAGTAATTCAATATGCCGTTGCAAAAAATAAAGAAAAGGAAAAAAAAATATTTTACAAACAACTTTGTTGTATTAAAACAGGTTTGTTTTTGTTTTAAATTATTCAGACAATGTATGTTTTTTTTTGTTAATGCGAGCTTAAAAAAAAAAATCGCGTCCGCACTTATCAACGCCAAAACAGAACTCATTTTTAATGGTTCACAAAAGTTGAAATCCACTAAGAAGTGAAATATCACTGTTATTATTTGTTGCCCATCCTGTATTTACTAATGCATCGCTCTCTAATTGATTTAACGATGTATAATTTTTTATGTCTTGTAATTCCAAGTTGTCTTGTATGATTAATCTCCACACCATTTAACTCATAACGAATTTTCATTAACTAGTGTATATTCTGGACAGTAAATTTTTTTGTTGGGTCAGTCGTTGTTCGCGTTTGTTTCTATTTTTTGTTTTACCCATTTTACTTCTTATTTTTCTTTTGAAAGAAGACAATGTTAATTAGCATTAAAGCGCCTCCAAGGCTTTATTTATTAAGTAACGTCGGCTAAGCAGTCTCTTTATAATTAAGAACTTAAGCCTAAATAATTAATTTATTAATTCAAAAATAGTTCAAATAAAATTCATATAATTCCAATTAATTAAGTTAAAATAATCGTAGTGTCGCACAGTGAACGGTCCCCATACTAAAACCAGAAGAAAATCGAAGGCGTTATCGTAGCTTATTGAAATTTGGCAGATATCTCCCTTGGCCTACTATTTTCAAAAATGAATTAACAGTTTTAGAAATCCTTCTATTTTTCCGGTGCGGGAACAATTAAATACCCAAAATTCCCCTATTTCAGTAATTATTATTTTTTTTTAATTTTAATCTATCATTTCACATACAGAATGATAAAGTATGATAGTTTTTTTATAAAATATAACCAATCTCTAATTATTTATTTTATACCTTTTTTGAATATAACATTATTTTAAACTTTTTAGTATTTTTATTTTTTAAAGTTTTAAAAATACTCATAACCATTGGTATTTAAATAACATTATATGAATAGGGTTACCAAATTGAACACTAAATATTTTAAAATTTAATTATTATTTAAGATAAAAAACATATTTGTATAAAGATTAATAATAATCTTAATCAAATCTTAAAAAATTCATCTACTATTATGTAATTACTAATTTCTTGATTATTGTTGAAAGAGTTGCTTGTATTTATTGTATTTCTATTAGATGAAATTAATGGATCAGAAGAAATTAGGAGTTTATTCATTAAATCTTGATTACAAATTTCTCTGCTATTTTTCGAGTGTGCTCAAGTCTGTTCTTTCTAATTGTTTTGTGTAGGCATTCTAGTTCCTAAATTCGCCGTGCACTCACTCGAATCTGACTTTTTTTTTAAAGTACAGAATTAGAACCGCTTTCTTTTTGAAGCAATTCTAATTTCTGAATTATTGAGTAAATTTACTTCCAAAAACTAAAATAAAACACTTAATTTTTTTTAATTCAATTTTATACGATAAAAACAAGAAAAAAAAACGTAACAATTCAGTCCAATACATTAAATGTATTTTTTTTAATTACAAATATGAATATAAAAAAAAAACTAATGGCAACAAAATATAGCAATTCAGTTCAATTACATAACATGTATTTTTTTTTAAATTAAAAACTGAAATATTTTACATAAGTATTAAAAAAAAATTAAATAATAAAGTTAAAAGTTATTTTAGGGCCAAATTTACAACTAATATTTTTTGGATATTCAGCGCTGTGCAAAAATTTGTTGCTTGCCGCCTGATATGTGTTGGAAACAGCATTTAATATTGCTGGGATATGTGATTTGATGTTGTCACATTAAAATCTAAGTCTAACCGGTTATCTTGAACACCTTTGTCAAGCTTTTCTAATATTTTATCTTAGTGTCCAATAATAAAGTGTTTTTTTACGTTCATTTGACATTTCTAATGATACACTTTCACTTTTTAATAGAGACTGCAAAAATATGTACACGCGTATCAAATTTTACAAATAAACTATCCACAAACATACTTATGTAAATGCGTAAATGCGTATAAAAAAAAAAACAACAAATAGGGAGAAACATACATATATGTTTTGGCGATTCCCCGTTTTAGTTTTACTTTGTTCAAACAGAATGAAAATAAATTGGGGATTTCTTGTGTTCAAATAACAAAAAAAAAAAAAAAACACGCTTAAAAATAGAATTTTAAATTCGAATTTCAGAGCGTTTAATGTATTGCAAACACTGATTCTAATTTCTGGACATTTGAATTACTGAAAGCTCTAATTTGTGAGCGTCTACTGTTTTTACAGTGTTGTTATAAATATTAGAATATTAGAATTTTAGGATTTTTTCATTGTTTCTGCTACATTTCTGAATAAAACAAACATAATTGCATGCATTTTTATTGAAAAATGAATTTTTCATATTTATTTATATATATATATACAAAAATTCGAACAAGCTGTTGTGCCATGTTGTGTCAACTCAAACACGATGTTATTACATGTCATTGCAAAGCATCTATACTGTTGTGCCCTGTTTTGGTGATCAACATGTTGTATATGCGCATATGAATAGTTTTGAGTTGTGTGTATTATTTGTTTGAGGTGATCATCAGCAATTGCCTTATAGAGAAAATCTGAATACTAATAAATAAAAGAATTTAACACACGCATTTTTATAATGTATCTAGACAAATAGTTTGCATTTTTTTATTTTGATTTATTTTCAATAACCCAGCCTCTTGGCCATAATCGGTTACAATATTCTGAAACTTTATAAGATATTAAACTATCTTAGACAAGATAGATAATATAGATATTGGTCTAAATTCACTGCTACCTGCATAAAGGCAATTCTTTTTTATGGGAATAATCTTTGCAACCTTTCTAATACTGGAAAAGAACCAGTCATCCCCGCTATTTCTTATTAATCATCGCTTATAAGAAACAATTGAATGCAGTAACTTTATAGTGTCATTTAACATTTTAAACTGATCATCAACAGTATGAGTCAAATACATTTCATCAAAACTACAGTTTAAAACCATAGATTCTACCGTGCTCACATCATCTGCATTATAATCATAAAACTAATAATATGGTCGTGCAACTGACTAAAACCTTGAGTGATACAAAAATAAAATAGTGCCGACTTATTCCGGGACACTAGAATTGATTAGATATTTCCACCAACTCAGGAGACGAGACTAAGAAGCAAACCAGTAAGGAAGTGAAATTATATCGAACATCAAAATAAGTAGGCATGGAATTGTGAACCAGAGAGAGATTTATTCCTCTACAAATACTATTAAACTTTAACGACTTAACTGGATCATATAAATTCTTATTAAAATAACTCATAATTGCAATGTTAGCATAGCGAACAAGTAAATCAGACACCTCATCTTCAAACGAAATCAAATCACCATGAGGAAGATAACTTCTATGGCAAACAAATTCAGAAATATCAATAATCTTTGTGGAGATCGTATCCTTTAGTCATGTTTTACTAACACCAAAAACGTCCAGAAAACCGCCATTATTTTTATTCTCTTTACAAGTGTAAAACAATTTCAAAAAGCTCTATCTTCTATGAAATATAATGTAAAAATTAAAAATTTATCAGATTCTATTTCCTTGATAAGTTTGTTTAAATAGAAAATTAATAACAATTGAAACTACCGGGTAGATCGATACGAAGAGTACTGATGACGGACGTAGCTGTCTAGAAAGTGCATTCTGCTTTGCTGGTATCTAATTTTTCTTTATCTCTTTATAATTAAGAACTTAAGCCTAAATAATTAATTTATTAAAAATAGGTACCTATGTAGTAAAATTTAGACCTGTAAAACGAACCAATTAAATTTACCTGTTTAAAATAAAAATTAGGCAAAGTAAATTTCCCGCGTTACTTTTTTTGCTTTTACGACATATAAATACTTATATGTTTATAAGATCAGTTTTTATTTATTTATTTATTGCATGTGAATCATTTTGTCTATATATATATATAGACAAAATATATATATATATATATATATATATATATATATATATATATATATATAGTGTATTTATTAAAATACATGTCAAAATTATGTTTTTTATTTTATTTTTATTTTTTATTTTTTTCATTTTCTTTATGCATATCATAAACAACACAAGTGATGTGATCATGTTAAACAAATGTCGCATGTGTGTTATGTGTGAAATGTGTCGCATTATGTCGCACGCGTGGTTTTATTGCTCATGTGTGTCAATTCGTTTTTCGAACCATTATAAAATTTACTTCTAACTTTAGGTTGGGGCACATAGAATCCATCATACGTTATACGTCGTCTTTTTCAACTTACAAGAAAATTGAAATACAGCTTTTCATACAGCGACGTACTGATTGTGATGTCACAATCAGTACGTCGCCGTCAACGCAAAGTACGAAAGTGGTGAACTTTTAAATTTTGACGTACGTTGAAAGCTATAAATTGGTTTTTCTTTGTTTCTCTGTCTCTCAAAATTAAACTTTTGTGTTGAGTGGAAGCAAAAATAAAACAAAATACAACAAGATAATTTAATTTAATAGAGTAAAATGGAGAAAAAAAGCTTTTCTCGTGTTTTCTTTTCTGACTTAATATCCGTCAACAAAGTACTCATTGTGTCAACCTCTTCCGTTCTTACTTTGATTTCAGTTGAGTACGTTAAAGTATAACGTATGGCGACACTCTCTTCGTAAGCCATGTCAAACATGTTCGAACAACAGTGAAAAGTCAAGATATCAAAAAGGATATACGTCTTAAAAATAATAAAAACCGTTTTATTTACGCGAATTAATCTATTTTTATTAATAATAATAAACTATTTTATGTTTTTAGATTTTTTTTAAAAAAGGGCTTCAGACTTCAAGTCTGAAGCGATCTTTATTGTTTTGATGTTTTATTAGAACTAACTTTTACAATAATTTTATTTTATAACTTAACTAAACTAAAATGCTTTATTTGCCAAATCTCCTGTTGTTGGTAGAAATGTCATCAGCAGTTTTAATGGGAACGGATATAAATGAATTATGAATATTTTGTAAACAACTGCATGAGGTTAAATAGAGTTCGTTTCAAACATATTTTTATATGTACATACGTACATATTTATTTTATGGGAATTTCAGTATATTTTGTGTTAACTCCTCCGCCCTTAATTACGAATGCCCGCGTTCGTGATAAAGAATGCTGAGTTTTACTCGATTTTGGTTTCGGGTTTGTTGAAGTGGCGCGGATATGTAAACCGAAGCTGTTTTTCTTTTCCTTAGGTTCTTGTAGATAATTAACCCTATTAGAGTAGTAAGTATTAAAAATATAGTTGAAAGATTGAATATGAAACGACTAATTTCCAATAAATTTATCGTTGAGGTATTATCGAAGTGGAGTTGCTTTAGACCTAGAAGGGTAAGTGTTTCTTCATACGAATTTATGGATGGTACCCTGATAATTGCGGGTAAAGGATTAAACTGCACTGTTTCCGTAAAGTTGTTTTCTTGATTTGCAATTTTGACTGATGCATTTCTATATTGGATCAAATAAGTTCGGGTTAAGGCCCCTATTATGGTTTACAACTGAACTCTACTTCAGTTGAAATTTTACAATTTGGTATTATCAATTACAACTCAACTTGTCAAAAATTTTTAAGTTGAATTTAAATTGTGTTACACTGTTTACAATCCTGTGTTAGTTCGGTTAACAAAAGTTTAAAAAAAATGATAACTCCTCAGTAGCAGTTGTTTTAAATTACAACTCATCAGTAGCAGTTGACTTTCAAGTTGTCTTTTAGACAACTCAACTGAGTTGAGTTGTAATCCGTAATAGGGGCATAAATTAATTTGTTCCTCATTAATGTGTATAGTTCCATTAAATTCATTTAGTATCACCAAACCTGGTAGCACGATTTCTACTTCTGGTATGTGAAATCCATTAGTAACAGGACATTATGATTTCTTTCCCTTTAGGAGATTAGGCAAGCATTTATTATTAGTTATATCTATAATATTGTTTTTATTACATATATTTTAATGTTTTAAAAAAAAATGCCCTTAACTTTTTCAAAGATATGTATGTATGTACATATGCACCTTAAAATAATCAAATTAATAATATAATATATTTTATATATTTATAAAAATACACAAGTGAAATTATTAATAAATGTTATTTTTCGTAAGTTACAACAAAACGTTTTAAAAATTTTGAGAAACAAACATGACAACTAACTAAATAATAGTTAGGTTGCAGCTAGCTACAAAAAGTTAGTTTTCAGATAACTTCAAATCTATTATGCCCCTATGCAAAAGAAATTAAGTATACTTCAAGTCTACTTTAAAACAAATTAAATATGAAAACTTTGTCTTAAAGCACACTTCAAGTAGACTTTATTTCTTTTGCATATGGGCATTAATGTTAGTTGCATAGTAATGCAGAGTCAGACAATAAACTACCGCCTAGGACATCGCAATGTTAAAATAGTTAGTTGGTTACCTTAAAAAGTAATCCAAGTGTCAGTCAACACTAGTTGCGAAATTGTTAGCTTAAAGTTAATTTAAAGTTAACTCAGTTTCCGGCAGGGTAGTTACAAGTCCTTCAATGTTTAGGTGACTCTCACTCGGCAGTACATGTAAGTCTTGGTTTTGAATTGCTATACGAATTTCATCATTATTCTTATATGATTGTAAGTATGATGTATAGCTGTGATAATCTTTTTACTTTACCATACGTAGTTTATTAGGCTTTTTACACTTGAGTACATTTTGTGGAAACACATGGAAGATGTTGAAAAACTAAAACACTTAATCACACTTGCAACATCTAACATCTACCATTATTATTATGTCAAAATGGTAAAAACTCACATTGTTGTCCACAATTTTATAATCACATGGATCTAGATTAATCACTAAAATTAATAATTAGATTAAATATTGATTATTATTGCATATGTATAGTATTTCTTTTTACAGTAAATTATTAAAAAAACAAATTCAAAATATATTTCAATCAAATTATGTATTTTTAATAAACACATGCATACATGTAAACAAATGATTACCCAACAAACTAAATAGCAATCAAACTACAATACATCTTGAGCTTAATTTAGCTTATGATAATATTTATAAAATGTAAATTCACAAGCATTTCTTAACAATGCTTATAAACTTTTATTACACACAACTGTTTCTTAACAGTTCGTTGTGTTTCTTGACAAATTCTGTTGACAGAATTATTCATAGTATCGTTATTTGCTAAATTTTGTTGTACCACATCTTGTCCTGGCTAATATGATACTGTCTACACTGAAAAGATGTTTATAGTAAGGAGGTGGCAATGTATTGGGAATTTGAGATCTTAGAAAGCTGGTTGATGTGCTCCATTGCTCTTCATATGGCTTTAGTTGTGGAAATTAGCCACAATTATTCTTCAATCGCAATGATAAGCTTATATTAATCATCACATATAATAATTTCACAAGGGTTCCGTTTTAATTTGGCTGCAATTGCTACGATAGTGTTTTTCAATATAGTATTTTTTAAGCTTAAGGCTTATGTATGTAAACTTTTTATAATAAATTTCTGAAGACATTTGGTTTGTTGGGTACATTTTTTCAAATATAACTGCCATTTTATTAGTGATGACACTAAAATAATCGAAATATGTAAGATGGAACAAAATGATATAGGAACATTTTGTAAAGATGTTGAAAATTTCCGAGAACTAGGCCCTATACAATTCGTATGGAAAAATATTAACATCTTTGAGAATTGATGGTAGATGTTGATAAGTGTGAAGAGGGTATAAAGTAAAGTATAGTAATCATGAAAAAAATCGAGGTCGGGATTTCGACGGATTTATACGTTTTGAGATCTCCTGAATCCATTTTGGCTATTTTCGCGATGATGTCTGTGGGTTGGGTGTGTATGCCACTATTTTTGTGGAGTTTGTACAGGTCATACCGTTTGACATATCAAAATAAAATTTAGTAAGTGCCTTTGGTATATGGAGATGTAGAGCTATATAGTTTTGTGCCTTTGGTATATGGAGATGAAGAACTGTATTAATTTTGGGCATAATCGGGAAGGGGCAAGGGGTAGTTTAATTCACACGCCATACCAATAACAATTTATTTTTTGATTCGAATATACTTTGAACTTATATTCTTTATGTAAGATATGTATAATAATATCTGTTGCCATTGGGTATGGTAAAGTTGAGTGTAGGTCACTCCAGATTTTTTGATAATTGAATTATCAAATTGAGGTTTTTCCTATGTTAATTATGCTCATGTTTGTTTTAATTTGAATCAAAGTTGTTTTAAGAACTCTATTCTTATTCGGTTTGCGACAGTTGCTTTTATTGTTGTTGTTGGCAAACTTTTCTATTATAGGTAACGGTTTTGTTGTTGTTGCTGTTTTCGGTGACAACGATGATGATGAATTGTTGAATGAATAGTTTTTATTATCAAATATAATCATTCCTTATGTGGTTTCAAGTGTAATCTAATTGATATTTTTTCTCCACGAAAATTAATAGTTATACCGTCCTGATCAAATACTCTTAGCACGATGGTGTTTACTAATTTGGTATTAACAGGTATATAGATAACATTTGTTGGTGCTGCAGTTATTTTATAGCCAGGATTAACGTTAAGCGAAAATTGATGTAGTGTGTGAGCAGAAAACTTATTTATATAGGATCCACTTACAATATTACATTCAATCATTATATTGTTTCTTTTTTATATCTATTGTTTTATCGGACTTGTAATATTTAATTTTATTTAAAATTTTCTGTCTAAAACCAAGCAGTGAATCAATCGTTTCGATCGAAATATATTGTATTAGTTTAAAGCGTATTATAATTTGCTTGTATAATAAGCTTTACATCATTTATCAGTTTTTTATATTTTTCAATAATGAATTAACTTATATCGGAAAATTCATATGATCCGACAGGAATTTCTATCAGTGGTGAAGAGAATTCGTTTAGCGTTAACGTTATAGACGTCTTATTGATTTGTGAGTAAACATTTTTCATAAATCTATAATGTCTTTTGTAATTTTTTAAGATGCTGATGATGATGATTTCGTTTATGATAAATCATTTGCATTTATCCAAGAATTATGTTCTGAAAAAATCCCAACAACTTTATATATTTATACCATTATATATATTTAATCCCAACCATTTTATATATTTATAAAACATATTTCTTCTTCTTTATCTTAAAACTTTTTCAATTAAATATGTTCGAGGGTAATAAGTTTTAAAAGTTCGTAATCATAAAATCCACCTTTAATTTCAACATCACGAAAGTCTTCTACTACACATATGTAAATACATATATATTAGGATTTGTATTCATTATAGTTTTAATTTTAAATATTTCTGTAGACCAGTTTGGTGTATACCCCTTTTCAAATACATGTTTATATTTGCTTATACGAACGTAATCACCAACTTTAAACTTTGATCTCTTAAAAACCTTCAAGTTATTAAATACAGTATTTAAAAGTGTTATTTCATTAGAAGAATTCACTTCATACGGAGTCATTGTTCTATGAAATGTATTATTATATTTTGCAACAAGATTCTGATATATGTGTATCTATTTATAAGTTCCTTGGAAACTAAACTCTTTCCACATAATTCCCTTCAACGTTCTATTAAATCTTTCAACTATTGATGATTTAAGTATACTATATGTTGAATAGTGATTAATTTGATTAGATTGCATGAGATGTTGAAATTGATTGTTAAAAAGCTCTTTACCATCATCAGTTTGCAAGTTTTTAGGTTTTCGATTTGATGTATTGAATACACTCCGCGTGGTATTCGTTACGTTTTGAGCTGTTTTATTTTTTACAGCAACAGCTCAAGCTTTTTTTGAAAATGTATATATTACTGTTAGAAGATAACGATAACCATTATTAACTGATGCATAGCCACCAGATCAGCTTGCCACAAACAGACAACTCCCTTCATTACAACTCTCCTTCTCTTAAAATTTCTTTTCGCTTGTTTGTGTAGCTCTTCTACTATTTGTCTTTTGTCTACATTCAAATCTATAATGTTTTCATTAGGTCGGCTTCCGATTGTCTTAAATATATAAGTTTCAATGTTATCAAATCTTTGTGCAATTATATTTAAATATACTTCATTATCTGTATTTAATTGTTCACTTTTTTTAGTTTTATATTCCTTATTTTCATTGAGTATTTGTTGCTTAATAGTTTTATTGAGCGTATTTAAGAGCAGTTTAGACAGTAAGACTTTACGTACGTAAAATCTAAGAGAAAAGAAAATGAAAATCAATCCGTATGAAAAAATAGAGATTAAAAATCGTTGGTTTTTTTTTTGGTGTTGAATAAAATAAAGTAAAACAGCTGTTGTTAAAACAATAAAAAAGTGAAAACTAGACTTGTGCATTTTAGTTAATTTTAGAGATCGCTCATTTTAGTTCAAAGTAAAAAAGTGAACTAGTTCAATCTTTTAGTTCACTCGCTCTTTTTTCTTTTGAACTATGATTTGGGTTCTGAACTACTTAGCAATTCAATCTGAACTACTTTTTATTAATCTTATTATAATTTTATTATTAATAATTTTCAAAAATAATAAACTCATAAAATGGTCATTAAATTGTATGGCAGTTCTACATAGTTCTTAATAGTTCAAATACAAAGCCATAGTTCAAAAATTGTACTGGGTAGACATAAAAATTTGAACTAGTTCATTTAGTTCAATTGATAAATTAGTTCAATTGAACTAGTTCGTTCGTGAACTACCCAAGTCTAGTGAAAACAAATAAATAGTGCGCGTACTTGTGAAAAATATGTCAAATTTAATTAAAAAGTAACAAGGAAAATTTCTTGGTGTTGTACTAGCCATTGCCATAATAAAAAAACTGGAAACCAACAACTAAAACAAAATTAAAAAATTTTCACGTTCTTTTGCCAAAAGTTTTTTATTGTTTACAAACTTATTTGTGATGCCAACTGGATCTATTTTGCACTATATTCAGCGGTTTTCTGTTATTTTGACGAGTTTTGCCTTTGAAAAGTTAGCATTAATAAGAAAAACGCAACCCTGATCTAATGAAGTAGAATAGTTTTTGAAAAATTTCAAAACATAAAGAGAGCGGTAAGACTGACAAATTTCCATCCGTATTTTCTCTCAATGTCGGACAGTTTCATTACATATTATGTTTAGACGATACTACTTGTACTCTTCTACACAAAAATTTGACATGTCGTATTACTTGTAGTATAATGTAAACCTCCCTTTAATGCATTTACCATATGACTTTGCAGAGCATTATTCATTTTTTCTACATCACTTCCTATTTTATCAACCTTATTTGATGTCTTTTTGTTCAAGATCATTAATGACTTTTTCATCGATCAGCTTCAATTGTTTCACATCAATTCGATGAGACATGGAAATATTGTCTACATCTTTTTTTATACTGTTTATTCTATCAGTTAGAATTTCATATGCTTTGTTGCCACATTTGTTTTTTTATGACTATGTTTAATAGTACTTTCTCCAAATTTATTAATAAAACTTATTTTAGTTTTATATATTATATTGTATTCTCTTAACTCTTTAATAATGGAAATAATTTCGTTTTTAAAGCCTGCTTCAGCATAACATTTAATTTTTATCCTTTCAGCTTCAGACAAAGACACTCCTCGACCCATTTTAAGTATTAATTATTTCAGCAGTTTATAATGTAAAAAAAAACGTATGAAAACTGACCATTCGCAAGAAATATTTATTGCAAACTGATGACATTAAACACCAACCTATTCTGATGAGCTAAAAAAAATACACTGTATTCAGACAAAATTTGTTTGATATCAAATATTTTTATAACGGTAAAATATTCCCGTTCATTTTTTTGCTCGGATCTTACCTAAAGCATGTAATTTAATAATAAACGTATTTTATTTGGTTTTTGAACAACACTTTTTTTAAGATTTTTAATAAAAACAATAGTTAAAATGTTGAACCTCAGATGAGCGGCAGTGTATAAATATGCAAAGACAAAACTTTGGATTCCTTTTTCTCCTATGTTTGTTAACCGATTTTGTTTATTTTTTCACCGGTTAGTAGATATTATCTAGCTTTAGTGCACAGTCTATATTTGATTAAAATCGGTTCAGTATTTTAGGAATAAATGGCTCTTTAAATTGCTACCACTACACATGCTAAAAACACACAAGTATGTGGTAGCTTCAAGTAAAACCAAATGTGCGTGTTTATATGCAATTTAATTTTTTTGAAAACAAAAAGAGAAGGAGTAATTATACAGTTGTTTCTCTATTTAAATGAGTAAAGTTGAAAACACAACAACAGATGAGAGTTAATAAATGTAATTAAATATGTATATTTGTATGTATGTCTACACATTCCTACATATGTTCACATGTGCAAGAATGACTAAAACATGAAAACATCTAACGAGACATTTATGTACACATAATAACTAATTTAGAAATATTTTTAAATACTGTATCAAAATGTTAAAAAAATTAAGTAAACTAAAAGGACTTTATTATTTATTAAAAATTATTTGACCACTATTAATTCGTTCAGTGTATAAATTGTGCTCAAGCTAACTAAAAACTCAAAATGTAAACAAAAATGTTAAATATACCGTTACAATAATAGAATAGGGCTGTAAAGCAGCCAAAAAAGAAAACTTTTCCACTTTATTTTATTTTTCATCATTTCTATAAAATGGCACGTGGTAAATTGTGAGGAAATTCGAATTTGAATCGTCGATAAATTCAAATCGAGAAGGACATATGTGCAGGTATCCACCGATCTTAAAATCCCAAGATCTACAAAGTACAGGTAGAAAATATGAAATAAGTGGAAATTTCAGCAATAATGTTTCAAACAGGGGCCGGACTTCCAGAAGAAATCATCGCGACAAAAGAGCTTTGGCAAATATCATTAAACTAAATCGTCGAAGTGGTCTGAAGCAATTGGAGAGCCCGTAAAACGTGAGTGGACCCGACTACAAATGAAAAGCATAGCTTATAATTTTTATAAAGTAAGTTAAAGATTAACACGGTATTTCGAAATCAACTTGATAAGGAAAAACTGATGCCATCGGTATCGAAATTAGCAGACTGCGGGGAATACATATTCCAACAGGATGGTGCTTCTTTCCATACTGCTAAAAAACGAAAAAGTGGCTTGAAGAAAATTGAATCGAGGTCCTGGATAGCCCATCTTCTAGTCCAGACCTTAATACAATAGAAAATTTGTGGGCTATTATAAAAAGATGGGTTAAAGTCCAAAATTCAGGAAATTTGGGACTCGATAATAGTGCTGGCAATTTCCATACAACTCAATACTTTTCAACTGGGTACTCAATATTACTCAATACTTCCGTTTACTTACTAGCAGACGATTTATCGTCGTAGTTGTCAAACATTTTTATAAATTTTTTTCTAAAAATACTACCGTAAAAGTATCGATTAACTGCTTTTGTGTATTGAGTACCTCAAAAAAATTATCGAGTACTCGGTACCCACTACTCAATACTTTGCCAGCACTACTCGATAACCCCAGAAGACTGCCAAAAACTAGACAGTACCATGTCAATGCGTGTCGAGACCGTTTTAAACACACAAAGGTGGCGTACCACAATTCTAACTATGAAAATTGGAGACTGTACGAATTAATAGTGGTCAAAATATTTTTGTTTAAAAAAATGAACTTTCGATTTTGTTTGTTTTTTAAAAAGTCCTTTTTTAATGTATGTCTAAAGAGAATAAAATGATCTTTAAGAAAAGTATAATTTTTTTGTGTAGTCATTATAGTTCTGAAAATATACATTTTAATAGCACATTGATGAAAAATGCCTCTGTGTACGAACTACTAGTGGTTAGGGCTCGTATAAGGTGGTAAATATTAAAGTAAAAATATTCAACAAGAGGGAAGCTTAAGGTAGTGGTAGACCGCGTTCTCACCAACTGACGACTGATGATTGAATATAGTTTTCTCGTATTCTCTATCTAAGTTTGGTTGGTTAACTAGATTTTTTGTTGCTTTTTTATTTATTGTATCTTCAATATATTTTGAACCATTAATTATTACTCATATCTAAAGCCAAAAAAAAAATACTTGTTAAGTCCAACCAATGCTAGACCAAAAAATTTATGTTTCACAGTTATTGTTATTTGCGGGTCATCCCTCTGATATACGGATGAGGGAAGCAGTGTCCCTCCTTCTTGCTCGAATGTAACCAGGTTCGTTTAGTATGTTACGGGCCAGCGGATTCGAATGTGTTTCAACCTTCTTAAAATACCTTATGGGAAGCTTCGCTATTTCTGCTATAACTGATGGCACGTTTAGATCTTTATGGATGTTCGATTTTTATATACCTAGAAGCAAATGTAATCATACGAAGAATCTTATTTTGGTGGCTTTGTATTTTTCTATATTGCTAGCTGAGGCATAACTAACATGAATACCATAACACCAAATTGGTTTTAGAATTGACTTGTATAATAAAAGCTTGCAATCTAAAGCGAGGGTGGAATTTCTGCCAATAAGGCAGTTTAGTTGGACTACTTTCAACTTCATTTGTGTTAACTTTGTTTCTATGTAGCGTTTCCATGTAAGGCGCCAGGTAAGCGGCTTTTCCTTAAAACTCGTGGAAAAAATACAAAATTTCATGACAAAATTTTGTGAGGTAGTCCTCACAAAAGATGATGTTTAACTCGAGCCTTTATTAGTATTGCTAAACCACCACATGCTCTGCCACTGGGGTCTTTAGTGTCATATAAGATATAGCCATTTATTTTAAAAAAGCTATTTGTTGTTAAGCGAGTCTCTGCAACCAGCATGACATCAATTTATTCCTTCTTAAGGAATTACTTGAGTTCATTTTTGTGTTGGCGTAAGCCGTTTGCCTTCCAGAAACATATTTTTAAAAATTTCATTGTTTGTTAAGTACCACCAGCAACATCGTAGATTGCATGCGTACTATTCTTGCATGATGCTGCTCATAGAGCTCATAAAATGCACTAATGCTTCGATGCTTGCTTCGAGACGATTAAAGTTTAGGTTCTGGGTGCAAATTTGGAGTTGTTGGGTTGTTGGTTGGGCTAACTGAGGATAACTGATATTGTGGCTGCTTAGAAGGAGTCTTTAATTTTTACCATAGAAAAAACTGGACAGCGTCTGTAGTTAGCAGTGTGATTTCCACCGCAATTGCTAAATTTTTTAGCATTCGAGTCATCCCTTGCTTTGTTGCACTGAGCAGAACAATGTAGCTCGCTCACACAACGCAAACCGGAGGCAACTGACAGTAAGCCCTAGTATGACCATATTCTTGACAATATAGACACTACACAGGTCCAGATCGCTTATGCGGCTCCTCTACGTTTATTTTACGGTTTAACAGATATTTCAAATTATAAATGGGATGCGTTGCGTTCTTCTTCAATTTGATATCTCCAGGTTCCAGTTCAACGCGAAATAGTGGTTGGGGGACACGTTCTCGATTTCAGAGATTATCCACACTTTTTATTTTAAAACCCGCTTTTGGAAGTCCAGCTCTTATTTCAGCTGGACCAATGTATGAATCTACGTCTTTAACGACTACCTGTAGACCTTTGCTACTCTTCAGCTGATAGGTATAAAAGTTCTTATTGCAGCTTTCAAACTCGTTTACTGCTTTAATATAACTGCTTTCATCAATAAATTGTATTTTTGTCTCATCAATGTTACCACGCTTGATGGGAATTACATTAAATGAGTTCTAGCCAATAACTGAAATTAACTTTTTTATTAAGTCGTTCGAATTTTTCTCCCTTAAATAAATTGGAGGTGGTTTGAACGACTTAAATGGAGTTTTAGATTCACTTGTTTCGCTATCTAAGAGCGCAAAACGATTATGGGAATTTATTCCGTTAAAGTCCTTGTCTGCGAAGATTTAGGGCTTCGACCTCTTTTTAATACAGTTATGTATCTGTCCATTCCCACTTGCGTCTTGGGTTTTTCTACACTATCCATATTAGTTTTGATAATACTGTGTTCAGAATGCGACTTATTTTTATTTATTTTGTTTCAAGAAAAGTGATGAACAAGATTGAGCACGTAAAACTAGCGAAGCATTTATACAGAAATTATTTTCAGTTTTTTTGTTTTTATTTGTTTCAATATTGACCACATTTTTGACTTAAATTAAAGGGGCTCATTAGCCCCTACTGTTTTTGTTTTTATTTTCAAAGCAGCAAAGCAATAATGCCGTTGTAAAAAAAAAGAAAGAGAAAAAAGTTTTACAGACAACTTTGTTGTTGTATTAAAACAAGTTTGTTTTTTGCTTTAGTTTAAATTTATTACACACAATTTGTTTTTGTTTTTTGTTAATTGCGAGCTCAAAACAATCGCGTCCGCACTTATCAACGCACAAACTGAAACGTGGGTAAATAGATGATGCTTTCAACTAAACACTACCTCAAGTAGATAGATACGAAGAGTGCTGATGACGGACGTAGCTGTCTAGAAAATGTGCATTCCGCTCTGCTGGTATCTAAAAATTAAATTTTCGCAATTTTTCTTTAATATTATCACCTAATTTGTAATTTAAATTATTCTTTCTTAGAGAGAATAAAACGAACTTAAGCTTGACTACAAATTTCATATGTATGTAATATAAATAGTTCGAGTTATATTATTTCACATTTTCAAATTTTTAAAATTAAAGTTGGATTTTTGTATTTAGCTACTCATTGTTCGCCAGGATAACTGCATGGCTTATCTTTTTGAAGAAATTCTATTTAAATGGTGTGGAGATTGATATAAACACGGCAACTTGAAATTACAACAGACATAAAAATTTATACATCGTTAAATCTATTAGAGAGCGATGCATTAGTAAATGCAGGATGGGCACCAAATAATACTAGTGATCTTTCACTTCTTAGTGGATATTTCAACTTTTGTGTACCATTAAAAATGTTACTTGGGTTTGCTGAAGATTACAACGGAATAATAGTAAATTCTAAACATTAATTACTACTATTACGATCGAAATGTGACAGTCAAGTCGT
The DNA here is from genome assembly GCA_949628195.1 of Phasia obesa. NCBI lineage: Eukaryota > Metazoa > Arthropoda > Insecta > Diptera > Tachinidae > Phasia > Phasia obesa. The sequence goes on from OX451216.1 coordinate 99,341,279, forward strand.
TAAGTCCACTATTATATCGGGTAGTTAAATTTGAAGGGCCGTTGTTGAATGTGAACCACACCTAAACGTCAAGTTTTTTTCTGTATTTAATTTTACATTTCTTAATTTCAGACTAACTCAATTTGAAAACATAGAAAGATACACAATCAAGCAATGGTCAGGATGGTGCCAAGAAATGGCAACGTTGGATTATCAATTTTCGAAGGAAATCATCTTTAGTGAAGGGGCACATTTTCACCTCAGTAGATTCGCCAATAAGCATAATTGCCGCAATTGGGCGAATGATAATCCAAGAGTGATTGTTGAAAAACCAATTCACCCGCATGACCCGCAAATGAATGCAAAATCCGTGAAACAAACATTATTTTTGTCTAGCACTGGCTAGACTTAAAAAGTATATTTTTAATTTAGACTTAAGATATGAGTAATTATTGTTAGTTCAAAAACATTGAAGATACAAAAAATAAATTATGAAAAAAAGTATGAAAATATAGAAGTACCTATTCGCTGTACCTATGAAAGTTAATTTAAAAAGCAATATTTAAAAATAAACTGTTTTGAATACCTTTAAATTGAAGAAGAAAGGATTCTTAGTAACGGTGAAAAGGTTTAAGTACCAGAAATTTCGCACAAATTACAACACATTCAAATTACCAATCTGAAAAATTATAGCCAAACATATAAAATTACTATTGAATAATAATTTTATTAGTATACAAACAGATGTTATGCACTGAAGATGGTGATGAACTTCTTTCACTTAATAATACTCTTGAACATTTTTAATCATTTTAATGCACAACCCCATTACGATTATTTATATCGTCAACAACAGCAATCAATTGAAAGCAATTCCATTTTATTAGACGGTGAAACAAGCAAATATATTAATTTTAAGTTTAAACTACCAAAATAAACACTAAATATAGAAATACACTTATCAAGTTAAATTGGTGGTATCATTGAAAGTTCTAAAGTATTCTATCGACTTTTTAATTTAAAATATGACTATCCTTTCAAGATGCTCAAAGAAATATACGACTTTTTAAAATAATTCGCTAGCATTATATCTGAAGAGGATAGAATTAAGGCTGCATGCAAAATGACCCTATGAAAAATCACCTAAAACAGAAATTAAAAATTTTAATATTAAAAAATTAAAAATTGCCCAAAAAAGAAAAATGGAAATTTGGCCCAAATACAAATTAATTATCGCCCAAATTTATTTATAGTTTTCTTATTATATAAAAAATATAATAATGTCAATAGTTTTAGTAAGGGCATTGATATTGGTTTAATTCATCGAGCAAGCTTTGAGCTTGCTTGTGTAATATTTAATCAGAATCCAAGAAAGCGGTGTCGCTGCTCATGGTGGCGCTGCTAAAGGAACGCTGCGTAACCGTAGTCACAGTCGCTACAACCGCTGCTGAATTAAACCGTTGATTTAAATTAATAAAACCATTGATTTAATTCATCGAGCAAGCTTTGAGAAGAAGTTGTATGTAATATGTGATCACAGTCTGTTAGGAAACTTTTTACTACCAAGTTAAATATATTGTTGCTAATACGCAAATTGTATGCGTTGATTAAAATAAATATGAAAGGAAATATATGTGAATAAAAAAATATTAAAGGTACAAATAGTTTGCTAATATGAGTTTATATTATATATTTTTAATTGCAAAATTTTAGAATTAGGCGCCGAAGCAAATAATTTTTTTAAAATATAAAAAATCGCGCCGCAGACACAAAATTTTCTTCTTTACTTCTAAAGTTTAACAATAAACACATTAATAACAATAATTATATATTTCAACTCATATTAGTAACTTATTTATAAAAACATAACTAGAAATATTTACTAGTATAAAAGAAACAAAGCAGCTTGTACTTTTTCTGCAGAACAATTTATTTAAATAATCAGAAGTTTTTGAAAACTGCCATTGGTACAACCTTAAATGTGATGTCAATACATTTTCTGTAAATTAATCAGATTTTTGGAAAAGCAGAGACAGAAACTAAGTTGCTTTTTTTTCAGTTTAAATCCTAATAAATTTTTAATGTTAACACTTCTGCTGTTTAAGGTAAACTTTATAACAACTTATTATTAGTGATAATTTTTTATTAAAAATATGTCGCTTTTAAGACAAACCATTGTTTTTTTCACTCTTATTATCAAAAATGGGTGATTTTTCATTAAAACATTTGGGCAATTTTTCATTATGCAAAATCGCCCAAAAATATAAAAATTAATTATTCTCCAAAAATTACAAAAAAAACACCAAAAATTTTTGGGTTACTTTTCATATGAAATATTACCCAATTTTATATGAAGATTTCTTGGGCAATTTTTCATTTATGCTTTTGGGCGATTTTTCATAGGATCAGATCAATTTGCATGCAGCATGAAAATTTGGCCCAAAAATAGTTAAAAAAAAACCCAAATATAAATGAATTATCGCCCAAATTTATTTATAGATTTCTTATTAAATAAAAAAATATAAAAATGTTAATCGTTTTAGTAAGGGCAATGACATGGGTTAATTCATCGAACAAACTTTGAGCAACTTCTGTGTGTAATCCATAGCTGGCAGATTTTTTAGAGGTAATATCGTCATATTTTTGAGAAAAAATCGTCATTATCGTTAAAATAGCTTATTGAAATCGTCACAAACGCTTTTTTACCAACAAAACATTTTTTATTAAAGGCAAAACTTATGAAAAAAAACTCTTAAATCAACTAATGTTAGTAATAGAAATGAATTTTTATGAATACAGAGATCTTTCTTACTTTAGTCTTATTTATATTTATCTAAATATATTTAATTTATATTTATAAATTTCCACCTTTGATGAAAAATGTGGTAAAACAAAGATTTTTGTAACAAATTTAGTCAAAATGGGAAACTAAAGACTAGAATCCCTTGTTTGTAACTCACATATTTTTTCCAATATTGCAATAAGTTTTTTTTTAATCAGGATACAATATTTTAGGTCTAATAATTTTAATTGTCTGGATTCAGTTTCTAGCTATGTCTTTCACTGTTTTCAACAAAATATGAAATTGTTCTTATAAATAAATAATTTATAAAAAAATATTTTTTTTTTTCATTAATAACACTAAATGGATAATTTGGCCTAGAACTTCGTGTTTATTTTCAAAATCAAGTCTTGATTAAATATTAAAATATTAATTATTAAAAATATTAATTATTTAATATTATGCCAATTTTTCCCCCAACAAATAAATTGCATTTTTATTATAAAACGTTATGGGTAATTAGCATAATATTAAATAATTAATATTTAAATTCTAAAAAAGTTTATTAATAACTAAATATGCAACTGCTTGTGCAAACCTTTGGCATGCTTATGTATGCTTTTCATCACACCTTACGCCTGCATTCAGTGATGGCAAAAAACCATCCAATTGTAGAAGGACAGTAAGAAAAAATAAAAACTTAGTTTGTTTGTTGGTGTTTTGTTGAAGCTTTAATATTCTGCAATATTATTCTATTAACATGCATACTTCTCATTGTGTTTTGTAGAATTTTATTACTTATACAGTATTTTTGGCTTCTCTAAAATTAGGAAAATGGTTTCCTGATGATCATCTTCTTTGATTTTCATCTTGGCTAGATGATACTTAAAGTTTCCATGACATGTCACTAACGCAGTTATCCAGCTTAAGGTACTTCTATTCTATCTAAGAACCTTGCTGGATCTTCTGTCAAGGGGCTCTTTGAGCACCATTCGAGCCAGTCTACATGTAGTAGCCTCCCTCCACCTTTTCAGGTTTAGTGAGTTCAGCTATTGTAGGACGTTTGTTCGTATAGGCCATTACCCAGTGATACTCTGGGTTCCGGTCCACAGAAATTCTCAGTAGATTCCCTTTTTGCTAGTTGATCTGCTGCTTCATTCCCAGCAGTGCGAATGTGTCCTTTAACCCACATCAATGTTACCTCGTTAACCGAGGAACATCTTATAAGCTTTAAAACACATTCCAGCACTAGTTTGGAGTACACGTTCACCTGCTTTATGCGTTTTATAACCGATTGTATGTCAAGTGCAATGAGAACCTTTCTTCCCTGCACCCGACATTCCAGCAGGTGATCCAACGCGTGTAGAAGCCCAAGCAATTCTGCCTGGTAAACTGAGACGTACTCCCTCAAACGGAGACTACAGAACAAGTTTAGCTGAACTGAGTGAACACCAGCTCCTGCTCTACAGTCCATAAGAGAACCATCAGTGAAAATGCTGATGTCATTCTCCATACACTCATTGTGTATAACGCCGTCCGCAATTAGTGTCCGATGCAGTCTTTCGACTACCATTCTTTTACTGATGCGTTCCATCGGCATTTGAGCTTCCCTAACCTACTTACTAATAAGGTCCAGGATTCTATTATGTCCGATGTTCGGCCCAAAGCGATTCCAAATGTCATCACTCTTCATACGCAAAGCAGACATCGCAGCCGTTGATCTAATAAATAAGTCCAGCGGCAGCAATCCCAGCATTGCCTCAATTGCCTGTGTTGGAGCAGTGCGCATTGCGCCACATAGGTTAGGTTAGGTTAAGCAGGCAGCTCCAATACAGCTCACTTGGGTCCAAGTATTGGTCCCTTTTTGTAACCTGCAAAAGAGGAGAGGAAAAAGGGAGAGATAGAAAAGAGAGAGAGAGAGAGAAAAGAGAAAAAGCGTTGAAAGAAGACAACGCCTCCAGTACCTTGGACAAAGGTGCTGTGCAAGCCTCTCCTGTGTTTCCATATTGGAACCGAGCAGGATTAACTCCTTTCTGAGAAGCATCGGATGGTTTTCTAACCAACCTACACTTGACGAGGCATAGACAATCTCGTTAACAACCTGGCTTGACCAACCTGCCCTCCGTTGACTACTTCCCCACATTTCTGACTCTTCTCAATCTACCTTTAAACTGTTTGTCTGTCTGTCTGTGACTTTATCCTATGTCTTCTTTCAACGCTTTTTTTTTTGCGCCACATATGCTCATACATGCAATTCTTTGAACCCCATCCAACTTACGCTTTATTGTTGTCTGAGAGGCTTTAGGCCACCAAACCACTGAAGCATAAGTTATTATGGGTCGCTCCATCATTGTGTAAACCCAGTATGCAGTCTTTGGCGAGACCTCCCACTTACGGCCACAAACACTGATGCATGATCCTTTTTGCCTTCCGTGTCTTCATCTCAATATGTTCGTACCAGGTAAGTTCCTTATCCAGAATAACGCCTAGATAATTCACCTTCCTTGACAAACTGATTTCCGACCCGAAAAGCAATAGGGATCCAACCTCTATGCCCTTCTTCTTGCGAGTGAAGAGCATAGCATCTGATTTGCTGGCATTTATGGTTAGCCCTTGTTCTCTACACTATGCCTCGGTTGTTATGAGAGCATGTCTCATCCATCCTTGGATGGTATCGATGAACTTTCCACCAACCATAAGTGCCAGATCGTCGGCATACGCAACTGTATGGACGCCCATTGAGTCCAGTTTCCAAAGACGGCCATCAACAGTAATGTTCCACAAAAGAGGTGATACAATTCCTCACTGTGGGCAACCCCTGACAACCCTTCCCCGCATTCTAGAACTCCCATTTTTGAGATTCACAGCTCTAGACCTTAGCATAGTGTTGATCCATTTTACAATAATTGGCTCAACCCCACGCTCGTTCAGAGCACTTCTCAACTTAGAGAGAGAGATTTTATCAAAGGCAACTTCAATATCCATAAAAACGGACAAAGCAGCGTCGACATTAAAAATTTCTCTTTCCGCCACCCTAACAAGTTCATTCAGAGCGGTGTCAGTAGACCTACCTGCCCTGTATGCATGTTGGTATCTACTCAAGGGCCTATCCGTCAGCGTGTGGTTCTGCAGAAAGTCAGGCAACACCCTCTCCATTGTCTTTAACAGAAAAGATGTAAGGCTTACTGGCCTGAAGGACTTAGCTTCCATATAGTCCCTCCAACCTACCGGGATATATCCCGTCGCTAGACAGGCTAGGAAAATTTCCCTAATCCTCTCAAGCAGGGTGTTAACACCCCACTGTAATAGAGCAGGGAAAATTCCATCCATTCCAGCCGCTTTAAATGCAAACGATAGTATTGCACTTCTTACACCATTTAGAGTAATTATCCTTTTAGCTTCAGCACTTTTTCTCTCACTTGTCCCCCTAATAACGGGAGTCCATGATTCATTACGCCTGAAGCTTCCTGGAAAATGAATCTCCATAAGCGACTGCAATGTCTCACCCACAGTCTCCGTCATCTAACCATCGCTTTTGCGAATAAGGCCAATTTTGTAGACAGGGTCATTAGATACTATCTTCTGTATTCGGTATACTTCAGATGTATCCCTTATATTAGAGCAGAATTCCCTCCACGTACTCTGTTTCCGGAGACGTATCGTTTTCTGCAGCTCTTTTTTCTTTTCCTTGTAATCGTCCCATGAGCTTGAGTCTCTCTCCCTCATGTATCGATTAAAGGCCTTTCTTCTATCCTTTTTCATGGATTCAAGTTCTCCATTCCAACAAGTTGTCGGATCCCTCTCATCCACTACTGTCAAGGAACAAGAATGTTCGAAAGCCAGCTTCACTGTGGAATTTAGAAGCTCCACAGTCCGCTCGATTTCGACAGTGTTACGAGGTGCCCGGAAAGGAGCACTTCGCATATGTTCCGAAAGATACTTCTCATAACTGGTATGATCAGTATTCTTCGGTATTCTTATACGTCTGCGGGCTTTTTTCCGCCTTTTGCCGTACAGAATCTCGAACTGGATAGCTCTATGGTCAGACATGGTAAATCTGTCCGTGAGCTTCCAGTTCTCAATCCTATCTAGCATATTAACGGAACACAGGGTGATATCGATCACCTCTGCCCTTCGTGAATCAACAAAAGTGGGTTCTAACCCCCTGTTCAGCACCAGCAAATCGCATCTTTCTAAAATCTTGTTGTTTCTTGTTGTCCTCTGTAGTTGTCAGCTGTGCTTCTCCACACCGTATTTTGCGAGTTAGAATCACAGCCAATGACCAACGCCATGCCTCTCTTCCTACAGAAACTAACCAAATTTTGCACCTCCTGTGAGGGACCTGGCGTCTCATAGGGAAGATATGCTGACGCAATGAGAAATGATCCCGAACCACTACCGACCATTACCACTGTAAGATCCGGCGAGCAGAGATGTTGCATAGGTACTACTTGTACTCCATGCCGCACAAGGATACATGACCTCAATTTACCATCAGTCTGTGGGTAGTACAGATTGGCGGTCTGTTGAGACAGGCCGCTGATCTTGTTGTGCACAATCCAGGGTTCCTGTAACAACGCTATATCCAGCTTATCCTAAACAAATGCATCAACATTCCTGAAGCTGCTCTACTGTGATGAATATTAATTTGGTATATACTAAGTTTTTCCTGCACCAGGGAGGACGTCTTGCTCACCGTGCATTCCTATTGAATTTTACGACGGCCTATTCAAGTCCACAGTTGAGTTCCCCCCCCCCCCCCCCCCCTGCTTTCTTAATGGCCTCCGCATCCTCCTTCGGACACCAGACATTGAGCACAACGCCCTCTTTGTCTGCATTAGCAAATTTAGTTGCGTGAGTAACTCTCCATTTTGAAGTGTCCTTCACGCATCCATTTTGCTTTTGCAGCCTTTTCAGGATGATGTCCTTACCCTCAGTAGAACCGTGGGCAATGACAATTATCCTGACCTCGTTTCGCAGCGCCTGCAGGCTACCGATTCTTAGCTTAGCCTCCTCCCAAAGATTGGTTTGTTCGGCGTTTCCAACGAAAACTATATTACCAGAATCATCATTCAGGTTGTCTAGAGCACACAACAGCGAAGCTTTAAAAACATTCACATGTGTGCCCTCTAAGGGACCTCCCACTGATGTGTCAGTGGTACCCAAAATGAGGTCTTTATTTGCAACTTGTGCAAATGAAGGCTTCATTTCAGCGCCAACCTTGGGCTTCGCTTTATTCTTGCGACTTCCACTCGGCTTCTGCCCTTTTTAGCCTCTTTCAATACAACCTTTGACGGTTGCTTAATGGACTCTTTGTGAGGTTTCTTCTCCTTCTGCTGTCGGATCTTCTTTGAGGCCTGAGGGTTAGTGCCCTTAAAACTCTTAGGTGGTCTATCAGCTTCCGGAGTCGTCTTCTCGCTTAAAAGACTATAGATCCGACTTGTCACCTTCTCAATAGCCTTCCTATCCTTCCTCCGTCTCCTCTTTTGCCTTTACTTCTCATTTTTAGACATGAGCTGCAGCGGCTCCGATTCCACGATGAAGGATCGTTTTGAGGTGCCTGCTTCCGATAAGGCTTTACCTGTGCCCATAGGGTCAGGTGCGTCCGGCTCATCCCCATTCACCTCCATAGCCATAGGAGTATCTTCGCAAACTGACCCGTCCACCCCTTGCAGGGTTTCTTTGTCAATTTCTTCCGATTGATTCCCACGAATGATGGGGATTTATAGGGTCCACGCAGACAGAGCCCCTTATGCGTGGGTAAGTCTATATTGAAACTGGAGGTCGACCGGTATCCAGAATTCGCATACTACGAGCCAAGCACCCCCTTGACCATGCATCCCTGGCGTATGCAGTTCCACAGTGGAGTTGGGGATTTTTTATAGAACTAGATTCACAAGGCAGCAACCGCCGGTGCCAGCAGTACTGTGCATCGAAAGCAGCTGTCCTGCGAAACTGTCCTAAGAGAGTTTTGTCTTCTCTTCATATGCACCGAGAGCACTTTGTAAGAGCTTTTGCAATACAGCACAGGCAGTTAGTATCCCTAATAGATCTAAAATATTATTAAATTTATTGCCCCTCTTTTTAAAGTTTCCAGCGATGATGGAAGTTTCAGACAAGACTAAGAAGAACACAACGCCAAAGAATGACAGACACATTTTATTATTAACAAGTTATTGTTGTCATTTTTCAAGAGCTGTGCTGAGTTCCAGGTTGCTTTAACAGTATAAATTTTTTAAGTTTTGAATTATTTAAAATCGTCAAAATTGGGGTATAATTCGTCCTATCGTCACCATGTCATTTTTATGACCCAAAATCGTCAAATTTGGCAGCTATGGTGTAATCTTTGATCCAAATCCAAGAAAGTAGTGACACCTACTGCTCGTGATGATGCTGCTAAAGGAACGCTACGTAACCGTAGTCACGGTCTCTACAACCGTTGCTAAATTAAACCGTTGATTTAATTCATCGAGCAAGCTTTGAGAAGAAGTTTTATGTAATCTGTGATCATAGTCGATTAGGAAGCTTTTTGCTGCCAAGTTAAATATATGTACGCAAATAAATTATTGTATTCGTTTATTAAAATAAATATGAATGGAAATATGTGGATGTGAATAAAAAAAATAATTAAGGTGCAAATAATTTGCTAATATGAGTTGAAATTAATAAGTTAATTATTTATTTTCGGGCGATTTTTTATATTTTATAAAAATTATTTTCCTGCGACGCCTAATTCTAACATTTTGCAATAAATAATAATTAATTCTAAAAATTTGCAATAAACACATTTGTAGCAATAATTATACATACATACATATAAATATTTCAACTCATATTAGTAACTTATTTATAACATTATAACTAGAAATATTTACTAGTATAAAAGAAACAAAGCAGCATGTACTTTTTCGCCAAACAATTTACGTAAATAATCAGAAGCTTTTTAAAGACTGCCACTGGTACAACTTTAAATGTGATGTTAATATATTTTCTGTAAATTTCATATATTGTCTTCATCATATTTAAACATTTAGGTAAAAAAAATCTCCCAAAAATATAAAAATGAAATATTTTCCAAAAACGATGAAAAAACCCAACATTTTTGGGTTACTTTTCATATGAAATATTACCCAAATTTGTATGAAGATTTCTTGTGCAATTTTTCATTTATTTTTGACGATTTTCATAGGGTCGTTTTGCATGCAGCCAATTAATCTTGTAAATATTCAATCACATCTAGAATATATTAACAACTTGCAGACAATCAGAAGTAAACATGGTGAACATTTTTAGGATTGTATTTGAGCGAACGAAAACAACACAGACAGTCTTGACACCTCTCTCTGTTTCTATAAACAGATAAACAATCAAGCCAAAGATGAAGCTAGAAATGTAATAAACTTTTATAATTTAATTAAATGCAAAACTGTGTATTTAATAAAATGTAAAAACTTTTTTGATAATAAATTTATAATTTACTAAAAAAACTATAAATAGAAAAATTTATTTATTTATGCTATTAAACAAAAACAGAACTTGGCTGTAATTAAAAATTACACAAAATTAAACGTCTAATCACACTAAGCACAAATCACAAAATTAAAAATACATAATCTGTGTATTCTTGATAAAACAATTTATTAACCATACGCACAAAATTAAAAATTACACAAAATAAACGTCTAATCACACATTAGCCACTATTTACAGACCTACTAACCATAAAATTTATTATTATTTTTACTTGACCTCATTTTACAACAAAATAATGAATAAAAAAATTGTGTATTCTTATTTGATAGTAAAATTTATTTATACTATTAAACAATAACGGAACTTGGTTAATAAAACAACACACCAAATATTATTCAATCAGCAAAAACACACTTTAATCACCCTACATCACTTTACATCAATATTACACAAAATGTAACATACTAATCACTCAACTAACAATACCGACTCTAGCGTAGGCATGCTCACAAATTTGAATGGAAAAAGTGATATAGAAACTCCATAAACATACTACTGTCAAATACCTTGGCATACATCGTGATGGACACTTAACCTGAAAAAGTTAAATAGAAGCAAAATTGACACAAATTAAATTAAAAGAAGTGTAAATAAATTAGATTATTCGCAGAACCCTATGCTTTGAGAGCATGATATTCCCTTAACTTCAAACTAAAGAAAATATTCAAAGGCTCCATTGTAGAATTTTATGAATGATCACAGTCTCAAATATCTAAGCGTAGCTTTAGTTAAAACAGAAACATGCAGCAACGTACATATTTACGGCACCTTGAAACGCACCAAAACCCTCGGGCACGTACCATCCTAAATCCCATCCTACCCCATCAGAGGCCTGACCCAGCAGGGTCATATAAAATAAAATATACATTTATAATTCGTTTAAACGTATATATAATTTGTTAAGACTTAAATATTAAAACAATAAATATAAATTTAAGTATTTTCTTTTAAGCTTTAGGTCTTTAAATAATTTTATTTTTATTTTTTCGATATTTCGCTACTCCTTTGTGTAGCATCATCAGGAAAAATTAACAAATTAACGTTATGAAAATTACAATTAAGTATTGAAAAAATTTTCTTCAAAGTAACATATTTCAAAAAAAAAAAAAAAAAAAAAAAAAAAAAAATTTTGTCATAAAATTATTAAAAAAGTTTTTAAACAAGTACAAACAATAATTAAATTATTTCTTATTTACTAAATGTCTGTAAATTTGAGCTACATTATCTGTGTCTGCCTTAAAATTAATTCTCTGTGTGTTTGGTGTATTAATAATTTGTAACATTTCTAATATGTAACGACGTTTATAATTGTTTTCTGAATTTAGTACTGAAACATTATCAAAATTGGGATAGTGATTTAATTCAGCACAATGAGAAGATAATGCTGTTTTTTGCGAATTAATATTCCTATATTTTTGGTCTGATTTATGTCCTGCTATTCTAGTTTTAAGTTTATTTTTCGTTGTGCCTACATATACTTTATTACAATTTTCATTTTCATTTCCGTTACAAGGTATTTTATATACTATATTTGACAATTCTAATTTTTGGATTCTATCTTTAGTTTTACTGAATAATTTGTTTAGAGTATTTTGAGTCTTAAAAGCTATTTTATATTTAGTATTATCAAAGATTTTAGATTTTTCTAAACGTTCAGATATTTCTGGTACATATATTAAAGATTTATAAATTTTTTGTTCTGTAATATCTCTTGTATTTTGATTACTTCTTCTCCCATATTGATTTATTAATCTATTTGTTAATTGTTTTGGAAAATTATTATCATTTAAAATATTTCTTAGTTTTTCCTTATTATTTTTATGGAATTCTTTATTACTAATTGTCAGAACCCTGTCTATTAAATTTTTAGCTGCGTTAACTATTATTCGTTTACAATGTTTCGAATAATAGTTAATAATTCTTCCGGAAGACGTTGGTTTTTGATACCAATCTATTAATATGTCATTGCCTCTCCTTATGAGTAATGTATCTAAATACGGAAATCTAAAATCAGACTCTATCTCAACTTTAAATTTAATGTTAAGATTAAATTTATTAAATGTCGTTAGTAAATTGTCAATTACCCTATCGGATATTATACAAAATAAATCATCTACATATTTTGTCAATATTATTGGTTTAATACTTAACTTTTCAATACTTGTGTCTAGTAATTTTTCCATAACAATATCTGCTACAATTGGGGAAGCAGGAGATCCCATAGGTAGTCCTTTCTCTTGTTTATAAATTTTATTATCGTATTTAAAATACCTGTTATCTTCAATACAAAATTTTAAGATACGTAAAAACAAACTTTTTTCTATATTTGTGTGTCTTTCTATGATATCCCACTTTTCTTCAATAGTACTAATTGCTAAATCAACAGGTATACTAGGAAATAATGAAACTACATCTAACGATATCAACCTTTCGTCATCTTTTATTTTTTGATTTACTATTTTATCTTTAAATTCTAGAGAGTTTTTTATGTTATATTTTGAATTTTCCGTTATCTTTTTT